>OY986048.1:33750773-34350773 GCA_963920205.1 Stenodema calcarata | reverse complement strand
CTGTAGAATTGTTTAAATAATACCTTTTTGTAATAATACAAATTAAATTTTGATGATGAGCTATGGACTTGAAATTTTAAAAATAGGTCAGAACTGGATCACAATGCAATATTCACTCGGTTTCTTGTCTGTAAAATTGTTTAAATAATACCTATTTGTTTAAACAAATTAAATTTTGATGATGATCTAGATACTTGAAATTTTAAATATAGGTCAGAAATGGATGACATTTCAATATTCACTCGGTTTGTATGACATGGTATGAGTATGGTATGGTATATTATTGTATGTATGATTTGGTATACTACAGTATGGTATGATAGGAAAGAAATTCGTACGGTATGGTATGAGTACGGTGAGAATATGGTATGGTGCCGATTTGCAACACAGTCTGGTATAGACAGAAGGGTGATCTGCACAAGGAAGATAATAAACCGTTGTGTCAAGAATTTGCAGTTTTTCATGTTGAGGTGATGATGAACAGAGGAATTCAAAATTTTCTTTTGAACCGTACTTTTTTTTTTTAAGAACCTACTCTTTTTTCAATAATTTTCTGAAACGTACTTCTTTTCTCCAAATACAAGTTGGCAACCCTACCCGTAAACAAAATTTTGTAACTTTAGCACAAAGCTGACTGGGCATTGTAAACCTTGTGTATTTTTTGTACGAGAAAGTAATGCATCTAAGAGGGGAGAGTGGTAGATGTGGCAATGTGGTTGTTGAATGAGATGACGATGAAGTAGCGTGGGGAGGGAGCATTGTTGCTGTAATTGATGATTGTTGTTCGAACGGCTAAGTCCAGCCAGCCTCCACTAACATTAATCCGCAGGGTAACCTTTGTTGTCCAGCGATCGATTCTACCAGGTAAGTTTTCACTTCGATCGCCGAGTTTTCTAATTATATTGGACAATGGAAGGGTTCGCCTTGGGATTGTCGGCCCAAATAATGACCCTTTAGCCAGACCCTTTGTGGGTTCAATTAAAGAGCCTCCTCAAGGGTTGCTGGATCTTTGTGGGTTCTTGTCGTCTTGTGGTCACTCAGGAAACGTATTTTTCTTTAGCTCTTCACTTCCACTCACTCAAAATGAACCTCGAGTTCAAGCACTGGGGTCATCAACGCTTGAACGGCCACAGCCCATCCACTGCAGGACTCCCTACTTTTGTTTTGTTAGAACACGTCCGGCTTTGGAGTAAGATGCCAGTTTTCTGTTTATTCACTTTGCACAAAACATTACTGACAAATTTGAGATGACAATTAACACTGTGAGGTACCCTCTGTAGTGTACCCTAACTGGGTTATATTCAAATTACTGTTGCATACATACCGTAAGGATGAGAGCCAAATATTTCTCGATTCTCAACAGCATTTAAATGGTATTCCAAGCACCAGAATTATTTAGGTATGTCAGATCCTTTCCAAATTCATAGAACATAATCCTATCTTTAGTTATTTGAATGTAGGAATGCATTATGAGCTGCGTGCAGGTAGAGCGAGGGCTCACATCCTGAAATACAACTAAGTAACTATCTACTGGGCAAGGTGATTTTCGTCGATAGTTTTGACTAGATGAACACCTTCCTTCAACTTGGCAAAGATATTCGGAAAGATATTGTTCTATCGCTCCCGTGCATAATCCAATCCACCACACCTTGGTGTGAGCTTTGAAAAGCTAATCTAGTAGCAAACGTCCTTATCCCGGAGGTGCGCCCATGGTTCGACAGGCGGAACAGGGAATTAGACTACAATGTTACTACACTACAATGTTCCTGTCGGGCCATGCATACGTCGCGTCCTACCTACACGGAAGAACGTTAGCAGACACCGCTAAGTACCGGTACTGCAATGCACAAAACGACGATGCTGAGCACACGTTTTTACACTGCGCCAGATGGACAAGAGAAAGAGAAATCCTGGAAGAAGAGGAGGACGAAATCCCACCTGCTAAAGTGATCAGGAAGATGATCTCCAACCAGCGATGTTGAGAGAGGAAAGTGTCCTGCATAGTCGAAATCCTCATACCAAAAAAGCTGGACCCGCAGGTAAAAACAAACTGCAGACCGCGAGAATACCACCCATTGATCGACCTCACTTCGAAGTAATCTATATCTATACTATATAATAAAATCACGTCGAAACGCTATGAATGAAATACTACTGAAAAACGTGTTATAATCACTTCTATGCGGATAACTTTTGAACGGTTGAACGTAAATCCGATTGTAAGTAGTCTCTGGATTCAGCTCGACGAGTACTTTCAAGTGGTACGTCAATCAGGATGTTAGTTTGAGGGGCCGGGGTGCAGGTTGCGAGAGGGGGGAGGGGTCTACAGGCATTCAAAACTACTTGACGAATTGTAGTGAAACTTTGAAATTGTGTTGTGTGAACATTGGGGCAGGTTTCTGACCAGGTAGGGAGAGTCCTTAGTAAGTTAGGGGGGGGGGGGGGGGTTTACCGGGATTTCAAAACTACTTGACCGATCTGACTGAAACTTCGGGAATATGTTGAGTGAACATTGGGGAAGGTTTCTGACCAATTTAGGAGGGGGTTACAGGTTGTGTGGGGGGGGGGGGGGTCTAGAGGCAATCCAAAAACTACTTGACGAATTGGAGTGAAACATTGAAATTGTGTTGTGTGAACATTGGGAAGGTTTCTGACCAGTTGAGGAGGGGGGATACAGGCATATCAAAATACATGACCGTTGGCGCCATTTAGGTATATAAATCGCAGCAACACGCGATGGGCTTGTCCTAAAGGGGGTGTCCGTTCTACCGGTGCGAAGCGCGGGTACACAGCTAGTGCTAAATAAGTGATTGTGAATAAGTGGATTAGGTCAAGAGGATGAGGATTTGTGGGTTTTGGTTTATTATCTTTAATAATGAACCATTGGAATCGACTAAAGGAAAATTTTTTCAAACCCCCCCCCCCACCCTTCAAAATTCGTTGGTTTACGTTTCAAGATACGTAGATTCAGAAAATCGAATAAAAAAAAATCTGTCCGTCCGCCGTCCTCGGCACTTTGCACAGTTTGCGTTGAGCAAAAATTACGAAATTTTACGAAGGGGAGGGGGGATTCCTTATTATAGTGGACTATACATTCATAATATCGTATGGATGTTTTTGTTATTATACAGAAAGGACGAGTTTAAAATGTAGGTGGAGTAAATTATGTAGTGACGTTTACCTGGAGAACCGAAAGATTGATCATCAAAGTCATTCCACTCACCTGAAACATAAAAAATTAGACTTCAGATAGAATCGAGGTGTTCATTTGAAATCGAATGTACCTTCAAAATGAGCAATTGTCACCCCAAATACGCTGAAAAAACAGTCATGCATTATAACTATAAGATTGAATTTTCGAAGAGATAATTGGTTTTATGTAAAATCTCTCCATTAACGAACATGATGTCCATGAAGAACATCTCAAGTGTCAACGACGTATCTTCATCTTCAAAGTGCTCTAGTTTGGGAGCGGAATAAGATATCGCAATTCTGACTTCAACATTTTATTCAGCGACTTCAACCCTAACACCCCCCCCCCCCCCCACTCACCACAACTCCTTATAACCCCCCTCAGCTTTTGGACATTTCAACGCTGAACACCACGGTGAAGTCAGAATTGCGATTTCGCATTCCGCCATGAGATTGGAGAAGACTAACCATGAAGAACGCATTCTTCATCTTCAAAGTACTCAAGTTTGCAACAAAATAAGACATCACAGTTCTGACTTTACGATTGTATTCAGCGTGTAAAAACCTTTAAAATGAGGTGTCACTTGTCAAACTTTCATTTTTTTTGGGTGAAGTCAGAATTGCGATATCGCATTCCGTCATTATATTAGACCAGACTAACCATGAAGATCATACCAAGTAACAACCACGTTTCTTCATCTTCAAAGTGCTCCAGTTTGAGAACGAAATAAGATATCGCAATTCTGATTTCTTCATTGTTGTATAATCTATTCTTGTTAGTGATGATCTATTTTGGTTCATTATCTTCGATAATGAACCATTGGAATCGCCCAAAGAAAAAAAAATGTTAACCCTCCCTCAAAATTTGTTGGTTTACGTTTCAAGATACGTAGATTCAGATATTTCGAATAAAAAAAAAATCCGTCCGTCCGCCGTACGCCGTCCACCGTCCGCGGCACTGTGCCCGGTTAGCATTGAGTTAAAATTACAAAATTTTTTTTATCGGTTCCGACCAACCTCACAATGGTCATCCCTAGGTCAAGGGGAAGGGGTTCAAAACAAAATTTAAAATTTCGACAATGTCTCAAAAAATTTAACTGGACCGTCTAATGTTTAGTTCACTTTTGAATGACCTGAAAGATTACGAACCTTCTAAGACCAATTGGATTTTTGTGCGACCAGCCGTTTGTTCACAGTGAGCGCGCAAAGGTTTAGGAGAAACACTAAGCTTCGCGTCTAAAACGGCCGTTAGGTGAGTCAACCCCCAGCCACCCAAAATAAAACTACCTTTTTCCATCTTCCCGGTAAACTAACAGACTGGAAATTTTAACCGTGAGTCGGGGATAGACCAAATTGCAATATTCACTCGGTTTCTCATCTGTAAAATCGAACAGGCGAGCGCGCGACCAAAATCAAACTGGTTTGAAAATCAAGCCCAATCGGGCGGCGGCACGTAGAACACACCGTTCGTTTTACTTAGTTTGAAATCAGCTGGTCGCTCGGTCGCTCGCGCAGTTCAGTCGGTCGCTCGCTTTGGTCGCCCACGGCGGGCGTCTCGCGAGTCATCGCGATGGCGGATTTCGTCAATTCAGTCGCGTGGAACAGCCATGCTAGTTTTGTCAGAGAAGTTTTAGAATCTTTAGTAACTGTGAGTAGAGTCCCAAAACGGGATATTGATAACTTTAAATGTCTTGAATGTAACGAATGAAGTACCTCGTATAGCCAGACAAACAACAAACAGTTTGTGCTGTTAGTAAATTTTTACGTCATACAGACCGAACCGTCCGTCGATTATAGTAGCTGGATAATCTTTGTGTGTATGGACTCAGCGCTTGAGTGGAATGAATTAATGACCACGCACAAAGTTCTACCGCATAAACCACGGTAAGTGAGTGATATTTCATATGTTTAGGAAAAAAGGCTTTTCTGAACGAAGCTGCATATTGCATCGCTTCGCAAACTGCCAGTTTGAAAATTCCTGGCGAAGATGATGGACGCCAACTGGATGAAACAGCGTTCGGCCGCATCAGAAAACGTTGGCAAGTGAAAAGTTTTGATCACCAAACTTTTCTTTTAGGGTTAGTGCTTCTAGGCTGTGAATTTTAAATATCCTTCAGACGCATAATAGAAGAGAGTGGGGAAGGGCGGCTCTTTTTTATCGGAGTGCACAAGTTTCCAGGGGTAGAAGTGCAGCTGGGCTTTTGATATTCACGTTGTTAGGGGAGTCGGAAGGGAAGGTGTAGGAAAGCTTAGGCTCAAGTTGGGCTTTTGGAACGGAGCCAATGTCTGTCATCTGACTTACGGAAATGACTTGTAACTCACAAAGCCACACACAAACTCACGCAAGGACTCATAATCAACCGCTTTTAGCGAATTTTTTGGTTTATTATCTTCGAAAGAATCCCCCCCCCCCCACCAAATTTGAAGGTTTAGGGTACAAGATACGTAGATTCAGAAAATCGAATAGAACAAAATCCGTCCGTCCTCCGCCCTCCGCTTTGCCCAGTTAGCGTTGTGCGAAAATTATGTTTAATGTTTAATGATCCTTGAAACTTTTCATAACCCTAGGTCAATTGAAAGGCTTCAAAACGTTTTGTAATCCTGAAAACGTCACATCTCGAAAAATTAAAATTGAACGGCGTAGTTTTTTGGTTTATTTTCTTCGATAATGAACCATTGGAATCGCCCGAAGAAAAAAATGTTTTAACCCCCCCTCAAAATTTGTTGGTTTACGTTTCAAGATACGTAGATTCAGAAAATCAAATAAAAAAAAATCCGTCCGTCCGCCGTATACTAGTCAATTTAATTCCGCTTTCCTCTGAAGATCCATCCTGAGGAGATCGCAAGAACCGAATTAAGTACATTTTTTGGAGATTGGTCAAACGTTGGAGTGTTGTGATGGTTGTTATTTGGTGATTGTTAAAATCTATAATGGTTGTTCAAACACCAAATTTAAATTTCATGGCCATTAGAATGTCAGAATTCAGTTAAAACAAGACCGAAGAATTGTTTACATAAATTATGAACCTATTTCCAATCTGTCAGAAGATAAATATGGTAGCTTAGGTAACTATCGTTATGTTGATAATTAAAATTGTCCAAAATTGTGATAAACCCTTATAAATTAGGCCGCTAACCGAAACACTAACCAAAACCCTTATAAATTAGGCCACTAACCAAAACAGTGAGAATTCCACCGCACATTAACTTACCTAGGTATATCTGACCACATCAAGTAGGAACTGTAACACGTTTTGATTGGCAAGGAAAATATTGTAACTGCAAAGAATTAACATTTTTGAAATATATATCTTTGAATAGATTCTGAGTAATCCCTAGCTCAATCAAAAAGACCTACACAGATTGAGTGGTCATTACCACCCGTAGGTGAGATCGAGGACAGTCGATGTTTAAGATCAAGAAACAGGTCAAATTTGAGGATTTGTGCGAGCGGTGCACCAGATGATCTGATGGTGTACGATTATAAATAGGAACATGTACTGAATAGGTCCTTATAACCGATGCATATACTCGACATTGTTCGGTAATACGACTGATGAAAGGTACCACATAAATTGGTATAGTTCTTTATGGACTGCGGAAAGCTAAATCCGAACTAACATAGGCGCTCAACATAGAAGACTAGATTATGGCATCGCTGGTACGATTGGTGACAGAAATGTCAAAAGTATGTAGTTCGTATCGTGGCATATACATTTTGACCTCAATTTTGTGAGTAATAGACATTCGATATTGGTAGCCAACATACAAGTTAGTAGGGTTCTTCAAAAATCTGCTCATTCGACTATGCTGTACGATCCCAACTTACTGATATAATTTCATTACCAAATTTTGGTACTTAGTTATTAAGATATTTATGTAATGAGTCAGTCTGTCATTCTGGGCGAACATAAAAAATTGAATTAACATAAATTGACAAACATCAAGCTGTCCGTGTATATCATTTTGAACAGCAAGTTGGTAAATCAACATTGTTCATAGTGTTGATAGGGTCGATGGTGGGGATCCGCAGCTATAATACTTGAGTGGTTGAATGACTCGACGTCAGACGTCAGAGCTTGAACCTTTCTTATATGAGGAAGCGCCTCTTGTAACATGGCAACCTCCAGTTTTGAAGGCTGCCTACCGTGTCACCACGGCACATAACTTATCAAGCGGTCGACCTACAGCTTTCCCCAGACGCCCTTTGATGTTCTGCTGGAGAATATGTGCACGTGGAAATTGCTTCCTGCTTTTAGAACCGATTAAACTCCTGGCACTGGAGTGGGTCAAAATGTGCCGGTATTGACAAGCGGACGGACCTCTTCCTGATGGGTTACCTTTACCTTACCCTCAAAACATCACAGTAAACCGCATTTCCCATCCTTCAGTCTCTCCTCGTCATCTTCCCCGTCAACTAGTTAGCTGGTCGATTCCTCCACCCCCTCCCTTTTCCTTCATCACCCTTTCGACACTTACGAGCAATTGAATGGCGTAATACGTCCTATTAACTGGTCCTCACAATACAACAACTAATGACTTGACCGAACATTGAATTCGTAATGTTCCCCTATCATTTGTGTATGTGATTAGCATTGATCCCCCTCCCACCATCACCACCCATGACGAAAACGCTCATATTGTGCGTTAGAGGGAACGCGGACGTTGAAAATGGAATCGCCCATTTTGGAGCCTATTGTTGTCCATGCGAAGGGGCTAGTCAGGCCTATCAAGCCTCCACGGCCTTCATTCCTATCGCACACAAATACACTCCATTACCCACACACTCTCTCCCTTCAATCACTCCATTCCTACGTACTTCATCGAGGTTCATGTGATGCACCAATTATCAGATTAAATTTTGCAATACCACCGCTCGTCATCTTCAAATTGTATAATTGAAGGGGGCAAGTAGTTTTCATTAAGTACTCAAATGGGCGGTACACCATTAATTGTGGAGGATGTCGAAAATTCTGCAAATCGTTACACAGCTGCATCGAGTAAAACTGCATACTTGGAGCACGAAGAGCCAATGTCCAGAATAGACCTACAACTCTGAGTTATCAATAGACGTTCATAAATATTGAATATTGTAAAAACGTGTGGTTTGTTTTTTGTTGACATTCTTAGGGGTCCCGATCTCCGAATCTCACAGCGATTGAAATGGCAGTAGCTTGCACAAATTTAATAGGGGTGTAGAGTGGATATCATAATTATTTCCGGTCCTATGCTAAACGGCTTGAAGAAATCTTGAAGGGTTAGTGATGTTCCTCGACGGTTCTGATATGCATTGAGGCAGAAGTACGTTACTTATGCAAAAACTTGAAGTCCTATTGAACAAACACATTCTGCTCTTGCACACCTACCTAGTCGCATCTTGCCTAACTGTAATTGGTGATTGGAGTAATGGAACAACGGTGCATACAGTAATTAACCAACTCTAACAATTTGTATGAATCCACGAAATAATGTGTGGGAGCAATATCCACTAGCCGCCCACTTGGCTAATAAAAATAATTAGTAGGCGTTCCTCTTTCTATTGAAATTCTTGTTATTTCTATTAAAACCTTCCTCGAGTGATCGAGTATCTCTAAATCACTGGTGCCTTCCGACGTTGTATTTACTACCATAACAAACGCGATTGTTGCGCACGCTCTTCATTCCTCTGAATTCCACTCGACATTTATTTGAATGGATCGTTTACCAGTTCGAATAGCTACGTATTTAATATTCGAACATTTTTAGAGAGTCCGAGTGATAACTTTTCGAGAGGTAATAAATTCCATTATTCAATTCATTTCACATGGTTCATGATGGAGAGGCTTGAACGATCAGAGAATACATTACCACTGCCGAGTATCAATTTAAACAATAATTGTTTTTTTTTTTTTTTTTTTTTTTTTTTAGAGAGTCCGAGTGATAAAATAATAATAAAATATTAATTAAACAATAATTGTCCATAACGAAAAACGTCAGAACATCATCAATTTCCACCAATCCATTCATGATTAACACTCTGTCCATATTGTGTATAAGTGTACACTCTGCAGCACTTGGGAGCATAACAAGTAAAACGCTTGAGAAATGCAAAGTTGGGACACAATCCGTCCCGTTGAGATAACCACTTGGTAAACTGAAAGGTACGCAACTTTACTTTTAAGGAACTGTTAGAGGAGGCGGAGTTATTCTCTCTCGGTAAATTTTTCCACAACGGTTATCTTCTGTCTGGATCACTGTTTTGTATACAACTGGACACAACGGGAGTTATGCACAAACATATTGTTCGATTGAATGACCAAATGGTAATTTCCGAATGCGGGGGAACTATACATTTTTCGTATAGGTAGTTCACGGGTTTGGACTAACCCCACAATGATCCTTGAAACTTTTCATAACCCTAGATTAATGGAAAGGGTTCAGAACGAATTTTTAAATTTAAAAAAATGTAAACATGTAACTCACAAAATTCAAATGGAACGGTATAGTTTTTAGTTCACATTTAAATAGTGTTTAATTTTTAGAATTTTATAAGGCCATCCTTAGGTTTGTATGACCAGCCGTCATGTATGATGAAACGTTTTCGGATTGATGGAATTGAATAGTTTTCGGATCGATATGATACCATGAATAGTACCTCGCGTAACCCTTGTAACTTAGACGAATGGAACTTGAGTAATGCGTGTGACAAGAATTTGGGCCAACGCCGACAGACTGACTGGTTGGATATTTTTATACTGGTGGACAAAATTTTCTTCCCTCTCGAATATGATCGCAGTTCTTCTCTCTCTTTGGCCGGACGCAGAAGCGAACTGCGAAGAATTCCTCATTACAGAACGTTCACAATTTGGATCTAGGTTAGGTGTTATGTAGAAACATTAAGTTATTAGAAGATATCACAACGTTTCACTTATTAAAATATCATGACGACGCAGGTCATTATTGAGCTCACGTCTACAATTTCATTTCCTAATGCTACGGAGAACTAAGCGAATGAGTTTTCCAGGGCTTGAAGATCCATTGTTTTTTTTCTCCCTTTGTTATCATACTTGAGATATTCAAGGAAGGAAAAACTTGCACCATTTTTCATTCCCTTTGAAGAGCATTTCTTTTATAAAGTTTATACTTCTCATGTTCCAAATGGATGTGAGGTTTTATCTTCAGTTTATGTCTAGAAAACTAAAAGCAGAGACAGTTTGTGAATGGCAATTTTCAGATTATCAGTTCCCCTTCAGTTCCAGATTATCATACCCATGTCGCGGAAAATTCTCTTGTTACGGGTTCTAATGTAATTTGTATTATATTTCCAACTTTTCAATTTCTTGAAACTGTAAATGTGTGTTTCGGACACAGTGATACTCGAAAACAAATGACAGCATTGTGTCTGTGGCAAATGTCGGAGTAATTTATGAAAATTGTACCACTCCCAAAAATGAATGAATGAATGAATGAATTTCTATTTATTCCCAAAAATAAATAAATAATACAAAAATGAACATTACTTATATGTTTATAAAAGAAACACTCCAATTCTAGTTCTAATTATGTTAGGGAATTACCCCAACGCTGTGGAGCACAGGCTCCGAGTATCTTGTCTAGTTTCGGTCAGAGGGTTAGACTAGTGTTTTTGCAAAAATTGAGTAATTATTGTATACTATGTCTAGGCTGAATATAATGTTAAATTAATAATATAAATTATGTATTATGTTAAATATGTATAATATGTATGTATAATATGTTAAATATAAAATAACCATGCCAACAAATTATAAAATTATCTAACCTGGGAAGGAATGTAAAATAAACTAAATAAATACATAATAATTAAGTAAAATATGATGATAAAACAGTTTTGTAGCGGTACATTAGTGTCCACATTTGTTAATTGGATAAACCGACACCAAAGGCGGACGGCCTAACCGGCCATGCCTTAACAGCCTGTTGCTGAATTTAGAGTGTATGATAATCAAATAATTTCTTGTTTGGTTGAATAACACCACTTCAGATTCATTTTGTATCTTGTATTTTGTGCATGTCAACCAATACTATTGTTCATTTGTTGTGTTATTATTTTGAGAATAAAGGCTTTTATCTATCTATCTATCTATCTCTATGTCTAGGCTGTAATTTTTCAACGACTCCCACGATCATTTTAGTTTAGGATCACAAATAAGTACGAGTCACGTTTTTTATTATTATTATTTTTTTTTTTTGTGATTAATTTATTGCAACTGAATAATTGATACATTTCATCTAGCAATATTTTATCTCATAATATATTATTTCTCCGTATAGGGTAGAATTTTCATCAAAACCTAACCCTCGTTTGCAGCATGATCACTGGGGTTCACTTCCACTGTACAGAACTATCGCCGCAGCACAAGTTCAGTGGTTTCTTTCGCTTGAGCCGCTAGAGTTCCCCTTCGTTGTTTTTAGTACGTAGAGCATCTCCGGGTTCTCATGTTTGTGGAGGCGACGTTCGTGCTTCCGTGCGTACTTGGCAATTGTTTCATTTACTGACCCTCAGATCTCGGTGTAAATCATCATTTCGCATGTACCATGGGGCACCTACAATACTTGTTGGATGTGGCACAAGCGTTTGACAAGGTTTGGCACGAGGGCCTTGAATAAAAATTGCACAGGGATCTCCCACGACAGTATTACTCACTCATCAAATCCTATATTCAGAACTCCTATTTCAGAGTAAAGCAAGATGATCATTACTCCAGCTTGAAGCCTATAAAAGCTGGGGTCCCGCAAGGAAGTGTTCTAGGTCCCGTACATTACCTTTTGTACACACGGGATCTACCCATACTAGAAGACACAACTGTTGCTACTTTTGCAGATGACACAGCAATCTTATATGTTGGAAAATATGTTGAATCCGCCACCCACGAATTACAAAAGTCCACTAATGAGATCGTCAAGTGGACCAAGATGTGGAGAATGAAGCTGAACGAGTCGAAGTCGGTTCATATACTTCACAAATCGAAAAATCTCAGTCTTAGATGTTGAGATCAACTTAACTAAGGTGCCGTGCGCTGAGACCGTCAAGTACCTGGGGTTGACTCTCGACTCCAAACTTAATTGAAATAAGCACATCGAGAAGAAAAGGCAGGAACTGAGGATCAAATTTAGAAGCATGTATTGGTTGATGGGAAGGAATTCCCTTCTTTCACTTCATGACAAACTGGTAATATACAATGTGAGGCCCGTGTCGCCTCCACCACTTTGTGAAGCCTGGTGGGCTTCGTAGGTTTTTCCCCCTGCTGCTGCAGTGGGGACTAGACACTGGGGGCCACGGCCTCCAGATCGAGTTGTCCCAGGGCGGCGTCTGGAAAACCCTCCAAAACGGGGGCGGCAATAACGGGACAGGATTGACTAGAAGAACGGGGAAAAAGGGGCCTTAAGGCCAAAACGGTTCCTATTTATGCAATAGTGGTATTTTATTTATAGAATTTGTGCAGTTGGACAGTGAAGGTGAAATGTAAGGATATTTGACGAATGGGTTGAATACAATGATGTAAGCAAATGAAGTTTAGTGAACTTAAGTTTCTAGCTTATCTGCTAACTTAGGGTTTCTAGTTGATTGTTTCCGTATTCTAGTCCTACCTAGGCCTCCAGATAACACTTTTCCCGACCCGATATTACCGCGTGACGAATTTGACGGGTACCGACTAACCTTATACTCTCTTGACGAGGGCGGTCCACCCCGGACTTGGGAAGTTTCAGGTGCGAAGCAGGGAGCAGCTACCTCCCTTGGGCGCCTGGGCAGCAAGTCTCCTCGGAACTCAAGTAGCCAGCGGGGTGCTGACCTCTTCCTCCGCTGCGGTTGGTCCTCGGCTGATTTCTTGGGGGACTGATGGGCTCGTCCAGCGGAGATCAAGTGCAAGATGGTACGCACAGTGGCCTCAGGAACACAACCCTGATTCCTGGGTTTCCAGACGGTTTTGTTCTTTCCCCCGCCTTTTGCGGGGATCCAATCAGCCAATTTCCTCTGATTATTACTTGGAGAGGGGATCGTCAATCTCCAATCCGAATCATCTTGGGGCGTCATCATCAGCTTCGGTGGGGGTTGCACGCGCGGACTGTGTTTTGGCAACTTGGCGGTTTTCCGCTACCATACCCTGCTGCAATTTCTTCGGTGGGAACTGTCGATGTGCATCTTCCTTTTTCGGTGTTAGGTTTCCCGAGCGGCGGGAAGAATCTCTTGTTCGAGGAAAGTCAGGCGGCGTGAATACGATATGCCGTCTGACAGGTCCCCCTCCAAATTTGAAATTTTGCGTCGGAGTTGCCAAATTTCGGCGCAAAATTTGGGAGACAGCATGTGGAGTTTGGTCGATTTCCCTTGCGCGCGCGTTTCGCGGTGTGTACTTTTCGAATGTCGCACTTTTGGAGGACTTATGGAGGTCTTTAAAAATGTATGCCGAGTGGCTAGGTTACATCATTTTTGATTAAGAGCAATTTAACAAGGTTATTTCAAATTAACTAGTTTTACCAGTATGAGACATGCCGTATGCCATAAGGTGTGCAGAATGAAGCTTGAACCCAAGTTGGTGGAGAGTATTTCAATTTACAAGTTACTATTTTATAGACAACGTTGTACACCCATGTGTTCTATGTTGTATAATATACAACAGATATTATCTGTTTGTTGGAAATAATGGTCAAGGTTTATCATACACGTTTAGAAACCTAGTGATATAATATATTATACTATATTGACAGAGCAGGGAAAACAATTGTCCATGTTACATAATATAAATATTATTTATATGCATTTAATATATTACGTTTTTAACTGTTTCATAGTTTATTATGATTCATTAGTCTACTACGATTGCATAAATTCCATTAATCATATTTCATTACTACATTTCCCATTAGTCCTTTTCTGTCCCTTCATATATTTTGTAGATTAATACATGTATTGGTTGATCAATGAAAACAATTTGTCCATGTTAAATATGTGTATACATTTAATATGTTACGATTGTGTATGTGTAAAAACGATTATACTCGTTCTACTCTAATATACCTAGTCTATGCTATAATAATAAACGTTTATTACGGGAAACACCCAGTTTACAGGTTTTACATTCATGAAAAATAGATTTAGTACAATCTGCACTAAAACTTAGTGATAATAATGAAGATAAAATATGTAAGGCCGCAAGAAGAAAATTATAGATGTACGTACAAATAATACAGCATAACATTTTATTAGTTTACCAATTCAAAGTGTAGTCGAGTATTAGGAAAAGAAGGTTAATTTGTCCAATTGTGACTTGAACCCTGAAAGGCTAGAGCCAAAGATATCAAGTGACGGATGAGAATTTGCGTTGTACATCAGTCTATTGATCGGAGAAAGTTTGCCGTAATCAGTTCGATGACATTCTAGGGTGAAGGGTCTTATGGTTCGGGTTACTTTAAGTGGTGCATGAAAATTCACTTTTGACACTAGATCTGGAGAATCAGTAAGATTGTTCATTAGTTTATATAAAAAAATAAGATCGCTTTTTAAGCGGCGATTTTCCAGAGATTCTATGTTAATTGATGCTGAAAGATCAACATAATTTAGATCCGCAACGGGGATTCGTCTTTTATAAGCAACCACTCTAAGGAATCTGCGCTGGATTCTGTCAAAGCGATCAATTTATGTTTTGTGATGTGGGTTCCAAATTAATGAACCATATTCCAGGCCTGAACGGACAAAGGCGCAGCAAAGAATTTTCAGTGTTTCCGCGGTAAAGTGCTTAGAGTTCCTGCTCACGAATCCAAGCATTCTATTTGCCTTTGATATTATGGTTTCCATATGAAGAGAAAACTGAATGAATTGGTCATGAAAATACCAAGGTCTTTAGTTGAATCAACAGATGTGAGGATGTGGCCGTTTATGGAATAGTGGAAATTTAAAGGGGATTTGGAGTGAGAAATTCTCAAAATATTACATTTCTCTAGGTTAAGAGAGAGATCATTCAATTTGGTCCAGTTGTACAATGAATCAAGATCATCTTGGAGATCATCTATTCTACCTATTCTAGAAATGGATTCTACCCCATTGATTGTATTGTACCCCCTTAATTGCCAGTCGTTCGTGCAAGTTACACTGTAGGTTCCACTGGTTTGTATTGTTGTTCAGCGTGTTGTCGGTGTGCACCGTGATTGTCGAGTTTTTTTTTGTTGAGCGTATAGGAAGAATGCTGTCGGTGTCTGCAGGATTTCATGAATGTAGGGATTGTCGAGTTTGAAAAATCCTATACGTGAATCGTTCGTAAGAGGATCGTTTGTTGTGAAGTAGTTGTAATCTAGATGCATGTGGCATATGTAATGTTGTTCATGTGTGCGTAAGCATTGTTTTTGGACATGAGTGTCAGATATTCCTAGGTATGTGAATTGATTTCCTGTGTTCCGACGGACGTATGCATCATGTTCGGGTTTAGCGTATTGAAATATGTCGTCTTGGTCGGCGTGTGCAATTGGTATGTATTCGATTAAGTGCAATGTGGACTCGCGTGCTATGATTGGCAATTCGAGTTGAATGTAGATGCCGTGGTGTGCTTGGATGTATTTGACTTGCCCCAATCTGAGAAATTTCATGATTTCAGAGTCCGTGTAGTTATGTTGTAGATATGGTAAGCATAGATTGTCATTTAGCGCTTCCCAAACGTGTTCTATTTGTGGCTTGATGTCTCGTGATTTGATTAAATTTTCGCCTAGGCTGTGTATCTTTGCAAAATTGAAGTAGCCGAAGAATATATCGTTGTCCTGTCTAACCATCTGTAGTGTTATCATTAGGTCGTAGTAAAGGCTGTTTACGTATGATGTAATTTCGGCTGTGTGTAGTTCTACTTGCATCCGACGTATGGTTGTGTCCTGGTTATCCAATAACTGTGCGTAAAATTTGCGTGAGTCTCGTAACATCGCATGCATGGTTGTGTTTACGTATGCAATTATGTCTTTTTCATGTTTCAACACGCGGTTTTGGTTCCCAGTCAATTTTTCGAACGTTTCATTGATGTGTGTGGAGTCACTCTCTGCCATAGTGCCAAACAGGAATTTTTGCAGTTCTCAGACTATGTTTTGCTTGCGTCTCCCTGTAACAAGCGGAGACGTCGGTCTTGGATTAGATGTGTCGTTCATTTCTTTGAACGGGCTCTATGGTATCGTAGTCGAGACTTGTGTTTGATTCTTCACGTGTCGTTCGTTTCAAGTGTGTCAGTCTTTCTTGACCGTTATCTCTGTCCCTTGTGCATGAGTCGCCTGTGAGCTTTTTCCGTCAGCAAAATGTGGTCTACCGTTTGCCATATCACTTGATGCGTTTTGTTCAATTGCATTTCTCTTTTCCTTCCACTATCTTGACCCTTTATAGAGTGGGGGTTTTTCCCTACGTTGATTGGTCATAAGTCTCCCCTCCGTATGTAGATACTTTTGCTCAAGTGTGACCTCAGTGTAATTTCGGTCGCGGCCCGTGTTTTTTCGATGTGCTCCTTTCGGTGGGTTCCTGTGTGTCTCCTGTGTTCTTACCCAGTGCTTGTAGTACCGGATTTGGGGTCATGGAGGCCGCTGTATTGGAGCTGGTGTGCACTATGGTCCATGGGGTGGTTTTTCTCCGTGCTTTCTTTTTTTTCGATTTGGGTCATTCGGCTGCGTCGCGAGTTCTTCTTCGCCGTTTCGCGCGCGTAGGTGCCGAATCTTTGTGAGTGAATGGTGATATATACCAGTGCGGATACGTTCTCGACCCCTCAGTCATCTGTAAGTAGCTATATTTTCGTTCACTGTTTACTCGTTTCTGATGTGACTATTCCGTTCAACGATTTCTCAGAATCTGCTGTTGTCATTGTCGACCGAATCCATTCCCGATGCGTTGTGTTTCAGTTTTTTATTTATTTCTATTTTAGGCTAACTTATTTATTTATACACTCGTCGCGTTTTTTTATTTATTTCTATTTTAGGTTAACTTATTTATTCATGTACTCGTCGAAATGTCACTAGGTCGGTGTGACTTCCGTATGTTGCAATAACACTTCCGTGTTAATAGTTTCTTCTCGTTTTTTATTTTTGTATTATTTTTTATTTTTTTTTTATTTTTTTTATTTATTTATTTTTTTTTTTAATTTTTTTTTTCTCGATTTTTATTTTCCTCTGTTATATTTTATTTTCACTTTATTTTATATTTCTCTTTCTTTTCTCTTTATTTATCTTTTTTCATTTGTCTTCAATTCTCTTTTGTTATCTCTTTATTTCTCTTTCTTTTATTTCTCTTTATTTCCATTGTGTTAATTATCTTTTTTTCCCGTATTTCATTTCTCATTTTTTCTTGATTTATCTGTCTTTTATTTCTCTTTATTTCCCTTTTTTATTATTTCTCTTTATTTCTTGTTCTTTTATTTCTCTTTATTTTCCTTTTTATTATTTCTCTTTTTTTTCTCTTTATTTCATTTCTAATATTTCTTCATATCTCTTTTTTTCCATTTCTCTCTATTTCTATTTCTTTTATTCCCCTTTTATTAATTATCTTTTTTTTCTCTTTATTCCATTTCTCTTTTTTATCTTTATTTCTATTTCTTTTAGTTCTCTTTTTTATTATTTCTCTTTATTTATATTTTCCTATTATCTCTTTTTATATTTTTCTTTATATATCTATTTCATTAATCTTTTCTTTTTTTTTTCATCTTTACATTATATCTCTTTATTATTCTTTGTTTCTCTTCATTTCTCTTCGTTTCTATTCTCCTTTTATTTCTCTGTATTTCATCATCTTTTTTTTTTCTTTCTTCTTTTTCTTTTTTTTTTTGTGTTTTTTGGTTCGATATCGATTCTACCCTATCCTCGAGCGCTGTTCTTCGTCTATTGAATTTCTCTGCGTTTTGTAGGTACTGGTTTCTGTAGCGTGTTTATTTTTTATTATTTTTCCCCCCTTTTTCTCCAGTCTCGGCGCACTTTAGTAGGTTCCTTCGTATGCACGTTTTTTGAATGTAGTTGGGGTTTCTTAGCTTGTTTTGTGGTCCCTTGGTTCTGATGGCTCCGTCGTCCCTATTCATTCCATCTCAATATTCGTACTTCATTCGTTTGTTCGCTTTCATGCATTCGCTCAAAATTCATACTTCATTCGTTCGTTCGCGTTCGTTCATTTGCTCAATATCCGTTCACTTGCTCAATATTCATATTCATTCGTTTGTTCGCGTTCATTCATTCTTTCGTACGTGGCTCGTCAGCCGTGATTCATTCGTGCAGTTATTCTCATATTTTCTGTGGGATCGCCGTGTCCGCTAAGATCGCTGGACGTTCTGTGTATGGTTTCAATTGGGATGTGTGATAATTCCTCTGTTTCGTGGCACCGCGGTATGGCACTGAAATTCGGTAATTGTTTTCCCCCGTGCGTGCTATAATTTCGAATGGGCCTTGATATTTTTTATCCAATTTGTGCGCCTGTTGGTTAAAGCAAGATTGTTTGATCAGTACCAGATCTCCTTCTTCGTATGTTATTTGCTTTCTTTTTGTATGGTTGGTGGATTTTTTTTTTTTGGTCGAAGCTCCTTAGATATTTTAGTGATAGATGGTCTGTGTACGCTATCACAGGGCGTTCGACCAAATAATGGTGACATTTGTGTAGACTGTTCGTTAACGCTATTAGTTCTATCTCCGTCGCGCTCCTGGGTCCTGTTGTCTGGTCTAATTTATGTGATATAAATTGAACGACGTATAGTTTCGGGCTGTCGTGATCTTTTTGTAGCATTTTTCATTATTCCGCGGTATTTTATGCCAAGTTGGCCCCTTGATATTTTATTTTATGTCAACACAATATTTTATGCAGTGAGTTATGAATATTCTTGACTTTATATGTAATTTCGAGTGTGGATTTCTCCCTTGTGATTCCGCTGGTGAGTTATTTTACGTATTCGTGTGTATGTGTGTGACACAAGGTGTAAATGTGTTTTTCAACGACAACCACAAATATATAGGTTATAAATGGTACAAATGGTATAAATGGTTATATATGGTCTGTATAAATGGTGTACAACTGTATATGGTGTGTACCTGTGTTCGTTAGGTAGTAAAATACGAGTAAAATACGCTGTATAGATATGTAAATAATGCACAAAATTTTAATTTAATTTAGCATATTTAGCCCAAACCTAAGTATTACCCAATTATTTGGTACGAACCTATATCGATCCTATTATTTCTTCTGATGAAACTTCCTACTATTCCACAATTCCTGCACCTACCGTGCGCGGACTTTCGTCTAACTGTGCCTATTATTAGAGTGGACTATTTTATCTAATAAATTTTTGGGGACGTCGATTTGATCGATCGTGCCACCGCCACTATTTTCTAGGTCTTTTCTCCTACCTGTGCCTATTATTAGAGTGGAATTTTTTATCTAATAAATTTTTGGGGACTTCGATATGATCGATTGTACCACCGCCACTATTTTTTAGGTCTTTTCTCCTACCTGTGCCTATTATCAGGGTGGACTATTTTATCTGATAAATTTTTGGGGACGTCGATTTTATCGATCGTACCACCGCCACTATTTTCTAGGTCTTTTCTGGGGACGTCCTCTTAGGGAAGGCGCCTCCACCACTTTGTTAGACAAAGCCTTAAGGCCCCTTTTTCCCCGTTCTTCTAGTCAATCCTGTCCCGTTATTGCCGCCCCCGTTTTGGAGGGTTTTCCAGACGCCGCCCTGGGACAACTCGATCTGGAGGCCGTGGCCCCCAGTGTCTAGTCCCCACTGCAGCAGCAGGGGGAAAAACCTACGAAGCCCACCAGGCTTCACAAAGTGGTGGAGGCGACACGGGCCTCACATACAAGCAGATACTTCGCCCTACCTGGACCTATGGGATACAACTCTGGGGGTGTGCAAAAAAGTCGAATAATAATAAGATCCAAACTTCGCAGAACAAAATACTGATAAGTATTGTAGGCACATTCTAAATCGCAAAATATGTGTAAAAGTAGGTCCTTCCGTCCACCGTTTGTTCGATTTTAGCCAAATGTTGAAGTTCTAGTGTGGTTCATCCAGGCGTACCTGAGCCAAAATGATCCCATGCAGTCTTATCATACAGTCGAAATATCGAGTAATCCATGGACTAGTCGGCCGATCAATGCTGAACGTCTACTACGTTTTTATTTTATTTATTTTAATTTTATTTTTTTATTGGCAATACATTGTAGTATACAGCCACAATAATGGAAGGTAATAGATTATTTAGATAAGTATATTACAATTCTTAATAAATTTAAACAGTTCTTTGTAGACAGAAATATCTCTTGTTGATAATATTAAGTTAAAAACTTGACTATGAGAAAACTTACATATGTCCAAGTGCTCATACCCTAGGTCTTTATCCAGCAACACGATATCTACACATTCACCATTATCTTTAGAAGTCAGTCTCGCGTGTACGTTTAGAAAAGAAGAGTTGAACTCTGCGAAAAGTAAACACTCATTGTGCCGATACATTTTTTTTCTCGAATCCAAGACATTTTAAGACTACAAGGGAAAAAACGAGGTAACTCGATTTTTTCCAAAAATGAGTTAGCGATGGTTTTTGATAGATTTTTGGATGGTGGATACGATAGTCAAGTCGAAACAGGGAAAAACGAGTTTAAAAGGCCTCAAATCGCTGTCGAATGATTAGAGTGCAGATGGAAAACGGGTTATCCGGTATAGGGCTCAACCAAAAGGCTGAAGCTGAAACTCCAAACGATTGAATCAGGCATTTCAAAATTGCCGTATGTAAGCCAAAGCCCTTTATCAGCTTATAAACGACGCCTCCCACTGTCGAAACCAAAATCCGATGTCGTCCAATCCTTGAAGAGTTTCTGTAGTTCATCAGCTCAAGCTTATTTCACTAATCGGAGGAAAATGCAGTGATTTGAAAACCTTTCATTTACTCTACAAAATTTCAATATTTTGGTCCACTATTTCAATTTTAAAACCTATTATGATAATAAATCGTCGTTTTGATTTTTAAATCAGCATTAGGTCGTAAGATACCTTAGTACAGACCCGCATAGCACATAGATACCTAGTTTTTCGTCTGCTCAGCTGGACCTTTGGATCTTCAATGCCATATTGCTATCTTATTTCAAACTTTAAAAAAAATCGATTCTACAGTGGAAAATGAATGTATTACTATTTTTAATTTCTCAAAAATTGGCTCAAGAATACAGGCAATTTCCGAGGGAGAGTTGATTCTCATGAATATTTGGGAAAAATTGAGTTACCCCGTTTTTCCCCTGTAGTCTTCATTTATCCTCGAAGAAAAGAAGAGAGCATCTGTTCCTACAAAGTCAGGATACGTGGAATACGAAATAAATTACGCGAGACGAAATCGTGGAAAACAAGAGTATTGGAAAAAATCGTCTATTTTCACTGAAATTTGAGTACAATGTTGGAGCGCTTTGTGTGCTTAAACCATAATCAGCAACTGAAGAATATCATTATTGAACATTATTTCATTGTTCAATGTCGTTGTCATATTTCAGAGGAAGTAGGCGATTTCTTCCAATACTCTTGTTTTCCTTATAGGTGGAATCATAAAATCGAATAACAAATCGCTGCCATTTGTTCCAAATCACTGACCGGATAGGTCCATTTTGAAACTCATATTTTACATTATATTTTTATATTTACTATTAAATGTGCAAGCCCAATAGCAAGTAGTAAAATACGAGAGATATGCGTATTTCCACCAAAAAGACCTATCATTTGAGGCTACGATCATGTTGCACTCCTCGTGAACGAACTTTCAAAATTATAAATTGAAGTACGAGTATATCCATGACCTGAACTAGATCTGCGTATTTGATTTGAACGATTATTATAATAATCAATATCCGTGTAGGAGGACACCAACAGCTTTACAGCCCTATAGCCACAGTTTTTGACAATAAAATAGCAACTAATAGAAGTCTTGAATGGGTAACATCAATGCAATGTGATGTACATCACATTTCATTGATTTTACCCATTCAAGACTTCTATTAGTTGCTATTATCATTATTCCGAGGGTCATGAGAGTACTGATGTACTTGATACATCAAGTCTTTAGACCTATTCGGTGGGCTATTCTTTGGAGCCAACACACAGATACAACAACGGTTTGAGGTGAGTACTACCTTATTTTGGCAATGGCAACCTTTGGCAACCTTATCCGGAGAAAGCCCCTTTTTTACATGATACCTCGTTGATTGAGTTCAAACATTCCGTGGAAACAATCGGTGATCAGTGAATAGAGTCGAATACCGATAACCAATAACATCACTATTGATGGGCATGATCAGAAACACGTTCGAACAATTTTTTCAAACGGCAAATCCCGCAACACACGTAAAAACGCGGTTAAACTGCCCTCGTACTCTCGTAGGATTGAGAAAGTACGGAAGCTACCCCAACACGCTATCCAACCTTCCGCCTTCGACCACTTTTCGTGAAAACAGTTCGTAAAACCTCGCTGATATTCCATTTAAAATTCAGGAGGCATCTTTTGATAGAGGCCTCCCCGAAGCCCAAACGATAAAATGAAGGGAGGGGAAGAGGTGCTCAGCAACGGCAGCCAAGAGTTTCAGAATGCTCTCAGCGGTTTGGGAATAACATATGGCTTCATATTCTCCCCCATCCAAGATGAGGAGGCACTAAAAGTTTCAGACCATTTCCTTCCCACGTCCGTCCTCTTGTTTATCGGCCCACATCTCAATCTCCAAGGAGGCGGATGCTCGTATGTGCTTAGGGGATGTGAAGCGGACCCTCAGCTGCCCCTTCAATCTCGCCTCGTCGGAAATCTTCGACTTCCATCAGTTCTTCCTCATTTAAACTTTCTTGGAATCTTCTTAAGTCCTTCAGCTTTTTTGAACCACTGAAAGCTTTGTGTTCAAGCCCTGAATCACCGTTCACCAGTTATTTTGATGGGTTTTGATAGGTCATCTTCAACTCATTTCTGGAGAGTACAAATTAAGGTGATAATCGGAAACTAATGCCGATGGATGGTGTTATCATTAAAACCGGTCACCACAATTTTACCCTACAGTCCAATAGTGGATCATCAGGAAGGCAGTTTTCGGAGCATTCGCTCGAGTTCAGAATGATCACCAAAAATCTAATTTTCGGAGTAACCCAAAAACTTACGGGCCCACCTGCTATAAACGGGTGGGGTGTCAGAAACCCCAACGATCGTTCAAAACGCTGTCATTTGGAAAAGCCCACCTTGTGGCGCTCCTAGTGGCAGAGTAAATACACTTCGGTTCATGCCCTACCCAACAAGTGAATTTTCAAGTTCATTCTTTCATCAGTAACTGATCAGAACTGATCAGAACTGTTCTCAAGCAGGAAGTTTGCAATGTAAGTATACGCGCGTTTTTGTGTATACGTTTAGTTTCCTTTGCCACTTTTGTGAAAGCCCCGTGCCTTTTTTGTATAATCCCTCCCGCCCCTGAGATCTTACAGAAGATGCAGCTTTTGTCCAAGAAGAAATTACCGCAAAACCAAAACTGTTTGCACAAAGTGCATCCGACTTATGCGCAATGAACATCGACTACAAAAATGCTTGGAATGCTAGCAATTTTAAACATTATACTATTGTACTAGTCCATAGTAGGCAGTCATGAAGAGCCAAAGTTGAATATTTCATGGAAAACACTCAGAGTGCTCCTGTGAGGACACTAATGTACTTTTCGATGTTCTTTCTTTTTCTAACGTTAGTTCCTAATGTCTAGTTGGCGTTTTAGAAGATTTTTCTCCCATACATTTTGGTTTATTATCTTCGATAATGAACCATTGGAATCGCCCAAAGAAAAAATTTTTTTAACCCCCCCTCAAAATTTGTTGGTTTACGTTTCAAGATACGTAGATTCAGAAAATCGAATAAAAAAAAATCCGTCCGTCCGCCGTACTCCGTCCCCCGTCCGCCGTCCCCCGTCCGCCGTCCGTGCCACTTTGCCCAGTTAGCGTTGAGCTAAAATTACAAAATTTGGTTTCTGGGTTTGGACCAGCCCCACAATGATCCTCGAAACTTTTCATAACCCTAGGTCAAGGGGAAGGGGTTCAAAACGAACTTTGAAATTTCGACAATGTCATATCTCTAAAAATTCTCATGAAACGGTGTAATTTTTAGTTCACTTTTGAATGACCTGAAAAATTACGAATCTTTTAAGACCAATTGGATTTTTGTGCGACCAGCCGTTCGTTCACAGTGACCGCGCAAAGGTTTAGGAAAAACACTAAACTTTCGCGTCGAAAACGGCCGTTATGTGACCCAACCCCCAGACGCCCAGAATAAAACTACCTTTTTTCATCTTCCCGGTAAACTACAGTCTAGAAATTTTAACCGTGAGTCGGGGATAGACCACATTGCAATATTCACTCGGTTTCTCATCTGTAAAATTGTTTAAATAATACCTTTTTGTAATAATACAAATTAAATTTTGATGATGAGCTATTGACTTGAAATTTTACAAATAGGTCAGAACTGGATAACAATGCAATATTCACTCGGTTTCTTGTCTGTAAAATTGTTTAAATAATACCTATTTGTTTAAACAAATTAAATTTTGATGATGAGCTAGATACTTGAAATTTTAAATATAGGTCAGAAATGGATGACATTTCAATATTCACTCGGTTTGTATGACATGGTATGAGTATGGTATGGTATATTATTGTATGTATGATTTGGTATAATACAGTATGGTATGATAGGAAAGAAATTCGTATGGTATGGTATGAGTACGGTGAGAATATGGTATGGTGCCGATTTGCAATACAGTCTGGTATAGACAGAAGGGTGATCTGCACAAGGAAGATAATAAACCGTTGTGTCAAGAATTTGCAGAGTTTTTGGTTTATTATCTTCGATAATGAACCATTGGAATCGCCCAAAGAAAAAAAAATTTTAACCCCCCCTCAAAATTTGTTGGTTTACGTTTCAAGATACGTAGATTCAGAAAATCGAATAAAAAAAAATCCGTCCGTCCGCCGTACGCCGTACGCCGTCCCCCGTACGCCGTACGCCGTCCGTGGCACTTTGCCCAGTTAGCGTTGAGCTAAAATTACGAAATTTGGTTTCTGGGTTTGGACCAGCCCCACAATGATCCTCGAAACTTTTCATAACCCTAGGTCAAGGGGAAGGGGTTCAAAACGAAATTTAAAATTTCGACAATGTCATATCTCAAAATATTTAACTGAACCGTCTAAATTTTAGTTCACCTTTGAATGACCTGAAAAATTACAAATCTTTTAAGACCAATTGGATCTTCGTGCGACCAGCCGTTCGTTCACAGTGACCGCGCAAAGTTTGAGGAAAAACACTAAAATTTCGCGTCGAAAACGGCCGTTATGTGACCCAACCCCCAGACGCCCAGAATAAAACTACCTTTTTACATCTTCCCGGTAAACTACAGTCTAGAAATTTTAACCGTGAGTCGGGGATAGACCACATTGCAATATTCACTCGGTTTCTCATCTGTAAAATTGTTTAAATAATACCTTTTTGTAATAATACAAATTAAATTTTGATGATGAGCTATTGACTTGAAATTTTAAAAATAGGTCAGAACTGGATCACAATGCAATATTCACTCGGTTTCTTGTCTGTAAAATTGTTTAAATAATACCTATTTGTTTAAACAAATTAAATTTTGATGATGAGCTAGATACTTGAAATTTTAAATATAGGTCAGAAATGGATGACATTTCAATATTCACTCGGTTTGTATGACATGGTATGAGTATGGTATGGTATATTATTGTATGTATGATTTGGTATAATACAGTATGGAATGATAGGAAAGAAATTCGTATGGTATGGTATGGGTACGGTGAGAATATGGTATGGTGCCGATTTGCAACACAGTCTGGTATAGACAGAAGGGTGATCTGCACAAGGAAGATAATAAACCGATGTGTCAAGAATTTGCTGAGTTTTTATTTTTTCTAACGGAAATTATGACTAATTTTGATAAACAGGAAATAATGATTTCACTCAGCCTAAGTAAAGAGTTTCAAAATGTTGCGATAAATCGACAAATCGTTAGAAATGTGCATTCTTATTTTGTTTGCCCCGTTAAGCCCTCTCAAATAAGTGGGAAATCATTTTTTCGGCTTGTGGTTGAGCTAAAAAAATGTCGATGATAATAAACCAAAATCCGTCAGTCCGCCGTCTGCGGCACTTTGCCCAGTTAGCAATGAGCTAAAATTACGAAATTATTGTTACGGGTTCCGACTAAACCCACAATGATCCTCAAAACTTTTCATAACCCTAGGTCAAGGGGAAGGGGTTCAAAACCAATTTTGAAAATTTGAAAATTTCAAAACTCAAATAATTTTGATGAAACGGTGTATTTTTCATTTCATATTTAGATAGCGTTTATTTTTTTAAAATTTTTTAAGACCATCCACAGCTTTGTATGACCAGCCGTTCGTTGACAATGACGGCTCAAAGTTGGAGCAGATCGAAAATTGTCAACAAGAGAGTGAATTGAGAGGCAGCCTGTCGGGTCCATTTTCAAACTGGCCCAGCTGATTGGTTTTCAAATATCGAGTTAATAAATAATATTTAATAATAATTATTAATAATGAAGCATAAAAATTATTAATAACCAACAATAAATATTAATAATTTACACTACTTGACAATAATTATTAATAATTTATGATGATTCGTAATAATAATTAATATCATTTAGTGATCTAGACCGAAGGGTGGTCTGCATAAAGAAGATAATAAACCGTTGTGTTTTTTTTTTTTTTTTTTCGATTTTTGGAGTCTATGTATTTTGAAACGTATACCCTCAAATTTTGAGGGGGGTAATTTTTTTCTTGGTCGACTACAAAGGTTCATTATCGAAGATAATAAACCAAAAGCGAATTTTCACGCTCATTTATAATAATTGAAGAGCACGAAAGCATGCACTCGTACATGAAACTTCAAAAATTATCACGTAGAAGGTTTTGAGAATGAGCGTGCGATGGAGGTAAAATTATAGGCGCCCACGCTTGGACAAAGTATTATCCAAGTTTTGTTATCTACAAACCCCACCAGACTTGGTCAACCAGTTTCATGGAGTTACTTCGACATCTGACAGCTACGATGTTTGTGTGATGCCAGTTAGGATCGCGTGAACCTGGATGATCCAACTGCACGCATCGTAACTCTGAGAATCCTGGCGGGACTTACCTACCCAATTGAGCGTTACCCAGACTACAGATCAACGTGACACGAACGAGTTTTCTCTTTTGAACAATAAGCTCATCGGATGTATAATGAACTTCTAATCCTTCGTGGCCAATGTTCAACAGTAGCTGCTGAGAAATGAGTGAATAAATTTTTCTTATGTTTGTGGGGAGTATCGGGCCACTATTGATCGTTTTTAGGTGTAAATATACGTATTCGCTATGTTGATAACTATCTGTTTTAACTTGGAACAACATGGAATCCTTCTTATAAAATAATGTGACACTGATCTTCTATTCATTGGTAATTACGGTAATGCCAACATAGCATTCCCATCTCCATGCCCTTCTCCATAATATAATTTACATCCCCTCAAGAAAACGAAACCATAAATTAGCTCTAGCACTACTAACAACGCAAAAGAAAAGAATACGGGAGCGAGTACTTCCCTAAGGGAAACAGCTACGCTGTATATTTATGAACAAAGTACTTTCCACTGGAAAACAGCTACGCTTCATTCACGGGAGACCAACTACCCATTTCACCCAGAAAATGCATTCTTCGCTAAAATGTATTTTTTTTCTTCAATGCCCTTTTCAAAAAGAAGATGAATAGCACCACGTGATTCAGCGTTCAAAAACAATGAAATTTCATGTGCCACACATGGGGTCTTTTGTGGACAAAATTTTCGCGCAGTTGCACACTCTTGCGCGTTTTGCGCACTCGCAGAATGGGTTACGCGCGATTAAGAATGGGGGTTAAAAAATGGGGGCTAACGATTGAAAAAACAATGTTGATGCGCAAATCGCGCATTTGCGCGCAAGCGCGACGCGCAAAACGGTGATATTTGCATTTTTTGTGAATAATTGGTGGGGTTACCATTTGAATTTTTTTTAGGTCACCCTGTATCTTGCTCGTGCACGGGAAGCATTTTTCGGGGGAAAACAGGTCATTCTCCTTAGCCCCGTCCAACGCCCTAATCTGCTGGTCCGCTCCTTTCGCTTTATTCAATCGAAAAATTACATAGTATTTAATATACAAACGTTTCTTAACAACTATGTAACATACAATAGTTTTTTTTCTTCCTAGAGACATTGCCTAGATGACTCTCAACTAAGGAAATGTTATACTTGTTGTCTTTATACTCTTACCACAATTAGCGTGTTTATGATTGTTCTTGCCATTTATCATGAACGGACCCTCCGGCTCTACCCAACTAGATGTAGGTTGGGTAAAATGGATCCCCCCAAAAACAACTCCGTTGTAAAAACTGGCCCGCCAAAAAACCTCCGCCTCTCAAATAGTGCCGTTCGGAACCGGCGATAAACTGTAGGTCCCGTATAACTTGTGAAGACGTGCATCACAGGATTATATGTGAGAGGTCGCCAACGTCCGAAATTCGGATACGGCACTCCAAGAAGAAGAAACTTTCTCTTTACACTTTCTCTTCGACACCAATAATTAAAATTATTGTAATGATTCTCAACAACAAAAATTTGCACAATCCCCAAGAAAAAATGCAACAAATTTTCAAAAAATTTCTAATTCAAATTCATTCAAATTTCTAATTCTTTCTATTTTTTCAAATTTAATAATAATAATAATTGTTTTAAATTTTAATAATTTTTTTAAAATTGTTAATTGTTTTAATTAATTGAAAATTTTAAAACTACTATTTAACCAATTCGCAAAAATTTTAAAACTACTTATTTTTCAAACACATTTCAGATAACAAACAATAATTTCCAAAAAATAATTATTCTTGTCACAAAAAGAAGAAACAAAAAGGCAAATTAGTAGGCGTACTAATTTTTTACTAAATTTTGACTAGGATAAAACTTCATTTAGGAAAACATTTACTAGTTACCTCGTAGGTACTTTTGTATTGTAGAAGTTGTTGAACCGTATTGTATAAGTACCACTCGAAAACTAGCCATGCAAAAAGATGTGATATCCCCCCAAAAACAACTCCGTTGTAAAAACTGGCCCGCCAAAAAACCTCAGCCGCAAAAAGGAATGATATCCATTTTGCCCGCCAGCCACATATATAGGATGCTCAGTGCTTCGCACCTCGCTGTTGAGTGTGCATATAGAAACCTGATCCTCCTACCCCTAACCTCCACCGTCAATGTTTTCCTGTTCCCTGTCTCCTTCCCACAACCCCCTCTCACCCTTAGTCACCCGCGGTTTCACCTAATATGTCTCCTCTGTTACACCAGCAGGGAGCTTTACGCTTCTTTCAATGCTGTTGGCGGGAGCTTTTTGCCAGATGAACAAGCCTGAATTGAAGCATTACTATATTATAAGTATTACTGGTGGTCACGAGTAATCAGTGGTGGTACAACTATATCATCTGGCAAAAAGCTCCCGCCAACAGCATTGAAAGAAGCGTAAAGCTCCCTGCTGGTGTAACAGAGGAAAAATATTAGGTGAAACCAAGGGGGACTAAGGGTGAGAGGGGGTTGTGGGAAGGAGACAGGGAACAGGAAAACATTGACGGTGGAGGTTAGGGGCAGGAGGATCAGGTTTCTATATGCATACTCAACAGCGAGGTGCGAAGCACCGAGCATCCTATATATGTGGCTGGCGGGCAAAATGGATATCATTCCTTTTTGCGGCTGAGGTTTTTTGGCGGGCCAGTTTTTACAACGGAGTTGTTTTTGGGGGATATCACATCTTTTTGCATGGCTAGTTTTCGAGTGGTACTTATACAATACGGTTCAACAACTTATACAATACAAAAGTACCTACGAGGTAACTAGTAAATGTTTTCCTAAATGAAGTTTTATCCTAGTCAAAATTTAGTAAAAAATTAGTACGCCTACTAATTTGCCTTTTTGTTTCTTGTTTTTGTGACAGGAATAATTATTTTTTGGAAATTATTGTTTGTTATCTGAAATGTGTTTGAAAAATAAGTAGTTTTAAAATTTTTGCGAATTGGTTGAATATTAGTTTTAAAATTTTCGATTAATTAAAACAATCAACAATTTAAAAACAATTATTAAAATTTAATACAATTATTCTTATTATTAAATTTAAAAAATAGAAAGAATTAGAAATTTGAATAAATTTGAATTAGAAATTTTTTGAAAATTGGTTGCATTTTTTCTTGGGGATTGTGCAAGTTTTTGTTGTTGAGAATCATTACAATAATTACAATTATTGGTGTCGAAGAGAAAGAGGAAAGAGAAAGTTTGTAACTGGTAAAACGCACGTTTTTATACCAAAAATCGCGAATAACTCGAGAACCGTTGGGAAAAGTGCCAAAGTGCGCTACCCTCATTCGAAAGTCCATAAAATTTCCTATCGATCCATAAACCGGCGCCACTTTACGACAATTTTTCTGACCTCCGTTCAACTTTGATGTTTTCGGAAATTAGCCAAATCAGTAGATGTGGAATTTATTCACGTATTTTTGGCTGTGGATTAGTCAAATCGATTGAGATTTAGTTCAAAATTATTGAGCATATTCTAGACAACCTAGCGGACATTTTAAGACCAACCGCACCAATTTTCATCAATATTTGCGGCAGTTGTTGTTGAAAATAGAAAAATCACCATAACTCCTTTATTTTCCCCCTTAGGAAGCATTTTTTGATTTCAAATTAAACAGTTTGAAAAGCTGAACACAACTAAAAAAGAAAATCTGGAAAAGCTTCAATTTTGAAGGAGTTATGACCATTTGAAATTCCTAAAAATTACTATTCCCCCCCTAATTGGGAGGGAAATGGGGGGAGGGAGAAAAAATGTTCAAAAGGCACTCCCTTGGAGCATAACAAACGTGTGTGCAAAATTTCAGCTCGATCCGATTTGTCTGCTGGGCTGTAGCCCCGTCAATGAACAAGAAGAAGAAGAAGAAGAAGAAGAAGAAAAACGTGAAAAATAGTGGTTTTAAAATTGTTATACCCCCGACACCTGATGTTCCCAAGAGCTGAAATTTGTTTTACGTCCTCACGTGCCCCTGGAGAGTTGGTGTACAAAAAATCAACTCTCGAGACACTCAGGGGACCGAGTTATGGTAGGGTGAAAACCCCAACTTGTTCCGTCGCGTAATCAGTGTCTCAGTCGCTTCGGTTTTCAGGGCTTCGGTTTTCTTGGCGGGCGGGACGCTCCCGAGTCCCTAGATCATCTAGTGACCTAGACAGAGGGGTCATCTGCACAAAGACGATAATAAACCGTTGAGTCAAGAAGAATTTGCAAAAATTTGTAATCGGTTTTCTGTTTGTCCACTCCTTTGGAGAATATAGTTGTCTCTCTGTCTGTTGTCTCTCTTAAAATCTCAGGAAATCTTCGGCCGTCAAACCGAAACATATAGTGCTTCAAGATGACTCTTATTCGCCGATTAGATGGAACTCGTAGAGATTGTAGAACGTAGTTGATGAAGCATCATAATATAAACATAGTTCATATAATCAATTCAAATTCGAAATTTACAGGAATGTGGAGGGTATATGCTTTTTTTTTTTTAGTTTTTTGAAGCTCTCAGAGTTAGTCGGGCTCCTCTATTTTCATCAAACTCACCATCTTATTCATCCATGTGAAAGTAATGTGAATATTCCATTATAAAAATAGACATAAATTCAATTAATTCTACTGAAAACATGGTGAGTAAATACTTGAGCGACGTGTCCAGATCCTTCGGATTTGCAGCTAATCACGTTGAGGGCTTCCACAACTTTTTTCCAATTTTTTGTTCATGAATTGAACACTTCGAGGCTATGAGTGGGACTTTCCGGTGGGCTATAAGTTGGAACTATGAATTCGTGACAAACGAATATCCAATCATCCGCCATCACGTGATCTTGAAGTTTGGTCATTCTTTGAAAACGGTGACTATCACAGGTTTACAAACTTGTAAACCCCTATCAACTGGTACATACTTACCTACCACGGGTGTGTGTCGTCTATTCAAGGAATCTAACTCAATTTTGTTCCGTACTTCACGATACAAAAGTCATTAGACTATCGTTGAACGAAAAATTCGTTCACTACTTGACATGACAATATACCTACAGATTAGGTCTTTTGTTAGAGGTAGAGTATAATAACAACAAAGAAGTCATTAGTCTTCTTTGGACAACTATCAGGAATATCAGCCCCCATTGGGCCAAAAAAGTCGAGAAGACAAATTGTATAAGCAGGATTGAAGGCCTGATAGGCTGAAGGTCCACGATTCGCTTGTGTTTCGCTCTAAACCACCATTACCACTACCTTTATTTCTTCTGAGCCGTAAAGGTGCAGTACGTTTGGCGGCGCCACCAATATTATAGGACAGCGACGTAAGTATGTATGTATAATAACAAGTATGTATGTATGATAGTTAGAAGGATAAACACGTAAGAATGCGAAAATACTCCCGTCATGCAGCAATATTTATAGGGGAAATACCAAAGTAACGCACTTACTCAGTCCAACCTCTTAAAAATTTACTACACAATCAAATATTCTCCACAGTTTTAACCTTGAAAATGCTAATTCAACTATCCAATACCTTTTCACAAAAAAAAAAAAAAAAAAAAAAAATTAAAACGTTAGGGCGAGCAGGAATCTAAATTCATTAAATTGTTTCCCCCGGTTAAGATATTGAACAATTGATCTTGGGTACAACCATAATTATTGATTTCCTCCATGCGCAAAGAAGCTTAACTGCCCACCCAATTGGCTTTGTTCTTTGTTGTTAGTGGGCAGTATCTAGAGACCAGGCCCTCGTCACTACCAATAATTGTTAGTGACGAGGGCCTGGTCTCTAGACAATTATTGTCCTGTTCATTAACCAACCGAACGACTGTAGTTGTTGAAATAAATTTCCAGAGTTTGCTATATATTGGATGAAAAATTAATTCATTGGGAGTACTCCCCCACTGGTGAACTGTAAACATTAATTCAGGTGGAATAATACTAATATGTCATGAAGATCCCACAACCAATGTTATTCATAAGGTAGTAAGAGTTGGTTGTCAACAATCACTTTCATGATACAACACCTGAGTAAACGGCATACCACGCAAATGATCTCCAGTTATATACCGAGTGAGTGACTCGCTCAGCCAGTCCTATTTTATTTCGCTGCCATCCTGAGGTAAACCCCGAAAATTAATCTATGTAACAATCTTTCATTTTGCGGTAAATACCAACATCTGTATCAAAACGTATAGTTTCTTCTATTCTCTCTACTATCTGGTGTGAACCTCGGTCCCCCAACGTCTGCTTCCCGTGAAACTCCGCCTTGCGCTGCTACTTGTACGAGTACATTGTTGACCCGAAGCAGCGTCTTTTCTACATCTCGTTATCTTTTTCGTGGGCGTCCCCTTCGACTGTTCCCATCCATTTCATGCTTGAAAACCTCTTTGGGAACCCTCAATGTATCCACCCTCGCTAGGCCATTGTACCTTTGGATTTTCTGGGAAATCTTCCTGTGATGTATGAAGTATCACTGTCGTGCGCTCAAACATCAGAAGTAAATCGTATTCTTATCATTTGATATCAGTGACTATGTTTCGTTGTAAGCAGCCAATGTAGACTCTGGTGCCTGCAGCCAGACCCTGGTGGATATCACCTGCCATTGTCATTCGTGGTTGTTGTGCACAGATATTTCAACGTACGTACTCCATCAGGTCTGCGTTGGATGAATATCCAAGCGTTGGGTCCAAGCAGTCCCTATGAACCTACTACAATTGTACTGCTCTACAGTATTGTACAATGAGCTACTGATCGCATCGCGTTCAAATATCCATGGCATTTAGGGAATGTTTTCAAGTATCTCCTTCAAGCTCAGACAAATTAAAAATTTTCCCTACAGTTAATATGTTACAAAATTGATCTTGAATATACCAATTAATTGTACATGTCCACGTCATGATTTGAAAGTGCGAGGCAATACAACCCACCTACTTGGCTTGTTTGTCATATATCAATTTAAGATTTGAGGTTTTCAGAAGTAATGTCCTTCCTGTATTTTCTAGGACCATCACCATGTCACAATCAAGTTTGATCGTTTCGGCCGTAATATTGCTGTCAGGATATTACGCTGCAGGTATAGTTTTTATTGTTACCCATTGACCATCACCATCAATTGTTGCACCACTTAATAATGTAAGTTACAAGTAGTAAGTAACGCTATCACTTTCTTCAGCCTAACAGTACGTTCGTACTTATTTGTTTCCATGTCGCTACGAGAAGAAAATTGAACTCATTTTAACGTTGATATTAAATATTAAATTTTTTGATATTAGGTAAATGTTGTTTGTCGAAAAGGTCTAAGGACGAAGTTGGGCTGTGAATACGAGACGGTGAAAATCGATTGTTTGGATGATCAAACGATTTCGATCAAGTCCGTCGAGTTCGGGCGCAAAAACGCAGTTTACTGTAACACAAACAATATGTGGACGAGCCAAGTGACAAACTGTTCTACAATCACTAAGTCTGTCAACACTGTAAGGACCATGTGAGTATCATTTTCTATTCGTGTTCTATACATGTTCAATTTTTTTCTTTTTGAATGTCCATTTATGCAGCATGACCCCAAAACGGATTTAAATTGAGATATACTATTGTCTTTGTTTTTGTTCTTGTAATCATGCCGCGTATTAATTTCCAAAACTCGATGAAAATGTTAAATGTAAAATCACATATTATTGTACGTATTCTATTCATCTGACTGCGGTAAAATCCAGTTATTGTCATCAACAACTTACCATCAACAACAACCATAAACAACTTACCTAAACTCCATTGATTTCCAATTGTTACAAGCCAATACGCAGTTGTACAAAAATTGTAAATTAATAGGTAATAATTATTATGAAGACGAGTAGGTTCTTGTGAAAAGACGCTTAATTAACATTGTGTCAATTGACAAACCGAAAACATGCCATAATAGGTGTCAGCACAAGAAGAGCTGCTCAATCAGTGCAGAATCCTACACCTTGGGAGATCCTTGTGCATTTGTGCAGAAATATCTGGAAGTGGGCTATGAGTGTGAAAACGGTGAGTTCAACTGAGGACTATCTTCATATCAGTATTGTGTTTTATTATTTCTGGGAAGAAAGTCAAAATCATAATGTAATCATATTATAATCATAATCGTAATCGACATATTATGTCGATTCCAACGGTTGATTACAATCTAAACCTCAATTCCAAGCGATTAACCGTAATGGGTATCCATCAGTGGGGTATTTAATGATTATGTTGCTTTCACTAAATTACAATTTTTAAGCAACGTGAGTTTTAATCAGCGTTAATCAATTTAGAGATTCAATCTAGTAGTAGCATATCGAGGGTCTCACAGCAACTTCCTACTCACGATTTATTTTACTGAATTACTCAGTGGACATAGTCATTGGAGGATGGTTTTTTGGCTCTGCTGAAAAGTTGCCGAAATGACGATATCGGAAGTTGCCGTGAGACCCTCGATATGAGCTGTCGATGACGGGACCAACGTACCCAACGTATATTTGATTTGTTACAGCGGATTTGAAAACGCAGTTCTCCTGTGAATCTGAGAGTCTGACTATCGCGTGCGGGACCGGGCAGAAGATCGCCATCAACGATGCCACGTACGGTAGAACTGACCCGACCAAGTGTCTCAGGCGCTCGCAAATTGTCAACACTAACTTGTGCAGAGCCGCTAATTCCACTGCTATCTTGACCGCCAGGTGAGACCTCACAGGGTTAACCCTCTGAGGGCAACCCGCGCTATACCTCCAACGTTGTTTAACTTTCCGAGCCGCTGATGAGTCAAATGTTTGTAGGATTTCTATTGGGGTAACCTCCCGTTCATTTCAAATTTGTCGGGTGGAATAGGAACTGGGAGTCATCTGGATTCAGTTAATACTTACACGTTTTCATACCAGTAATATCTACGCGAATCGTTCGCTTGGAAGGTGAAATTGTGGGAATAAAAGACTATACCGCGAATTACAGCATTGGAATTTATCAATTGTTAGAGTTCCCTGGATACAAAAATAATTCTGAGGGTCCAATGATCATTGGGTAGAGTAGAGCCTCAAAATTCCAAGCCCCAAACGTTGTACTGTCATTACCGAATAACGTTGTTAAGTAATTTTAGCGTGAAACCTTCAAACAATCATACAATTTTAAGGTAGTATCGAGTCGAATCACCAAAGGAATTTTGAAATTTATATCACTTATATTCCAAAATTGAATTGTTTGACTTTCCTTCTAATTGTTTTCCATCAAGATTTACCCAGCGACCCGCAGTGTTTTATCTCCAAGTCGGCAACTTTTGGAGGATAATATTCTCTATACCGCAGGAAGGTTGGTATTGCGACGAAACCTGCCCACTGTCAATATGATTTCACACAATATTTCCACTGGGGGCGATAATCCATCAATGATGAAGAGGTTTCCATGACGTGTGTCAAATTGAACAATGATTTGTTTCAGATGTGACGGTAAACAAACTTGCACTACTCCAGCATCCAGCAACCTCTTCGGAGACCCATGCCCAAGGATTGGCAAGTTCCTGGAAGTGAAATACGTGTGTTATTAAATATTTATAGCTAACCACTCGGCAAGAGTAGTTGATATAATGATAATACATCATTCAACAATACATAATATATATATTCAACATATATATACATTCAAACTAAGAACTTGATATTTTATGAGCTTTATACAAATAAGGCCTTTTACTATGAATACCTTTATCCAGAATACAGTACGTATACGCTCACACAAGGTCTATTCTCAGGTGTCACGTATGTTCAATTATAAAATGTCTAAAATTCAAAACTAGGAATTATGATTTTTCCCGGATCTATATCAACCATTTAATTCTTAATCGAAGACTAATTTGAATCCACATTTTAATTTTCACTTGATCGGAGAATAAGGGTAAACTTATAGCAGTATGTGTTTCGACCAAGTGGTCTCCTCAACCGAGGATTCATCTACCAATCACGTTATTATAGAAAACATATTCATGGATTGCCATGGAACTCGGGAAATAAACCACATTAACGTATTCCTGAGATTTTAAGAGAGGCAGCAGAGAACATCAAGTCTATATTCACCAAAGTTGTCGAGAAGTGCATCGAATAAAAGATTTCTACATCATAATTTCATATTGGAAAGTCCTGTTTGGAGCATCAAGAATACGCTCTTTCATATTTGATTCAGCTGATGCCATAGCAGGGGTCGGCAACCTATTTTTCGTGGCGTGCCAATTTTCCCGGATTCACAAATTCTTGGATTCTTAGGGGGCCGCACTCAAAAATCATAAAATGTCATTAAAAGTGCTCATTTTGCTTCTTTGAATGAAAAAGGGAAAAAGTTCCAGTCATGCAGCATGATCATATGAGCGAATTTTCGAAGTATTCCTATGAATAAGTAAAACAGGAGTAGTTATACGCAAATTAAAAATTTGGGGTGAAAGGGGCGGAATCAAAAATTATTTGAACATCAGAAGAGTTTGGGTACGTAGGTAACCAATTTTGTCTCCATTTTTTGCCGAGTAACCTCAGTGCACAATTTTATTAACGCTGAACACAATGGTGAAGTCAGAATTGCGATATCTCATTCCGTAATCAGCTTAGAGCAGACTAAACATGAAGAAAATCTCAAGTAACTAGGTGTGTGAAGGAGTAGGTATGTGATTACCCCAATGTAGAAAATCAAGGGTTCAAGCGTCTAAACGACAATATTCTCTTGTTTATCGGGGACACTATTAATTTTACAAAGGTGGCAATATTTTTATTAGACAGGCGATAAAAAAATACGTTTAAAACATGGGCCACTCATTCCAAACAGACCACAGTAAAGGAATGTAAGTAAGTAACACTTTTTCTTCAATTTAAAATTGCAAATTTCAAAAGTCCTTAACGGTAAATATTTAAGATATCGGAATGCGGTTTGTTGCATATGTTTTGTCTTTTTATGCCCTTTGAAGAGATGTGCATAAGCATAGGGGTCATCTGGTAACCTCAACCCCTCCAGCGTGGCTGGAACGCCAAGAAGGAGGCTTGAGGCTACGACTTTTTCCTCTGGAAATTTTTGCTCAGATCAACCATTTAGGCAAGAAGTGCATTTGAGCCGTCTTAAAATGGACACGCTGTATACAAATAAAGGAATTTCCCTTCTAGGGGTCTCCTTACTGGGTCTTCAAAACACAGAATTATCCCAAAGTTGTCAGTTAGACCTTTCTTAGGATCACAAGCAGTTCATGATTCCCTCACACTCAGAAAATGAAGAAAATTACCTATTTTACTTCATTTTATTGGTAAATTTACTTGTTTATTTAATTATTGTTCAAAGGAAATATTTTTTTTTAAATCTAATTTCTTCTTCAAAATGTTCAAATTCTTCGCGGACCACAAATATTTGCCAGGAGGGCCGCAGGTTGCCGACCCTATATGTTTCCTGGGCGCTAATGGGCGAGCATTATCAGCGTAGGTTATCGGCCATGATTAGGACTGGCATTCATTCGACACAGCACCTCGTACCTAAACGAGTAGATGATTATTATTGATCAAACTCGAAGTATCCTCTTCACTGTGATATTCGTAGATATTCTAAACTTACACTTGATAAAACGGGATTTTTCTGAGAATATAAAAAATGGAACATGTAATTTATAGGAGTTTGAATCAAACAAACAGAATCTGTTGAGTATCTGATAAGCTGAGGATTACAGACGAGATCCAATGTTTGAACCTAGTTTATATTTCATGTAACCAAAGAGAACATTTAATTTATTGAAATTAATTGCTAACCCGGAGACGATTGATGCTGCAAGAGCACATGTGCTGCGTCATTTTACACGAGAGAGGGCAAAGTGACGTGGGTCGGGCGGTAGGGCGAATTTTATTCAAGGGTACCTACTTTCGGTGTGGCCACTTGCAGTGGAATTATAGGAATAAGTCTAAATAACTCACACGACATTGGTCTGGCTGTTGGAAAAAATGAATGTATTATTTTAGGAACGTCACTTATCAAACTTATCGAAATTTTTTTTTTTTTTTCGCGGAATCTTGATCTTTGCAAACAGATAACTACATCTATTATTATATATCTACCATAAATTCCCAAAATGAATCAATCTGACAAGAAACTCGTGTTACTCGGCAAAAAGGAGACGAAATTTGTTATAAATATTGAGACGTTTTACATAAAACCTGTTATTTCTTCGGAAATGCTCCCTTGTAGCCATGATGCATGACTGTGGATTTTTTTAGCTTGGTGTTTGTCATTAAAATGGCTAAATAATACCATTTTTGACCATTAAATAAAAATAAAAAAAGTTATTGGTGGAGCCCCCCCCCCCTACTGACCACCGGTTAGGCCCCCCCCCTCTTGCCACAGCTCTAAATCCGCCACTCGTTATGATATTTATAGTACAAATAATAGTAGAATAAGTGGTTACCTTAAAGGTTGATGACTGATGAGGGGATGAAAGCAATAAATTCCGTCCAACACTGATCGCTGACTTGAAGATCGTTGATTCGTTGGAGCCAGTATTGCAAGAAGAGTTTATTGATGATTATTAACGTATTAAAAAAAATTAAATGCAATTTTCATAATAAATAAAAAATAAATAAATAAATAATAAAGCTCGACTTACCGGTTTGAAATGTTAAATCGTACTAGGTGTACCACCCAACAAACACTTTGAGAATAAAATAACCGAAACCTGTTGAGAACAAACTATTCACTTTCTTTGATTGAAGCTTGATTTACGATGATGGAATTGCACCCGAGAATTGCACCTCATTTTCCTGATACACATCTCCGTTGTATTTCTGTCTCACTCTCGCTCAGCGCGCGACGGCTTCCTGTTTCACCCTTTTGGTTTATTATCTTCGATAATGAACCTTCGGAATCGCCCAAGAAAGAAAAAATTATTCCCCCTTAAAATTTGATGGCTTACGTTTCAAGATACATCGATTCAGAAAATCGAATAAAAAAAGGCAGCAAATTGTCCACACAACGGCTTATTATATTGCGCAGATCACCCATCTGTCTAGATCCCTAAATGATTGAATAATTATTATTATGGATCGTCATTAATTACTAATACGTATTATCAAGAAGTGTATGTTATTATTAATTATTATTAACAATAAATAATTATTGTTAGTAATTATTGCGAAGGGGGGAGGAGGAAGGGGGAGATATTTAAAGGCGTTGGTGCATCACCCGATTCCTAGACCTGGATAGGTGAGAGGGCAATACTAGTAGTGAAAAAACCCACAGCTGGGAGTTGTGAGAGAGGGGGAAATGTCGGTTAGAACAAGGCACGTTACCAGCTGATGTGACGTACTTATTATTGAGGGATGGGTAGTTGGTAAGTATTTGAAGAAAAGAGCAGGAAGCAGCATATCTGCCGATTACAGATTATAGTTAAGGAGAAATAAGCGGGAAAACTGTTGGTGGTAAGGGAAATTACAGTCTGTATACAAGGAGGAGACTATAAAAATAAAATGCGATATTTTGAATTTTCAATAAAAATTGAATCTATCAATAAAATGTTTTGAATCTATCAACAAAATTGTTATTTGGAAAAATTTTGGTTCATATTTCTGTACGTCAGTCATTTTTTATGGGGCTTCATAGAGGAAAACTATCTTACATGCAAAATAATACGGAAGGTGAAATAGAGAGCTATAAAGTATCGCTTACCTATGTAAGTCCTGATGAGTGGTAAACCATCATAAAGTTTTCTACGATTCTTTACCTCTCAACCTTTCAATTTTGCATATCATATTATGATGGTTAAACTCCGACGTACAGATTTGACTTGCCCTCGTATATCACGACTGAAGGGGAAGAGGAGGTGGACTATCAAAAACCCAAGGAATAATTTCGAAAAGTGGCGGAAAGAATCTGGTGGATACTTCAAAAAACAATATTATGGAATTTAAAAAAAAAGAAGTACCTATCCATGCTAAAACAACACCCTTACATTATAGTTACCACGTTGTGGAGTATATTGTGACGTCACGCGAGGACGGTTATAATCTCTCATCGGTGAGTTGTGGTGAGGTTACTGATAGGTGGAACTCCCATATTTGCTCTACTACAGAATTCATTCCTTAAACCACTCGCGATACCAATCTCCCTGGACTAGATTTGTAGATGTATGCAGATAAGCATCGAGATGCACAAAAAACCCTTAGTGCATTTTTTTATCACCCTCCGTGTGGTAATGTAAGTAGGAAGCTATGCCGGATGTCATATGACGCTTTTAAAGCAGATGGTGACGTTGTAGGAATCGCGAATAATAATAATAGGATGCCTCGCGCATATAAATATCACACGATGGTTAATGAAGAGAACGGCACGAAAATTTCTCGGTGAGCGTGATAATTAGAAATGGCTACGGCGGAAGAACATTAATATCTCACGTTCTCATAACAAGCGGTTGGAGGCGGTACTGGGCGGGAAGAGAAGCATAAAGATTTACAAAAAAGTAAGAAGCGAGGAGGTAATTGTCGAGGAAAGGAGGGGGTGGGCTTTTAACAATTTACCAAGTTTAATATCGAATTCCCATGGCAGACATAAATATGTAGCACGTGTCCACTTTAACTACGGAAGAGCGAGAGAGAGAGTCAGGACGGGTATAAAGTCGCCTAATATGAAGATAAAGATTTTTTAATAATATTCTGGAAAAAGAAGGGACTGAAACTGTGGTGGAGAGGGTTATGGGACCAGCTGGTTTGAGTGAGGCCTCCCCTAATAACTCGGCCCTGGGAATTCTGAGTCGAGGTTGGTCCATGAGGGAGTTTGGGTGGGGCTTTGCTCTATTCATGCTTAGTTTAAAAGTAAAAAAAATAAAAATAAAAAAATAATAATAAAAGAAACTGCGGTCTGGCGTAAGGATCAAAGAGGGAGGGATTTGGCAAAGTAATTGGATCTAGGCTCGCTAAAGATCTTACCCACTCCCGGCCTCGCTCTGTTCATTCAACCAATTAACCCTTAAAAGCTCAGAGAACATGCACACAATCTGGTGCCTCTTTCACTTGGATATTTCCCCCTCATCAGCCGTTTGGACGGAGGACCTCTGTTGATATGACTCTCACATCTGAAAAGAGATATCAGTTCTAAAGTATAAATACAGTTGTAGAGATGAAATTAACGGCCCATATAGCTTTTAAAAGAGGCGGAAATCTCCTGTTTTCGACTCTGCTCATTTTAGACGGGCTTCGGGAAGTCCCCAGTAAGCCCTTTCCGTCAAGCCTCCTTGTTTGTCTTGTTCAAATTTCGTACCGACTTCTCAAAAAATCATACATCTGTCTCTCCATTGAGCTGGGAAATAATCCGTCTCTTCTCCCGCAAAGTATACCCGTACCGGTATATTTCTTCGATGTCAGAAACTTGCGATTGGACCGATTTTCAGTCGTCAGGTTCATGAAGGAACTTATCTTTTCGTCTCATACGATGAGTTTTAGGTACGTGCTGGAAGGCATTACTACCGCAGTACTAATCTCTTCGCTGCATCCTGAAGGATATCGTTCTTTCTACTTTTCCCTTTCCGTCGCCCGTCATATACAAATACCAAAACTCAGGAGAGCATTCCTATTCATCATCTATCGCTCTTCTATATAAGGTTTCGTTTAATTACTGTACCCATTTATCTATAGATTCCACGGTCATTGGAATTATAAGTACTATTATAAGTAATTATAAGTCAGCGATAAGAACGTTATATATACCGCTACAGCTTGGCTACATATATAATCCCTGAGAAGAAAGTTTAGTATTACAACATTAAAGAATATAGGTAACATATTATGTATAATTTTATGTTCAACCTGCATGGTTAATTGAGTTTTTTCTCTAGTCGAGGTATCAATTACTTTCTTTATTTCTTTTCGCGGGTTCATTCCCTTTTACCTTTTGGTTTATTATCTTCGATAATGAACCATTGGAATCGCCCAAAGAAAAAATTTTTTTAACCCCCCCTCAAAATTTATTGGTTTACGTTTCAAGATACGTAGATTCAGAAAATCGAATAAAAAAAAATCCGTCCGTCACCCGTACGCCGTCCCCCGTACGCCGTCCCCCGTCCGCCGTCCGCCGTCCGTGCCACTTTGCCCAGTTAGCGTTGAGCTAAAATTACCAAATTTGGTTTCTGGGTTTGGACTGGGGCTGGTCCTCGAAACTTTTCATAACCCTAGGTCAAGGGGAAGGGGTTCAAAACGAACTTTGAAATTTCGACAATGTCATATCTCTAAAAATTCTCATGAAACGGTGTAATTTTTAGTTCACTTTTGAATGACCTGAAAAATTACGAATCTTTTAAGACCAAGTGGATTTTTTTGCGACCAGCCGTTCGTTCACAGTGACCGCGCAAAGGTTTAGGAAAAACACTAAACTTTCGCGTCGAAAACGGCCGTTATGTGACCCAACCCCCAGACGCCCAGAATAAAACTACCTTTTTTCATCTTCCCGGTAAACTACAGTCTAGAAATTTTAACCGTGAGTCGGGGATAGACCACATTGCAATATTCACTCGGTTTCTCATCTGTAAAATTGTTTAAATAATACCTTTTTGTAATAATACAAATTAAATTTTGATGATGAGCTATTGACTTGAAATTTTAAAAATAGGTCAGAACTGGATCACAATGCAATATTCACTCGGTTTCTTGTCTGTAAAATTGTTTAAATAATACCTATTTGTTTAAACAAATTAAATTTTGATGATGAGCTAGATACTTGAAATTTTAAATATAGGTCAGAAATGGATGACATTTCAATATTCACTCGGTTTGTATGACATGGTATGAGTATGGTATGGTATATTATTGTATGTATGATTTGGTATAATACAGTATGGTATGATAGGAAAGAAATTCGTATGGTATGGGAGTACGGTGAGAATATGGTATGGTGCCGATTTGCAATACAGTCTGGTATAGACAGAAGGGTGATCTGCACAAGGAAGATAATGAACCGTTGTGTCAAGAATTTGCAGAGTTTTTTCAGTTCACCTTTCGTCTTGTCACAGTTAGGGGAAATGAACTTTAGTGGAGCTAGCAGATTGTACTCGCGCCTCGCTTGTGAGAGACTTGTAGATAATTTCCAATGTATCCCGTACTGCATGTTTCGGGACGCTCTAAGAGGGGTTTTGGGGATCTTTAGGGGGGTAGGGGGGGGAATTACCCATAAATTCCAAAAAGCCAGGTATAGACCAACTTTCAAAACCGACTCCTGACCATCATTCGTAATGGGTGGTATTTTCAAAAATCATCAAGAAATCAGGCGGAAAAATAAAATTTCTATTGATTAAATTGTCTGGAGGTAGGGGGTTGTTCGATGGTAATGGCCATCTCTCACAATCTACATTTTTTATGAGTCTTTTCCCTCGTAATGGTTAGTACACAGGGCTAACAAATCATGCCGGTCAGGGAAATAACGGGATGTTACATTTTAAGCCTGAAGTTACCCTAGTCCCAAAGGGCTCATTACGGACTGGGGTTTAATTTTTCCGAGACGAACGGATCAATAAAGGAAACATTGGGGGTGATATTTATCATCAAGTTGGAGAATCCCGTGCGACTTCATGTCGATTTCATATTATTTACTTCGAATAACAGTAAACAAGATTGGAAGCGGAAAATCTTGAAAATGAGAAGGTATCTATTTCATCATTAAAAAAAACTATTGGGTTGACCAAAAATACGAAATGCCTTTTACTGAAAAACAACAACAATTCCTACATGTAATGTTTTACTGGTTTCAGTGGAAGCATGATCACTAACTACTCGACGTATATTGAAAAGTTTGTACAATGATTCAGCGTTTTAAATCCCATGAAGTTCCTCACTAATATTTGTTTTCGTCAGGTGTCACCACCGGTGCTGGCGCGCCATACCCTGACACTGCCATGACGCCAGAAGCTATACAGCACGTATCTACCTGATATGCTAGCTACTGATTAAAATCCCTAAGCTTTGCTTTGCTATTTTCCTGATTATAATCTGTTAGATCACCAAGGACTAGACGGTGGGATTCAGCTTATCCATGCTTTCAAAAAATGAGAAAACACTTGCTCTTAATTGTAGATTTATGGCCTTTCAAAAATTAGGTCCCCAATGTCTGGTCGAATTCAGACAAAGTTGTTACAATGCGAATACCATTCCAAAATTATTGAGTTAAGAATGAATGGTACTGATGAAGGATAAGGGATTTTTCAATTCTCGACCCGTCAATTTTTTTGTAGGCGGCGTCATATGTTGATTCCTCGTACATTCATCGAAGTAGTAACTGCCGCTCAGTTTCGTGACGTCACGTTGACAATCAGTGCGTGTAATCACGCAGCGGGCTTCGCCTAGTGCAACTACTTTCCGTCGAAATTAACACTACTGGGGAACATTTTTGACAACCTTCCTCCAACCCCTTCAGTTCAGGTTGATCAAGAGCTCTGATGATAATGAGGCACTCACGCCTTCTTCTACCCTATTTTAATGCTTCATCAAGGCAATCCTTCCTTTGGCAATCAGGAACTCGCAGGTACTCCGTGAAATATACCTTTGTTAAGAGGTCCGCACGCACCAGTGGGTTCAAAGTAATGGAATATATCGCTTGCTTGCTGCACGAATGACACATCTGAAAATCACTACTTTTCGCTTAAATTCGCTAAAAACTCGTGAAAGCTGTGAAACCCGCTTGTGGAGACAAATTTAAATTGCAATGTTCCTCGACGTTTATGGAAGAGGAACAAAAGGAGCTCTTCGCTGACTTTTGGGCTTCATTGGATGGGGAAAGACAGCGACAGTACATTGCGAATTCGATGCAAGCCGATCAACCGCAAATTCGTATCATTCGAGTTGGTGGTAAGCGACCACCAAGGAAAAACAACAATGCATTTTATTTTATTAAGGGGTAATTTTATCAGGCTGTAAGGGCTTGCAACTTGATCTTTAAAAATACTTTGGACATTACATACTGTACCATACGCATTGTGATTGACAAAATCCTATCCTTCATTCATGGAAGTAGTAACAATAACAACGATGGTTTGTCTTAATTTGTATTAATCGATTATTATTACTGATTAATCGGTTTTCGAATACATCTGGCTTTCATTTTTTAAGCATATTAGAATTTATGAAATCCTGATGTATTCAAAAACCGATTAATCAGTAATAATATCGATTAATCAGTAATAATAATCGGTTATTAAAAATAATTGGCAGCTAAACATCGATTAAGATTAATCGAATAATCGGGGTCAAATAATCGCTTATCCGATTAATCGATTATTTATTTGCATCCCTAAATACAACCCATTGATACTATTATTATCATCATTATTATTTTTCATCCTTCAGAAAAGAACATTATTTTACATTAAGTTATATCACGATATAAATTGTATATTCTTTTGTTCGTGCCTGAATTTTGGGTACAATGGTTTATTAAACATCATCTCTTACAGTAAATGTTTAATTCATAATTATATCAATAATTTATGTATTGTCACTGAGAAAGTTACTCTGATAAGATAATGAACCGTTGTGGGAAAATTAGCAGATTTTTCCCAAATTCAATACCTAATTGGGTCCTACTTATCTTGAAATCATTTTTATTCGATTTTCTGATTCTTCGTTTCTTGAAACGTAAACCTTCATATTTTGACTAGAAGTTGAACATTTTTTTCCGGGACGATTAGAATGGTTTATTATGATGATAATAAACCAAAAGAATTGTTCATTATTGAAGATAATAAACCAGAAGAGTAGGTAGAACCCAGCCCCCAAGTTCAGTAGTTCAACTATCATCACTAGAGACGAAATCGGTATGTTAAAATTCGAGCCCTTTTATGCATTCATTCATGCGTTTTTTAGTGCCAGTATATTCTTGTATAATATATAATATATTCTTATATAATAATATTATTTAAGATATATTATATTATATATATTATATTCTTATATATTCTTTTCAAGGGTGGAAATATTCTGTTTTTTCATCATAATGAAAATAAAGGTTTACGGTTTCGCCGAGGATGATGATTGGTTTGTTGTCTAGTAAGGACCACAGGCGCCGCAAAATGGAATAGTGGAATGAATAATTAAAAAATAATAATAAAAAAAACAACAATCGACTTTGTGAAATAACGTAAGCAAGATGTTGCATCACAGTAGTATCGTTCAGTTCAGCTTTTGATTTTGGGATGGTCTGGTTGTCAGTTTCATTAAACGTGTGGATGACGTCTTTCAACTTATCATGGTGCTCTGCAGCTCGCTCAACCGCTGATACCCAAGTGTAATTTTTGGTTCGAGGGGTAGATAAAGGGGAGTCAGGATATGCATTTTTGAATGCCCTAACCCTAATAGGGGCTTTCGGAAACACTTTTTTAACAGACGAAATCAACTTATTCAAATCTGACAAACAATTCCTCAGCTCCTCTGTTACGCGATGGATTCCATGGGCCATGCAGGTCACGTTTACCATTTTGGGGTAAAACACTTTCAGGCTCTCTCCGGCTTTCAGCATGAAAGTTGTGCTACCCCAAAATTCGTTTTCCTCCATATTTCTGGCCGCGAGATCCCCACAAGATGTTTAAAGCTTCGGCCACCGCCCTGGCTATTGTGGAGTGGTTCGAATGTTCCAATTCCTCACACAAAATGAGGTGGTCCTGTCCAGCTTCGTCTGGCGTTTTCCGACAGTTACGTGGGTTATATCTTGGTTAAAACAGGAAGCTCTAGCAGTTTAAAAAAGACATTGTCCTGACGATTTTGTTTTCCTATTGTCCTTGAAACTCTCCAAATATTTGAAAACTATTCTAAAACCATCCAACTATTCGAAAATCTAAAAATATGATTTTTGGTCGTAAATATGCAAATATGTGTGAAATTATATTGCGTTTAAATGGTTGCAAACAGCTCAAAACCCCCCAAAACGGATTCCTATAAACAATCAGAGCCTAAAAACTAAATATTCAAAACATCTTAAATCGCATCTCTAATCATGATTTCTATAAACAATCAGAGCCTAAAAACTAAATATTCAAAACATCTTAAATCTCATCTCTAATCATGACCATTGAAGAAGGGCGTTGCCCTAAACAATTATTGAATAACCTGGAAAAGTTGAAATCTTTTTCTACCAGTACCAAAGATTACCAAAGATTTGTAATCTCGTTTACAACCTTCTGCGGTAGACCCTGTCCATGTCATTATGGATCAGCTATGCTAATACCAACATCCCATTTTCAACTCTAATACACGGACCAGGACATGGTCCTGAGCAGGGCTTGTTTTAATATCTGGATTAATTTTTGATAGCCGGAGTCGGATGTAGTGTTTAGCATCTAGACGGTTTCGGTGTTTAGTTTTGGTGGCTGCATAGATAGATAATCTAGATTCGCATTAGTAAGTTGTGGCAAAAGGAAGAAGAACCAATTTCGCTTTTTCAGCAAGCGGTTAGAACTTTTGTTTTCCAGGCAGAGCCAAGTATGGGAGTAAGTATCACACTCGAAAAATTTCAAGGTGGAGACTATCAGACATTCGTATTCACTTGATAGAGTAGTTGGCTTTTTAGAAACTGAAAACTGTTTGACCAACCATTCATGTTATGCAGAATTGTAGCGACGTCTGTAGATTCGTCGATTTGGAGAGAAAACGACAAGTGTTTGGTGCGAGAAAACAGCGTTTCCTTCACATCACTTTATAAATCACGTATCTTGCGTTTTACAGTGTTGTTTGACAACGGCACTGATGTCACAAGTTTAACTGCTGTATCCTCAAATATGCAACAGGCAATATCAGTAACGCACAGTTTTATGAGGGTTTCGGCGATCGAAGTAACCTGCCTGTGCTACTCGATAACTAACCAAATAAGACGCTTTTCAAGAATTTTCATTTACAGTGTTTGCGTGAGTTTTTAAAGGTTTTGATGAAGCCCGTTCAGTGTGCATCCTCTTGAAATAATATGTCTGTTTATCACCGAGTTCCGGGTGTGTACCCTCAAAATCCCCATACCAGACTTGGATAATTATGTCAAGAGAAGTTTTAAAAATGCCTGGCAGACACAATATGATGATATGACATTAGTGAACGGGCAGTGAGACCATCAGGTACAGCCGGTAGTATCATTCAAACCATCGATGCCGAGAAATTGGGGGAACAATTAACGAGGATCCGCACAAATCATGGAAATAACCGGCGTACCATGTGCCTCTACAGACTAGCTCACAGTCAACTCTGCTCCAGATTTGATGTAATCGAGGATATGGAATACCTCGTGGTTGACTGCAGGAAGTACGAGGAAGGCAGAGACGCATTTTATTGGAGACGCTTGCAGCACACCAAGGATCACTACCTAGTTAGTTACGCAACTTAAATAAAAAAGAATATAAAAACTGTTATAATTTTTGGAAGAGTGTGATTTAGTTTTATCATTTTTAGTTTATCATTATTGTTCGAGTATATTTATTTTGATCTGTGATTAATTTGGTGATTTGTGGCACATGGTTTACACCAGCCAAAATAAAGGTTAAAAAAATAAATCCTCGGAACATCTAATACGATTATAATATAATCGTATTAGATGTTCCGAGGGCTTTTTTTTTATATGTTTTTTTTAATGTTCCAAGGCCTTATATTATAAGGCCTTGGAATATAAATGTATTGGAGTTGCATACAGGGGGTTGAATGTATAAGGCATAATCTGCATACCCTGCAAAACTCTGGACATTGTTCTAAAAATTATTGGAAATACAATTAACGGGGACGGTACGGGGTCAGACGAGTAGTCACCAGTCCCAGAGTTTGAGTTAACAACCCACACATACAAGTCATCTTTGAGATTAGAATTTGGCTTTGGGAATATGACGCTGAGAAAAAGTCGTAGCGCGTAGCTGCTATTCTGAATAGGCTACTAGGCTTTATGAACTTCGATATTGTGATGTGTTTTGCAATGGATCACAACAAATTCATCGCGAGATCCTAATTCATCCGATTTTTTTCGGGAAATGATGCACTAATGCGATGTAGAGGTCAGTAATCGAATGAGGGACCTCAGCACTAAACTGGGGATATTGTAGTTTTTTTTCTTTTTTTTTAATAATAAACTTTATTGTGGTATACACTATCAAGTTTGCACATTACAGACTTATACACTATATCGTATGACACTTGTGATATATTTGCAACCCAGTGGTTGTTATATACTAGTACTATGGGTTAATGACTAATGGTATTAGCCTATGGCCCAGATATCACAGAATAATATAACTACTAATGGCTCAACAGAAAAAATACATACACACAAGGTTGAACAGGAACAAGAATAATGGTAACTAGAAGTAGGGAATAATTATCAGGATTCAGGAACTTGTAGTTTTTTACAAGTCTACCTACTACACACAGTCAACAGGTGCTTTGAAGCTAAGAAAGGTCTTTAACGTCTTTCAGGTCTTTAGACGTCTTTAACGTCTAATGTAGATAGATAGAAAACGAGTATATTTCAAATAGAAACAATATTATAAGACGTGTGTTTCCATACATGATATGTTAACTCGAATGGAACTTGAGATGTAGATTGGGAATACTAATAAGAACAATAACAATAAAGGATAAAATATTACAGAAACCACTGATCCTGGGTCGAAAATAGTCCCTATTGAACTGAGCCACCAGCTCGGCTCGATATGGTCCTGCAGTCTGGCAAAATGTTGCGCCATTAAGCATACCAAGGACGGCAGCCCAAAGTCTAATATACTACCCAACAAGTGGGGAATCAATATTTTATTCAATCAATCTCGTTTTCCCGGTAACTTAATAATTTTGCGTAATCTAACGTAATTTGGAGTAATACCCAAGGGGCATACGCACTCCCTGTTTCCTCTTCCTGTACGTTTTTTATTCCAACGCATTAATTTGACTACTCTCTAATTTGGAAAGGGCGAATTCGGACTCGTTTGGGATTCTTCTTCACACAGACCTTCGTCCTTCAGCCGATAGGCGGCTAAAATTAAAGCTCTCCTTTTACCTCACGCTATAATGTTATTTTCCCCCTCCTAATTAAAAGTAACGAAAGGTAAACCCTCATTCTCACCAATACCTAATTGGTATACGCTTCTAATTGCGTCACTCTGAAGTCGGATAAATTGAAACGACATCACGAAAGTAAAAGGGAAAAATTAATTTATTTGACACATCAAGGGGAAATGTTATGTTACTCTTGGATTAGAAATAATGCTGAGATGGAAGTATAAACCATAGTAGTCGATAGTCCGTAATCGGCTCCTAAGACATTTATTCAGGGTATATATATAGGACCATCTGGAGCACTGCACGTTCATTCACAATTAATGCTCAACGGTAGATCAGAAAAAAGAACGTCAATATGAACGTAAATCGAACGGTGGAACCTCAGGCCAACTTTTATCCTCTGCGCCTCAGGTCTCTACCTGATTGATTGATTGATTGATTGATAAGATTTTATTGGCATAAAGGTACATACATTGGTTTAAATTCAAGTGTCTTAAGGTACGTATTTGAACAATGTCGGCCTGCCGGCCTTAAATGTCTCGTAGTCTTAAATGGTATTGTATTTTGTGTCTTAGCGTAAGCGGGTGGGGAGAGTGAATTTTCGCAAGAGAAAAGGGAAACAATTTAAAACTCTTTGGGTGATGATGGGGTCTTAAAAACTAAAGCTATTTATATTTACAGAATCCAAAGGCTATTTGCATATTTACAGTATTTAAAGACTATTTACATATTTACAGGTTTTACAAAATATATACAGAGGTGGCTTAGGGGTAGACTGGTATGGGATAACTCAAATCCGCACTCGTGTGTCTTGCTCCCATCGGGGTTTGTGATTTATGTTAATGTGGTGAAGGAGAGAGTTTGGGTGTGTTCGTAGTTTGTCTGTGAATTTGTGTTTCTGTTTGGTGATGAAGGCTTCAAGTGTATCTATTCCAAATTTCTTGTGTAATGTGTTGATGTTTGTGCGGCATGGTGTGTGGGTGGCGAAACGAATGCATTTATTTTGTGTAGGTAATTTGTAACTTGTGTAATGATGTGGCTGCTGCTGTGTGCCATATTTGGGAAGCGTATGTGATGGATAAGCGGATTAGTGATTTGTACATGAGTAGTTTGGCGTCTGTGGAGAGTGAATTGGATTTTAACAGGTGGAAGTAACGACCAAGTTTTCTGCGAGCGGTTTTGTTGATTTCTTTGATGTGATGTTACCAGGTGAGTCTTTTGTCGAGGTGGAGGCCGAGGTATTTTACTGAGGGGGACAGCTGAATGGGATATGGACGAATAGTTATCTTGGATGGCAGGTTTCGCTTGTAGCTGAAGATAATACCTTCTGTCTTGGCCAGGTCTCTACTATGCCAATAGCGAATGGTGCCCCCCACCACCCCACCCCTCACATTAATTAACTTTTTACATTTTGTTTGTGAATTTGTAAATTTTTATTCATCCTTTGTTTGTAAATTATTTTGCTCGCCTACTTAATTTTTTGCATTACCTGTTTTATGTAATTTATATATTTCATGTAATTCATGTGTACCAAATGGGCCAAATTTGTACAATAAATGGTTTTTCCTTCGTTTGAATGTCATTGAAGTGACTATCATTTATCATTTTACGACATTAAAGGTCCCTTTTTTGGCACGTTCCAACTCAAAAATTTGCAAAACATCATTCCAGCATCAACAACAGCAATGCAGACCAGTATTATATATTTATATATTTATGTATGTGTCATTCATGACGATACTCTCGATAGAATTGAGATAAAAAGTTCAAATTTGCACAAAAAATCCGTCTTGGCAATCGAAAGGCTAATTTCGTAGATGGGCAGAATCAGGCCACTCTAAGGGGGGTTTTGGGGAGTTTTAGAGGGAAAAATTACCCCTTATATTCCCAAAATGAAACAGTCTGACAAGTGACCCCTCATCTTAAAGGTTTTTTTTAAATTCTGAACCTTATGGTGAATGTATTATATTCTTGTATGACATGCCAAGATCTTTCTGCCTATGGGTATAACTCGAAAATCGAAATTTTCGACTTGTCACACTCCTATTCTTGAGGTGCGATATATATCTACTGTAGAAATCCACAGTCTCAACCCCATATTTCACCTTGGCTGCTGGTAATGCAGCACACTTGGCTCCGCCAAAGCCACGGAGATTATACTTCACGGCAGCCCAACCCCGATGATTCCCTTGGAGCCTTTTTACACTTGGCTGTCTGTATTCGCATTCCCGGATCATATCACGGATCACACAATCCAACATAACATATCAGCACAAATGTGGTCCAATTCTTGATATGAGCCCTTCTACAACGTTCGGTTGACTTAAACCGTTCAGTTCTATACTTCCGAAACATTGACTTGGACCAAATTTGTGCTGATATGTTATGTTGGATTGTGTGATCCGTGATATGATTCGGGAATGCGAATACAGACAGCCAAGTGTAAAAAGGCTCCAAGGCGAGCCTTTTGATGAGTGTGTACAAGCAAATTTGATACACAAACTTGGACCGTTTATGGCTAGTATAAAATACAACCGAACGTTTATCCCCACGTTGCGAAGGTGATGTACATTGCTATTCAGTTTGATTCAAAAAGCCACTAGATGGAATGGACAAAACAGCAAAGCAAGGCAGTAGAGGAGCTGGAAAGAGTTTTTCCTTTGTCCGATACGTTGGCGTAATGTGAGCCTCCCCTTTATTATGCTTGTTACTTCACAACGACGCGTGTGGAGTCAGGAGGGTTCAACATTATGTGTACAGAATGATTTCACTACGAGAACCTTCAACAACGCTGAGCAGTACTATTCGGTAATTGATAAAGGGACGTTGACTATTCAGACAGGATGTTTGAATGGTACCCCTATGGTCGGAGGTTCATACCAACAACAGATCATGAGCCACTGACGCACTTGTTTGGGGAGAAGACCGACCTGCCAGAAGTCGGATTAGCAGATGGGCATACACGGTTATACAGTTCGACTATAGCATTGAATTCATCCCTGAAAACCCCGCAATTGCTTTTTGCAATGACCACAAAAAGCCGCGAATGAGGAAGACAATCACGAATGGGGAAGGGAGATACCGAAAACGAATTTGAAGGATATAGCAGCATAGTAGATTCAACGCTGCAAGTTTTTCCACAACGCGTTGCAACGGTGTGATATTTTCTGTACCTATCTAGAACACCCTTCTATCCAGATCACTGTTCTGTATACAATGTCCTTGTGAGTCTACATACATGAATTATAATAATGAGTTGAAATATTTGTGTTCGTTTGAGTAAGTGACCAAATTCGTCGAGTAAGGTGGAGCACGGGCAACTAACCCAGTAATGGTCTCTCAGGTTGTACTTCTGACCAAACCTACATACCTGTATGTATTTCTCTGAGCTGAATCCAAATCCGATGTAAAAAAAAAGAAGAAAAAAATCATGCTACCTACCCCGAATTTCTTCGCTAGGGGAGTTTTAAAGGCGGGAAAAATTACCCATACTTACATTCCAAAAATGAAACAGTCTGACAAGTGACACATCATTATAGAGGTTGTTAACCTGAACACAATGGTGAAGACAGATTTCAATATCTTATTTCGTTCCCAAACTGGAGCACTTGAAAGATGGAGAACCGTGGTTGTTACTAGAGATGTTCTTCATGGTGCATCTGCTCTAATCTGATAACGAAATAGGATATCGCAATTCTGACTACACCATCGTGTTCAGCATAGGAAAAAACCTTAAAATAAGGTGTCACTTGTCAGACTGTCTCATTTTTGGAATTCATGGGTAATCCCCCCTTAAACTAGCGAAGAAATTTGGAGATGTTCGATTTTTTTACATCGGATTTGGATTCAGCTCAACAAAATACGTACAGGTATGTGGGTTTGGTCAAAAGTACAGAAAACAACAGAGGTACATAACAGAAGAAGAAGTACATAAGTACAGAAGAACAAAAGTACAGAATTTCTGTAGCAGATAAGTGGATTTTTCTAGAAACGGCAGATTTGTATTGAACAGATGCTGCACCTCAAGTCATAGTTATTGCTCTCAATTTGAAGAACCGTCACATGCAACCAAACTGTGCTAAGGTCTCGATTTTCTATTGAGCTGGCACATCGAAAACAGTGGTTCAAAACAATAAAAATCACGGATTCAGTTCTCAATAAGGATTGCCCTGCTTGTACAAATGGACAAATATAGGTGGATTTCCAGAAAACTATCAAACCTAGTCCCGAAGGTTGAAAGGAGTTTCCATGCATCAGACATCAGCCTATGTCACCAATCCTAGGAACCTCACTTTTGATTTTGATGTTATTTCCACCAACTAGTCTACTAACTGTGCCGTCATTCCCAGATAGTGGGAATGAAACCTTAAATAAATACATTTTCATTGCAACAATGATTCCATAAAACTGATGAATTCAATTGGTATTCTCAACCTCTAGCTAATGCCGTCTCAATCGGGAAAACGGCATCCCCCTTTTACTAGCGTTGAGCTTAGTTCATTAAACTTCCCTCGCCGTAAGGATAACTTACTTGCAGTTAACGACACTGTAAGCTATCACCGCGAAATAACGGCCAGTTTCAGATCTACATGTCCTGGGCTATTTAGAGGGGTCCCCGACAGCCATCGACCGATATTACGGCTTTTATACTACCTCGTAATCCTTTTATACAGTCTATAAACTAAAACTCGTCCAGCGTAAACTGGAATTATCGGTAGTGAGGAGAAGGGGACAGTCTCATAATTCGGATTTTTTTTTATTTCTCATTTCCGTTCGTTGGAGAAAGATCAAAATAACCCATTTAATGGGTTATTAGTGTCAAACATCGTGGATGAGCCGTTCCTCCGAAATTTAATTCTTGCATTGACTTCGATATAACTGCGAATCGTTTCAGACCTCTGATTGATTGTTTATTGTTCAGAATACGGGCAAGCCCAACTAAAGTGGGTACAATACATATAAATAGTATATATCAGTATCAGTTTGAAAAAATATTGAATAACCAAATGAATTATGCACTTATTAATTAGTCATGCATTGAACGAATATAGTAAGATGCGAATATATATACTGATCAAATTCAATCGTGTGCAGCCTCATGTAAATTGTTTTAATTACTAATACTACGGGGTGATCCGCTCGTAGATGCAAAAAAAAAATTCATGAAAAATGGATTGAAATACCGCCAACCGCATATTTTTTTCATTTCAATCCGTTCTCGAGATATGATTTCCTAAGTTTTTTTTTTCCTGAAAAACCATGTTCTTTCTCTTTTAAACTCACATATCTGGACTTTACTCCATTTTAATTTTTAACTTTTCAACATGTTTTCAGATCAACTTTAAATTTCCCGTAAGATTAGTGTACTTTGATTTTTGAAAATTACACCAAAAAATGAGCATAGCAGCCGTTCAAAAATAGACAAATTTGAAAAAGTATAAATTCTGCAAATCTTTAGAACGTTACCTACTACTCTTCCAAAACAATCCTGGGAACTGGCTCATGAAAACTTTTTCATTTAATAAGCTTTTCAATGGTATGGTCAAATTTGAGGTATTCTTGTTCCTCCCATCAAAAATTCTAGTTTAAATGCAACAAACGTCATGCGATTTAAAGTTGTTTTGTCGTTAGAGGGATTAGTAACCCTGAACAGTACATAACTTTAAAATAAGCCCATTACAAATTCGTGTATCCACCTGTTTGAACAACAATGTTACTTTTTGCATCAAAACCGTTTTTGTACATTTCTTCTACCCTCTGAAACGTTTTTTTTTTTTTAAACCTTTAAAAAATCACATATCAAGAACAGATTGATATAGAAATATGCAGATGGTGGCATTTCACTCCATTTTTTTTATGTAGGTTCTTGCAAAATATTTTTTTCATCTATCATGTGAATAGTGAACAAAATATTATGCCAACTGTTGCTGGTTTTGGTATCTTCTACATAGTTACTCCTGCAAACAATAGGTACATAATGGACCCGTTTCATCATACAGAGTTCGAGTAGAGTTGAGCTAGAGTCAGAAGTTGCCTCCTAGGAGCAAATACAGAGCTCAATGCAGAGCAATAGTCAATTCACCTACCCGTAAACTCAGACTTCAAGCTACGTATATTTACCCAGAAATTGCTTCCTTCCATGGGCTGAGTTAACTCACTAAACTCCAGCTAGTTTTCGAATTTCAATTTCTTTCAAAATGTATCTGAACGATATAACAATCATAAATAAACGTTATAACGTTATTATAGATAAATCTATAATTGAATGGACGGGTCTTTTAGAAGACTTCTCACGGTTTCCTATATTCTGTAGGAAAAGCGAAACTTTTGTGTTACTTGGAATTCTAGATGGAAGATGAGAAACATTTTCAAAAAATTATTTCTTGACGGAAGTGAAGGCTGGACTTTAGCGAGTTCAGAGGGCCAGTGGTGAACAATTTTAACCGAAGTTCCTGCATTGCATGTTAAAACACACATACACATGTACATGTTGTGTTTGAGTAGCAGGTAACTTTGCCTAAGACGATAGTATTCTCGAAAACCTTACAAATCCCCTGGGGTAGCTAGATGCTTACCAAAATTCCGAATATAATGAAATCTTACAATCAAAGAATAAGTATGCTTCCTATATGAATGAATCAGACGAATGTTTATGTTCCAGGAAATTCTGCAGACGACTGTAAACGAAAAATATTTCAAGGAGTTATTTTTCGTTTGCAGTCGACTGCAATATTCCAATTATTGGAATATTGGCAAATGATACAAGCGTCAACCGTATTTATTAGTATTTGCAGGAAGACCCGAATCAGTTAAGATACTGATTCGATCGAGTATGTTTCGACCAGGACATAGGATGTAGGTGAAGCTCAAAGGCCCTGCAGCGCTGAGCCAGATCAATTCTATAGGGTAGACGAGTAAACTCTTTCCCTTGAGACTCTGCCTCTGAAACAATATATACGCCTTCCTCGCTAACTTTTCTCACTACCATTACTTGTTCGACTCTGATATTTTTCCCCATTGCTGTCTCACTGTCGCACTGGAGGCAGATACCTTTCAGACTCCAGTGATCTTCGATTTTAGGAAGCGACAGAATTCGAATAAAGGGGAAAAATCTACGGTCATTCGGCATGGCTATAAGAGCGAATATATAAATGTCTCCATTTTACCGGTTTTATAACCAATTTTGACTTCTTTTGTTGCCGAGTAACACCTCAGTTCATAGATGTTTCATCGCTGAACATGATGGTGAAGTCAGAATTGCGATATATTAGGTATGCCGTTGTCAGATTAGATCAGTTGAACCGTGAAGAATATCTCAAGTAACAACCACGTTTCTTCATCTTCAAAATGCTCCAGTTTGAGAACGGAGATCTTTGGAATCAATGAGTAATTTTCCCTTCCTTAAAGTTCCCCTCAACCCCTCCTAGAGTGGCCTGATTCTGCCCATGTACGAACTTAGCCTTTCAATTGCCAAGAGAAATTTTTTGTGGATTTTTTGTGTCTTTTGGCAGTAAATTCAGGATGGTTTGAAAAGGATTTTGGTATAAAAACTTTTCGGAAATTGAAGTTTTAAATATTTTGTACCGAGAAAAATAGCTATTCGTTAAAACCGTAGTGGAAAAATTAGCAGCGTATTTTTGTCAGTTTTGTTCTCGGTCTATTCCATTGGTTCTGTATTTGATTATTGAAAATGATAATCGAACACTTGAAATAATTAGAGAAATCATATATAACAGCCTAATATTGAACCATATTATATCCTTCGTTTTGATCAATGATTACGAAAATAAAGAGAATTATGATTTCATTTGTGCAGAACAAAAACCTTATTGTGCGATTCAAACTCCAACTATTCTTCGAGTGAGTTTTTTGTTGTGAGATTGATGGACGGTAAACGTTTGATTGACGAGCTCAGGTAAATCGATAAATTGAGAAGCTCGTATTATCAATCATGTTCTCGCATCCTCCAACCCGGTAGTAAGCTCAACGTTCAGAGAGCTCTCCACCGTAAACCCTTCAGTCCCTATGTTAGAGAACGGCCTTTATTTTATTACTTGCCGGTAGCGGGTGCTAATTTAACTGTAAAAGCTCCTCTAAATGACCAGAACAACGAGAGCGTTGAGTGGTGTGAAGGGGGGGGGGGGGGGGGTGTAACGGACCCTTGTACTGCAAACGCCTGGCAATCTATCCCATTTATATCGTCCCATAATACAGTTTTACGCTCTCATTTCCCCCTTTTTCCTTCCTCTGAAATACCTGATGATTGTCAGTATCGTAATGTTTCACGTAAGTATCACCATTATGTCAATGTTTTAAGGTTCGTTGTCCCTTTAAGGCCAATCCGACCGGAATTTAATAAGACATTTTTCTAACAGATCACTTCAATATTGGAACAAGTTTACATTCAAAGATTCTCCCGCAATTCTTGGTCAATTTTGAAATCTGAGACAGGGCGGCATATTTATGTTTGATGTCGGTATTCCTAGAACACAAATGTTCCTGATCAAGAGATATTTTCACCCAATAAACCTATTAAAATAATTTGACAGGAAAGAATGTAAGGATCTTCTTCCGTATTTGTATTTTTTAATTTCCCATGAGAAAAACATGACGTTCACCAACATGAAAAACGTAAACCAACAAATTTTGAGGAGGGGTTGAAAAAGTTTCTCTTTGGTCGATTCCAATGTTTCATTATCGAAGATAATAAACCTAATGATATGTGTGATATCCGAAAAACACTCCGTGTAAAAATCATCCTGCCTCGCAAATATCAATTAAAGCAACCGGGAAAATTTATGACCGTACCTGTTTCGATATCTCCCCTTGGCGACATGGCGGGAAGATCGTTTACCATAATATACGAGACATAATTGTTTAAAAAGCCCCTTTTTGAATAGCTTCTAATGATTTCTGCTAAATTTTGAAAAGCTATCACAAAACTATTTTAGCTTTTATAAAATGGCCCCAACTCTTTCCGGCCGCTGTAAATGGGAGGGCGGGGGGATGGTTTTTTTATGGTGTTTACTGGGGGGTTGGCATGAAATGACCTGTCTGTGTTAATTGGCATAACTTCTACATTTCTCACAAAACGATTCTGTTATTCGAACTGGTATATTGCTGGCAGCAGACGTTTTAGTACGAGGTTACATTAAATTATTCCGTTTGGAAATATGCCCCGTACAAATACCTTATACTTGGAATTTGAAGACTCATACACGATGAAAATATAGGATTAGCTTGTGTCATGAAAGCGAGGAACTGCATGTTCCACTAAGATTCTAGAACTTCAACCGAATTAAATTCCCCTCATCTGCATCCCTGATGATGTTAGCCCATAACGGATGCGGCTTACCGAGGCGGCACACCTGAAATGACGCGTACAATAAAATTAACCATAGTGCTAATCAAGAATCAATTAATGAAGCCCGGTCGCTGCCGCAAATTCCAACCAACTTCAGCCGCTGTCAAGGGACCGATATTATCGATGCGCAGATAATAAAGTTGCCGTGACAGTCTCGATATTTTTTGGGTTGGTTTCGTCGAATCCCAATTGTTATCGATCACAAGAGCTAATTCAGTTGCGAATGTTTTATTTATGAAGTCCTCAGCCGTTCGTTCGGGCTACACGTCAAGAAGTGACCTAGTTCGCTTTGAACATCGATGTCTTTCTGTGTTCCTATCAATTCCTCCCGCTATCCTACCATAGGTCACATCATCCGGGTAATTTTTACTATTAAAGTAAGGTTTCACTTCATCTCATCCATTTAACCATCACCAACGAGATGACAATTGGATGCCTTGAAATGCCGCACCATACCTATACTCGTAATACATCTCCAGTGTATATATAAGAGTGGATACCTTTTCTTTCGACTAGCTCAGTACTACCAACGTATTCCACTATTCCCGAAAACTAAAGTCCGAAGTGCAAAAGGTTGTAATAATGCGCTGTTTGAGACTAACTTCAGTAGCTTTTCAGACATTAACTACGAATATCTTTGATTTTTGAAGTCAATTGAACGGTGGAGTTTTCTATGTTCTTCGCTTTTGTAAGATATGTCTATTATCAGAAAACAAGCAAATGACCGAGGTTTCTGGTAACATTTCATAGGCCAACGAATTTCGATACATCCTCAAACATAAAATCGAACAACTGTAATACATAGTAATACTATATCTCATGTAATAACTATTGAAACCTGTTGTATTCGATACAGTTGCAAGGTTCAGATTCAGGAAAATTAACTGCGACTAACGAGAACTGCTGTTGCACTTTACATTACCTAGTTCGCAATAATTACCCACGAGTCAGAAAAAAATGAGATTATTCACGATTGGTATGGATACAAATGACCAATATTGAAACTTGAACGGAATTTTAAACAGATTTTTAGGGCACGAGATGTATATTCACAATGTGTAGGCAAGATATTCACGAAGATAGGCTCTGAGATAACAAATAGGTGGTTGTGACAATTGCCGTAAAATATTAAATCAAAGGAATCTTCTATAAACGCTACACGTCATACAATGAGAGAGAGGTTCGTGAGTAATACTGATTTGCAAAATTGATGATATACCGGTAGCTGGTCACTTCATTTGGTATGCTCCGGTAATATCGGAGGCAGGCACTTTGTAGAAACGTCTCAGACTACATAGGAATTCTTCTAGAATCGAAAACGTCTTCAAACAGAACTCCGGTTGTTGATATGTACGGAAATTATGCATGTAGCAATGAACGGTAACCTATAGGTTACTAGGTAAACAAAAGTAGAAAGTGTAAGAGTGAATTGAATCAGAAATCGTGGTAGGTCAAGAGCAAATGGATGACATCTCCCGTTTTCCCAATTAAATTCTGGGGGTGACCTAACAGTGGACAATGAACCTAACAAATTCCTCGGTATGAAAATTGACCTGGAGTCATGCCGTTTGATTCACGCTCTTGTAGATGATTTACTTTTTATCGGTAATACTTTTCAGCTTTCATTGTCAACGAACGGCTGGTCATACAACGCTTCGGGTAGTTTTGACGATTTTCTGAATCAAGATCTATTCAAATGCGAACGAAACCTTAATAAGTATAATATACTGTTTCCGAGATGAGGAGTTTTAAACTTTGAGAAGCCAACTTATTGGAATTCGGTCTGTAATGTCTGTTTATGGTCTTTTTTGATTGTTTGTTTATGTGATCTATGCAGGAAATAACATACCGTTGTTCGAAGATGTGCTGCTTTTTTAATACAATATTGTGATTTAATGCGGTCTTCTAGCTTGGGAATCCTTTGTTTTTCCTCGTATTTCAAGTTTTTTTCAAAAATGTGTTGATCATATTTTGCGTCTAGAACTTTGTTCTTACTCCACATCTTGCTCTTAGCCATCTTTCAAAAAACAACACCATAACCAAACTTGAATAATGCCATTCGTAGCATATGAATGTCTCCTTCGGACGAGAGAGCTCCCAGATTTATGTCCACAACTTCGAAGAAGAAATCGAGGAAGTATATGGAAAGTTCTGTGTTTGCCCAAGAGATCAAAATCCGATAGGAAATATGTGAGAGATCCAACTATTTTCCTTTATTTTTCTTCTGTTACAAAGTTCTGCAACCAAAGACAGGAACAAAATCGAACTTTGGAGTTTTAACTTAATTTGTCTAAAGTACAACGTATTTTGGATGGTGGGTATATTTCCATATACGACTTTGGATATTCTTAGCTATTCGTATAACATACATACGTACAATTCCACCATTCACCCAAAAATTGATTGCCACTTCAGTATTTGCTGTTGTGCAAGTAGAGAAGCTCAAATACACGGAAAACTGTCTATGTTTTGTGGACAATTTCGATAACAAAATAATGTAATTAGAAACCATTATTCTGTGTATTTTTTTTTATTTTTTTTTGGAACATCATATATATCAACATTTATGTTATTAATAGAAGGGACCTAACACCTGTCGACCAACCTTAATTTAGAACAAATACAATAGTGATAGTATCGACTTACTACACATACAATATCGTTTGTTCGAGTTTTAATGAGTAGGGCAGCGTTTGTGGTCGATAATGTTACAATCGTTCTCCGAGCGTTTTGTATTACTGTAGCTCCAAACATTAAACAATACATTAAGTTGATTATAACGCCAGTGGTGGCTACTGACACTGAAATATCCGGAGAGATATTTTTTCCTCGTTCTTTTGGAAAGAAATTAATTTCGAAAATTTTGGTAGTAGGGTTCATGACATAAATTATTGCTGTGAAGTATAACTTGATGATCGATTCCCCTTGCATTTCCAATAGTACCGCACTCTTATGCGTATGGGCACCCCTGAACAAACACCTTCTGGTTTTAAATGTGACGAGGAACATTAACGCCTCTTTAAAGCCCCTAATCAGGTCAAGTCGTGATGAAAACAGGGCTGGGATGGCGCTAGGAAGAAGGATAAAGAAGAATATTTGCCAAACCCTTGAGAAATGTCGCAGCCACCAGTCTGTAAAAACCTAATGAGGCCGTGCATTTCCACGCATCCCCTCCCAACTCTCTCATCATACGACGTTTTCAGCTCTTCTGCTTTACCGTCTGCCTGTCTCCAACTTCACTCACTTCAGTTCTTCATTTTTCTCCTCTTCCCACCACCTCTTTTTTCACAGCAATGTACTGTCGGCGATTGAGAGTCCCTTAATACCTCTCAAACACCCTTTGCCTTCTTTCTCTTTTCAGGGGATGAATGGAGTGAAAATTCATGTTTTTAATGACTCGGTTTCAGAAAGGTTTCCGACCAGTTCCTTTTGAATGTTTCCCCATCCATAAATAAAATATTTCGCCCCTCAAACTTTCTTTTTGCGAGGAAAAATGCATCATACACCGCAGGAGTTGCGCTTAAGTGCGTCCCTGCTCTGAAAGACCCCTTGGTATCCCCCATCACTTCTCGGCTTTTTATAAGGAACATTTTCTGAATTACTATTATTTACAGCCAGCTTCAAGTTAAGATAAAGTTTTCCTCTGTGGGATCCAAAACCTCTTCCATCTATTTGGATTTCCAAGAATAATGGGGAACGTGCACGCTCATTTCTCACTGTTTACTGGGAATGATCAGGTAACCAGAAAAATCTCCGATACTACTTTCTGGATCGGTGTTACAAGGGATTTGAAAACCCTCTTCTCATTCAAGGTAACTTCAGGAATACGTTTAGTTTGGCAACTAGAATAGAAACATTGCTTCTGTCGAGAAACTACGAGTAGCTTTGAATCACTCGTAGCTTTGAATCATTAAATGCAATTTTGCAAAGACCGTCAGGAATATCCACGAACAGCATTTCACCGATGAGAAACTGTTTGATCGTTCTGCTTTGAGTTACCCAACTATTATACATATACTATGAACCAAAGCAGACAGTAGCCTGATTATTGTACCATTTGTGTTCTCATCCTTATATCTGCCGTAAGGGCAACATAATGTAGTCTGAAATGCTGGATTACTTCACAAATGTCCTTCTGAAGTGGTGGTCCGGAATGCAGGCGATCATTTAATGAAGTATTACTGGAGTCGTGACAAGACGCATCAAAAACGATGCAAACAGGTCTGGAGACCGAGTCCCGGACTACAGCAAAATGTGGGATGTAAAACTTTCCAGGTGATTGAGCTAAGGACGTGTGCCCTAGTTGAAGATAATGCAGAAACTTGTGGTATGACTCACGTAGGTTTTCATCAGACCGCAAGTTTTTCTCTAAATTGAACCAGCGTCCGATAGCGATGTCTCGGCTACAACCCCCATCGATGTATATACATCGATGACAACCCCAGGGCAAAGTGTTCTTGGAATCATCGAAAGGGAGACGAACAACATACTTCCCAGTACTGTCCCTCGAGTGGGTATTGAGAAAATGATGTTCGACTTGAATATCAGTAGGGTTGCTGATAATTGCAGGAGAAGCATTACTATATTATAAGTATTACTGGTGGTCACGAGTAATCAGTGGTGGTACACCTCTAATGAAGTAATGCTTCAATTCAGGCTTGTTCATCTGGCTTGTTCAAAAAGCTCCCGCCAACAGCATTGAAAGAAGCGTAAAGCTCCCTGCTGGTGTAACAGAGGAAACATATTAGGTGAAACCGAGGGTGACTAAGGGTGAGAGGGGGTTGTGGGAAGGAGACAGGGAACAGGAAAACATTGACGGTGGAGGTTAGGGGTAAGAGGATCAGGTTTCTATATGCACACTCAACAGCGAGGTGCGAAGCACCGAGCATCCTATATATGTGGCTGGCGGGCAAAATGGATATCATTCCTTTTTGCGGCTGAGGTTTTTTGGCGGGCCAGTTTTTACAACGGAGTTGTTTTTGGGGGATTGTAGGCTACTTCTTAGTTTGCGTCCGCCAAAGGTAGGTTTTCAATCAAAGTGAGGGGAGGCCCAGAGAAAAATCACCGTAAATATGTTAGTTTTACGGTAGGAGGAGATATTTTGGAAAGAACCCATATCTCAATTCCACGATGGTATAGTAATTTTTGGCAGTCTGGCAATATGCTGGTTGGGAAAACATGACACTGACGATGTGCTGTTATTACATTGAGAATTACTTTGTTCGCTGCTTGCTGCATTATTAATAATACGAGTTAAAGTACTTTGCAGACCTTTAATTCTGATTTTTCGTCAAATTCTTTGGACAGGATTTCAACAGGTTAATTATCTTTGTCAGCAGCATCCATGTTTGATTCAATAATTTGATTTTGAAGCGCTCGAAACTCATGGCGAAACTCGAACACTTGATAGAACCTACGTGAAATGGCATACGGGAACACGTAAATTATAACCATAAAGCAAATATGAAAATTCGAGTTTCTTCAATGAATGAATGGAAAACTTATTATACGTAGGTGCGTGACCTTGAATGGAAGGATCGCGTTCTATTTTTAGCTGAAACGTGGTTACCACTTCTAGGAACTAACGGGATGTTATTACTACCGCCAAAGTCGTTATAAGCGATAATTAATCGGCAACGATTAATTATATTTAGGATCCTGCTTGAAGGATCATTTTCATGTTCTGGCCATGAGAACACGCTCGTAAATTGGGAATCGTCAATTTACGCGGCGCTGGGAAGGTAAATAACGATAAGCGGTCTGTATAAGAATAAAATAAAAATTGACACGGATTATGAATATTTTCTGGTTGACTCACCGGTACGATGTTGGAATTGAGTTTCCCCAGGCCTGGGGCGTTAATCCTGGACTGGAGGCGGATGCTCGAAGCCGGTATGGGAGATTCAGAATCCGTGTCGATTGAATTGAATATAATTGAATTGTTCGGGGGAAAGCACCTTAGACCGACTTTGTGTGGTAACAATGAAAACTAATAAAAGGAAAAACCAAATTGTACAAGCTTTTTGGTATAAATAAATAAAGAGTTTGCGAATCGCATGAGACGTGAGACACGACAGGGGGCAACTTAGAGTGAAGTAGAGGCGAGCGCGATAGCGAATGAGCTTCAGGCAGGTCGCTAGGTCGCAGCACCTACCAAGCGGCCCGAACAGTTTGCATTTAGCATTCAAGAGTAGAGTTACAAAGTGTCCTAATGGTTGGCTGCAATTTGAAAATTACTACGCATCCTATGAGCGCCAACTCAATTTTTCCTAACACGAAGGATTATTTCTCCATAGCCTCATTGTACTCGTAAGTAGGGATAACGATACTAATTCTCTGTTTGGATTTCTCCCATCTAAACTCCAATGAGAATGCAATAAACACCAGTCAAAGCTTATTACATAACGATTGTTGTATTCTGAAAATGAACCACTTTTCTGAAGAAAAATCCAGGAATTGTAAAATGTATGAAACACTCAGCGCGAGGAACCTTGGGCCACGGATCTTTGCTTACTTCATTCAGTTTTGGTGGTATGTAAAAAGTACCCCTTCGCTTTTAGTAGCGATATCATGTGGTAGAGATTAATTTGTGACATGGATACGACAACAATCGGCTTGTACATGACAAACATTGTTTTCTATTTTTATGTAAACAATAGATTGTGCGAATGGCGAATAATGCCAATGGAACACCTGGAGCTAACGATTGAAGTGAAGCCATACAATCTGGTGATATATGAGGTCTAATCCATAATCGATTGGAGTTTTTACGGCGCCCTAATACGAAATTGGTGGTGTGAACAGCCGAAAATTCACAGCCTGGACAGTATAGGACTGATTTGGGGTTGTGGAGGAAGTTCGAGGAATTTCCAACAAATACGGGTAAACTATGATGACGGGGCTAGAAGCATAAATCCCAAAGGGTAATGACTTGTTATCAAAATGCATGTGGCGTCGCAGGGTTATGGGGTGGAGGCCCATCAGGGTCCTTGGAAGTTCGATATTCTCTCGCCCTCAAGTCTCCCCTACAAACGAGTAGTGCCTCCTGTTAATTCAACTTATAAATAAGAACTGGAGCTGCGAAGGGTGGAGTCCACTTAATGAGTTGTAAGTTTACGAATGGCCCCCTCGGTGATTACTTGGGTGCAGGTCTTCTCTGGGAACTTATGGCCATCACCCTCGGAAACCTGGGGTTCCTCCTTAGTCTTCTCACCATAAGATTTCAAGACTTGCCGACTCTTACAGCTAACTGCAGATGAGTCGACCGTTGAACAGAGATCGTCAAGTTATCACCAGTGAATACCATAGTATTTGTGTCCACTCTTGAGGGTCTTTTGGTGTGCTCTTACGAGGGGGTAGTGGGATGTTATTACTGGTGCTTCGAACTGCCTATCAAAGTAATCTAATTATAAGTCAGTATTTCTCAAATTCGCTTGGCCAGATAAATAATAAATGGGAAAATAATGAAATCATTCTCGGTTCAACAAATGGGAAAAGCAAGGCCTCGCTTCTATTTGGAAAGGCTTGGTTTCTTGTCTTAAGGCGAACAATGTCTCTCAGGAGAGAATCATATCGAACACGCCCGGCAGGGATTGATGACGGGAATTCGGCGACTAAACGATTGAAAGTTCACTAGTTGATGTGCGAGCGTCGGGCGAAAAAGCATCAGAGGGGTTTATTGTGTCGATTAGGAAGGAAGACTGATGGAGCTGGTCACAATAGGTCGAGTTCTGATGTTCCTGTCACCGTTATCTGGCCGGCTCCCGTTCCTCGGTAACCTTTCAGACAGATCCGGGGGTTTCAAAACCCTTTGAAAAGGCAACCATTTAACTTGGCAACGATTCATAAATCCAGTCCAAAAGATAAACGACGGAATCTGTGTTATGCTTGGCGGCCTGGTCCTTCAACTCGATGTTTCCACGCCAGTTCACCAAGTCTTAGCAAGGTATTTCTTATCTACGCGGGAAATCTTGTACGCGGATATTCATAAAGCTTCCACCGTTTTTTGGTTGGGTTGTTTACTCCATTGTGGAAACCAGATCAGTTGTAACCATCAGGTGCGCACGACATGCTCTCTAGTCAAAAGAAGGGAATACCAACGGTGTTTACAGTTCGAATATTTTAACGAAACTGGTAGAAGAAAAACCTTTTCATGAATCATTTTTCTTTTCAGAGAAAACTTAATATGCGATGGTTACATGATATGCTTTGTTCGACGGTATACAATGCATGGGTTAGTGGGTAAAGTGATTAATTATTGAGTTCTGAGAATTATGTCAGTGAATTACTCTCCTAACTGTGTTCCAGTATATTCGTACAACAATCGAAATTCACTCTTACTCACAGAACGAGACGAGAATACTGTATGACTATAACGGTTTCAGAGACAATACGTACACGACCTTTTATTGTCTCCGTATATCGTTATAGTCATGTATTATGATTACTGGGGGAATCGGGCTCAGATTTCCGCGAAGAGATCGTACATTGGATTTCCGGGAATCAAGCCACTATGCATATGAAATATTGATAACTGATCACAGCAGACAGTTCAAATCCAAACCACGGCGATGAAATAATCGAGTAATATCACAGGGGTAATACATACCCCATTAAATAATCGTGTCCTGTCAGATTCGTATTTGGCCCCACTCTACGACAGACGAACTTTGATTAGTTTCCCTATTTCTCGCTTTGATCACTGGGAAGAGTTATTTGTTGTCTATAAGCCAGTATGTGCAGGTTCTATAATGAATTATTTGTCATTAGGACTCGAGGACTCGTATGAAAGATCTATAAAAATGAGTTACAGGGAAGCTGTGCAAAGGTTGACTGAGATTATAGCAATGAAAACTTCTTTATGAAATAATAAGCCTTTGACTTTTTATAGCTGGAACATTCTCTTGAACTCATTAAAACCTCAGGATTCCAGTGGAGGGGTCCAAGAAGTCTCAACTCGATCGTCATTTTACATTGGGGCGGGGGGTCCTCATTTCAACAAAGTTTCTTCGTATCAGTTTTACGACTTTCAACTCGCTATCACTTATAAAAACTTGTTTCCTGACTTCTGAAGAGAAGCAACCGTTCCGGGTAATGAAGTATTTAGAACAATTACAGGATGTTCACGTGAATACGTTACGGGCATACGATAGTTGTGGGCAAGGTGCTTTTTACGGTTCGTTATCCCATACGCTACCGATTCCCATCATATTTTGGTTTATTATCTTCAACAATGAACTATTGGAATGGAACAAGGAAAAAAAAAAATGTTACCCTCCTCAAAAGTTGAGGGTTTACGTTTCAAGATACACAGAATATCGAATTAAAAAATCCGTACGTCCGCCTAGGGATGCAAATAAATGATCGAATATTTGACCCCGATTAATCGATTAATTTCAATCAATGTTTAGCTGCCAATTATTTTTATTATTCGATTATTATTAGGTACTGATTAATCGATATTATTACTGATTGATCGGTTTTCGAATACACCAGGATTTCTAGGTACGAGTAATTTCTAGATGTCTGGGGATTTCTAGATTTTACGATTATAATTTACCGTTTCAAATGAAAGTTGTTGGCAATGCGATTTAAAAAACTCTGGAAATTCTTTAGGTTTATTATCTTCTTTATACAGATCACCCTTCTGTCTAGATCACTAAATGGAAGATTAATTATTATTATGAATTATCAATGATAATTTTATCAAGTCGGGAAAATGATTAATAATTATTGTTAGTCATTAATAATTTTTATTCATTATAATTAATAATTAATAATTATTATTATGATTAAAACTTGACGTCTGAAACCATGTGCTGTTCGAATCAGCTGGGCCAGTATGAATATTGAACCGATTGGCGGCCTCGCGATTCACCATCATGTTGACCATTTTTGTGCTGTTCCAACTTTGAGCCGTCATTGTGAACGAACGGCTGGTCGTGAAAAGCTGCGGATTGTCTTCAAATATTCTAAAAAAAATAAACTCTAACTAAATCTGAACTATATAACCATTGTATGAAAATGACTTGAAAAAAGGAAAAATACTGCCAAACCACTTGGAAGATGTATACAATTGTCCAGAGAAACGCATGACAAAACTATTTGAAGACTACAATAATTACTATTAAATTCAATACACCGAAGAATGATTCCTTCTTCCATGCATTCAATACAAGTAGCCGGAGAAAAACAACCACAGCGGATAAATTGGTAAAACTGTTACAATTACGTAAGGTTAGCCTGCTCTAACGTCGAGGCTTTCATTCCATCGCCGTTAGCACTGATCGCCGTAGGTAACCGTCTGCGTACGGTCACCGTTAGCTCATCGCCATTCTGTCATCGCCGTTAGTTACTGCGCCTGCGCTAAACGTGACTAACGGTCGACGTTAGCTTCGCCGTAAGGTAAAAATCGTCTTTAGGAACTCTCTATTTATTGCCGACGTCGGTAAATACGAACAAAATCCAACTATTTGTAATCCAACTATTTGAAAAAATATTTTAGCGCATTAATCAACTTGTTTCGTATATTTATAGGACTCACACAAAATTTCAAAAAGGTCATATCTCGGAAATTTTAATAGAGAACGTATTTTGATAATCTATATAAATAAATAATGTACCATCACAGAGCTAGTTACCAACTCTCTCCCCTTCATTCCCAGATGGCCAACTATTCGAAGAATATTTCAGCCCATTCCACTATTCATTGAAGGAATAGACTCTGATTCTACGTACCTAATTTAAATTGTATCTACCATTTTCAAAGAGAATCGTGGTGAGGGGGGGGGGGGGGGGATCGAAGCATATTGAACTATGACTCACAAAAACTGTTGAGAGAAGGGAGGTCAAAATCGGCGCCTGTTTCTTCTCGGCGGTTCGTATTTGCTTCAACCTTTCCATTTTCTGACTTCTGGGAGGGACCAATGAGTGGACATCATGGACATGAATTGCCTGATAACTCCTCGAAGTAAAGGGAACAGATTTATGTTATTACGCAAACATTTGTGATTAACTGAATGTGTTTACATTAAAAGCCTAACTGAGGGATACACAATTCACCCAAATTATGACTTCATTGGCTGCCGGATTTCCATCGAAATCCCTGGATTCAGGTTCACGTCGGCGGGTGAACGATGTCCTCCCACTCGGTCGGTAACGTGCCCTATCGACTACGCGGGCTTTAAGCCAGTTAAATTTTCACCAACTCAAGTCATTCCATGAAGCCTTAGCCGGTCAGTGTTAGTGCGGTGGTCTCCTTCAGTTTGTTCAAGCCGCTCTACGCTAATCCGCGCTTAACCTAAGGATTAGACTTGGAAAACCCTTTACAGCTTGAAGCAAGACCGCCCAGCGCCTCCATAGTGAGGCCGTAACAATGATTTCCCGCGCTTCCTCCAGTTGAATTCACCCCTACAGGATTAAGGAATTTAACTACTATCCTCATACCAATTGTTGTATTCTCCACCCTCTATTCGCCTACTTTCTAATTGCAACTAGGGGCTTCGAGTACGTTGGCTGGTTTAGTTCACAGTTTAGCCAACACTTTCTTCACGATGATCGTTTCAAAATGGCTTAAAACAAAAGAAGAAGAACAACAAGAAATGCTACAAATTTTCCAACAACGATTTATTATTTCCAGTACGAAATATTGAGTTCCATGAATATTCAAAATGATTGGAAGAATGGGCTGTGGTTGGACATCGGTCAGAGGCCCCTGAGGTACGTCTCTCCGTAAAAAAAGTAAAGAAATTCCGATTACTTCCAACCTCCCTATTTCTCGCTCCCTTTACCGTGGCACCACCCACGTCATGAAAACCCTCATTCAGTGACAATTTTTGATCCCATCGCTTCGTAAGCTAATTTGAAAATGCATTTTCCCATGCAAAACCTGTGCTTTACCCAAGGCCCTCACTGATACCCCAATTATTGCTGAATTACCATTATCTCGCTTTGAAACTTTGCAGATCAAGCAAGTTTTTCCTATTTGCAGGTGATATTGCTCTCTTGATGACGGGAACATATTGGGCTGAAGTAATTGCCAAAGGGGATTTCTGCCTGTCAATTTTGTCGGATTGAATAGTCAATAGGTTGCTGTAAATGGTGCATGATTACTGATACCTTAGAATGATCATGGACGATCAATTGTCATGAAAGGGTCAAATTTTATGTTTAGCTGAGAAATTGAAGAAGTTCATATAAGTTATTTTTATAATTTGCGAACAGTGTTGTCCCTAGTAACTTGAGAACCGTTTACGGAAGTCTGGTTCAGTCCATCATACAACATGGCATAGTATTTACGATACTACCTTAACAAGTTTATACTACTTTCAAGTTTATAAAAATATATACTTAATGAGCGTTCAACTAACCAAAAACATTCCGCTCAGTTGAACTGTTCAAGCTTTGTAAACATTTCTCCATTAGACAGCTGTTTGTTGAAAATCTGATTATGTTTTACCAATAGCGCCCGGAAATTATTTCTCACTCATACCCGACTAGGTTCCATCTAATGAAAGGAATATGTGGAAATATTTGACTATGAACAAAATATTTTGGAATGTGTAAAATACAAGTGAGCTCAAAATGCCTAAAACGTGTCAAAACGAGCCGTTCTTGTTGAAAAACAACAAGATATGCATAGAAATGCATATAATTAATAAATATTTCGTCGATGAAACCCCATCATGACATAACTGACATTTTATCGTTTTGAGTTATACATAGATTTTCATGTAATTTACCGAGCCCGATCGATTGGTGCAATCGGTTGTGAGATAAAAACAACATCATCACAACGTAACTTAATTACTTATAGAAAAGAAGACGATTTTTAGCTCTCCTGAAAAGTTGGCAAATGTCAGTTATGTCATTCTGGGGTTTCACCGACGATATTTAATACCTACATAAATGCATTCATATGTTATTACATATGAATCCGTCCCCTACTTATTACACAGAAATTACGAGAATCTCGAATTTCAGAATAAAACCCTCAATGTCACGGTGTGATTCATGATCTTGAGGACGACTTTGCCTCGGTGTTTTGTATGGATATTATTCTAATTTGCCCAATCACCTCCCTGAATTCATTCGAGATCATCAATCAAATTCATATAGGACCAACTATTACCACCCTTTAAATTTCATTGTGAGCGGATGGATGGAACCGGAATTATGAATGTGGTATGGATTTAGAGGGGAGGGTGCGTATCTGAAATTCATGTTTTTGGAGCATAGACCAAGAAGTATATCGTGCTCTGCAAGATGTGTATCCAACGTATTTTGGTGAATAACTACGTAAAGAATTCTACTTCAAGTATCCGGATCCAAACCTCTTATTAGATATGTCGCTATTGGATGGCTAGAGCCCCTCAACAAAGATGAGGATCACGATAGGTTGAAAGATGTGAAAACTGTCGTTGTTGGTGAAAGTAGGAACTGGAAGCAATGGGTGGTCCACAAAATCCTGAAAAATATGTTAGGTATTAGATCTATCGAGAAGATGAAGGAGGAGGTAGGAGGTCTGCCGTGGGAACGGAGTGGGTATTACTTCTCCGAGGGCCTGGAGTAAATAAGAGGTTCCTGAACAGGCAGGAAACCTCCGCAGATAACAAATAAATCCATTTATAAATAAGTAGTTTGCCTCGTCTGTCGACATAAATTCTGCGTATAATTGATATAAGGGAGGGGAAAACGGAGGGCACCGTATAAAATCGGATCTGGAGAGCGGTGGGGGTCATGAGCCGCGATCTCGATTCCGGGGGCTGAAATGAAAATTAATTGCTTTTCCGTTCGCTTGCCTCATCCTGCCCCGCCCGACCACTGATGAATTGCGTCTTTCTGACTGCAACAGCTCCCTTTACCCCCACCACTCCAACCAGTACAGCGACACCACCTTCTCACTTTATCGCTCCCTCGCATTCTCTTTGCCTCTCTCGCCCACAGAGTAGGAAACCCCGTCCCTGCTCCATTGGCCAACAGGAAAACGTAAATATGTAACGGGGAACCTTCGGCTTCCCTCGCTTTGTTCTCTTTGAAATTAGGACTTTCTCGTCGTTCGCAAAATGTTCGAGGTTTAAGGGAGTTGAAAGCACTTTCCCAATTACAAGCTATCAGTAGGGTTCTCTCAGAAATCACAATCAAACACCTGATCTAGTCTAATTAATTATATGATACCACCTGGAGGTCAGGTGGATAATTTATGGAACCCTTTTGAGCCGAGTACTAACTATATTGAATATTTATCATGGGACTACTTACATGAAATTAGTTTTGTGATTGCCAGTGTCTTGTTCTCAAGTACATTTCCTGTCTATGAAAATGAGGTTTTTAGGTATAAATTATTGTCAATGTACGTAGGTACTAGCTAATAGATGTAGAAAAACAAAAAAGAAGCTATGATACCGGTAGCAAGGGTAAATTATTAAATTGCTTCAATTTTCCACCTTTATACAAAAATTTTAAATTATTTCGCAAAAATATTAAAATAGCAAAAAATAAAGGAAGTTTTCTTTAGGTCTTGAACTACTTACCGGGCCCTTTAAACAAGGGAGAAAAGTGAGCCAAAATTAGAAAAATTAGAAAAAAGTTAGTTGTTCTGGCATGGCCTTGAACCCACGATGCGCGCGAAGAAAGGCTGTGCAGGCTGGTCAGCCCCCTCCAACCACAGGTGGTTTGAATGATTGATTGATAATACTTTATTGGCATGGAGGTACATACATCAGTTTAATTTTAAGTGTCTTAAGATGCATATGAACAATATTGGCCTGACGACCTTAAATTTCTTGTAGTCTTGAATAGTATTGTATTTTGTGTCTTTGGTTTAGGGGGTAGGGAGTGTAAATTTTTGCAAGAGAAAAAGGAAAACAATTTAGAACTCTTAGGGTGATGATGCGGTCTTAAAACTAAAGCTATTTACATATGTACAGAATTTAAAGGCTATTTACAAATTTACAGAATCTAAGGGCTATTAACATATTTACAGAGTTTACCAAATGTATACAGTGGCTTGGGGGTAGACTGGCATGGGATGACTCAAATCCGCACCCGTGCGTTTTGTCCCCATCGGGGTTTGTGATTTATGTGGTGGAAGGGGGTCTTAGGTTTGTTCGTAGTTTGTCTATGAATTTATGTTTCTGTTATGTGATGAAAGCGTCAAGTGTGTCTATTCCAAATTTCTTGTGTAATGTGTTGATGTTTGTGCGGTGTGGTGTGTGGGTGGCGAGCCGAATGCATTTATTTTGTGTAGGTAATTTGTAACTTGTGTAATGATGTGGCTGCTGCTGTGTGCCATATTTGGGAAGCGTATGTGATGGATGAGCGGATTAGTGATTACATGAGTAGTTTGGCATCTGTGGAGAGTGAATTGGATTTGAAGAGGTGGGAGTAACGACCAAGTTTTTGTGGGTGGTTTTGTTTATTTCTTTGATGTGTTGTTACCAGGTGAGTCTTTTGTCGAGGTTGAGGCCGAGGTATTTTACTGAGGGGGACAGCTGAACGGGATTTGAACGAATAGTTATCTTGGATGGCAGGTGGTGCTGCGAGGTCAGAGATTGATTGATTGATTGATAATATCTTATTGGCATGAAGGTACATATATCGGTTTAAATTCAAGTGTCTTATGGTACATAATATGAAGTCAGAGGTCAGAGACGTTCCCAAACACGAGGCGAGCGGGAGCAGATTTGGCCTAATTTGATTTGATTTGCTACCTCTGGTTATCCTAAAATCAACGACAGGGGATTATTGAGTGGAAAGTGCTTGATATTTGTTTTCTTTTTGTTTCTAAAATTTTTTGGATTGAGATAATTGGATAAATATTTTAACAGGGACGGACTGAAGCTGAAACAAAGCTCTGTGCATAATTTTAAGATCGGTGAAGATGGAGAGGCTGTAGCCTTGCCTGTCTGAACAAGAAGAATGAGAAGTAGGCGTAGAAGAAGGAGGTAAGGGTGAAAAATCGGTTGTTTGAAGTTATATACCTCGGCTCCATGTGGAGCTAGTGACTTGAAACTTTCGGGCTTTCTAATATGCACACCAAGAAGACCGACACCAAATTTCGAATTGATTGGTCAAATAGGAACCGATATATGGATACCTGAAAAACGCGTTTCGTCCCCTCGGTACCGTTCGTTCTTCTCAACTTATTTGAACAGTAATACATTATGAGACATTATCCGGATAATAAATATCAATATTTAGCTGGTACGTTTATTGTACTCGTAGACCCTGGTATTTCGATTGCATTCTCTTGGCGAGTCGGAGGGTGATCAGACGTATTTAGAGGTGGAATTTGATTGTTGAGGTATTGAGTTACCCGTGTTTGGGAAATGATTCAGTATCGCGTTCAGAAGTGCAATTGATCGACCGACAGTGTACCTGGTTGCGTGGATGCATTTTTCATACGGTGCTTATGTATTTCGCCCTACGATCTTAAGCCACCTTCTTCCCATTGGTCAATATTTAGGTTATAAGGTTATTTTTGATATTTGTTGGTAGGTAGATAAGATTATCAATTATTTCTGATTATTGCGGATTAATAAAGTAAGTGAATTATGTGAAAAATCCATAATATACTAGATTGAAACAAACAACTCATAAGCCATTTATCATCAATATGAATATTCAATCCTTCATTTCTATAGAATCTATAGAACAAGTATCTGATACTTGTTCATAATCAATATACCCATTCAATATTCATATTTATTTCATTTCATTTTAATTATATTTATAATGTATAAAAATAACTTAACATTGGATGGGTCTGGAATTAAGTTGAAAAATTGATCAGATCATCACTGAGCTAGTTACCGACTCATGCACTCATGCTCAGTCAATTTCTCACGTTTATCACTAACGTTGGGTAGCCATCAACTACGCTACCACGGATGCTGGTGAAAAATAATAGTTCTGTGTCGCACCTGATTTTATCATTTATAACGTTACGACGAAAACACCTGGTGTGTATGTGGTGGTATATATATGATGGTCGTGTGAGTTTGATATGATGGGAAGGGGGTCGACGGCCGTGCGTTTTGTGAGGGTGGAGGATTGAGAGGATTGATTAATGCGATATAGGAAGAGAGTGCTGGAACCCCGGACAATCATTCCGTTTTTACTGTAATTTACCCAGTGGAAAGGTGACGGTAAAGGATCATTTTTTATCAGCGTCAAAACGCGAGGTCAGTCCTGAGGATTGAGTATTCGAACAACATTCGAACAACAAAAATTGAAACTGGTTACAGGTGATGGTTGGGTGAGAAAACGTCTGTTCCACGATTTATTCGTTCGTTCCAATTCAAAAGCGTGGTCGCAAATGGAAGTCGAAAGGTCGAAAGAAGACACACAAAGTCATGAATTCATCCAGGTTTTCATCAATTCGCTTCACGAATGACCGCTTATTCTAACCTTTGGTATCTGCTGCAATTGGTCATTTAGGTTCAAAGCGTTTGAGGCAGTCGTATAGTTTGAAACAGGTTAAGTCTGCGTGGGTCCAGCAACTTAATAATTCCGTCTTGACAGGCACAACTAAGATAATAATTGTTAGAAAAATTCAACTGAACACAACCTGAGTCTTGAGTTTTGAACTTTGTCAACTAATTACTTCTCACTCAAAATAATAATGAATAGGAAAAACAGAAAATCAATGAAATGAAATGATGATTGATAATTAATTTTATTCATGTAGTTATCGCCCAAATCCAAGCGATTTTCATGAAAATCGGAAAAATTGTTCTGAAAAATTTCCCAACCTGATTAATCGTGAGGAAGCCGAGTACCGAATTACGTCAGGCGATGAACAATCTAAACTGTGCAACCACGGAACGAAAGACCATATTATTTCAAATTGGCATTAAAATTGAACCGAAATAAACCGAATGTTACGTATTAAATCTTGATTCTTAAATGTTAAGATGAATGTCTGAAAAAAAACGTAACACACTTCTACATTTCCTGTTCTCGAAAATTTGTCCTTTTTACAACAGTCATTCACTAAATTGTTCTGGGGTCTGCACAAACAGCGTCATACCTAGGGCTGCATAGGAAATAATGTCTCATATAATATATTCTCCATATCATCTTCGATATGAACAGACATGGGCCCTTCAGTCACAACAAGCCCTTCCATTCCCATAACACAACACATTCACTATTGCACCCTCCTGAATCATTCAAAAGTAGATTCAAGTTCTTGGCAACCCCTATCGACCACCACTGGACTTTATTTTCTTCAAGTGGAAACGTACGACTTCTTCTAACTTAGCAGGAATTGTAGTGTTGACTATTTTTTCATTAGTAAATAATTATGTATCTTCCATATTTTAGGCTTGTTGCTCCGTTGCACCTATGTATGTATGATTGCCCAATAGCAAATTAAACGACTTATTATCATTACTATTGTAGACCCCCAAAGTACGATCACCGTCCCCGAACGACAATGTAAAGGGGTAGAGGGAAAGTAACGGGAATGACAAGACTTTCCCCTAATCAGGTGAGGTGAGTGGCGAGTGTCAAGTACCCAAGATTTACTAGGGTCGTAGGAGGGTCAACACTTCTTATTGGGTCATTTACTAGGGTCTGATCGTGTAAAGGCCACATCGCAGTAATGCTTAGTGGAGCTTGCACCTCTCTTCGCCTCTCCTCATTGCACCTATAACATTCTCCAACCTCAGTCTTCTTCCTACCACTAATAAGTGGACGACACGCCTTCGCTACACCTAGGCAACCGTCCAAAGGCCCGTTAGAGTTTCCGCTATTACGAGTATATTTTCAGAATCCCCGAGGGGGAGTTAGAGAGAGGCTCCATCCCAGTTTCATTGCAAATTGTCATTTTTCCGTTCACACAAAAGCTCGTTGTACTTCAATGGAGACGTTGCTGGACTTTATAGTAGGTCGTTGTGCTGTTTCATGTCTCTGTTGGTTGAGGACACAAAACGTTCTCTTGAACAACGTGCAGGAGTTCAGGTGGTAACCGTAATAGGGACATGTATTGAGCAATTCTTAGGATCGTTTCTATATTACACACACCATGAAGAAGACACCGTAGGAAGGATACCCCCGAATGGTCCCTTGACATGCCCCGTTAACCCCTCCATCCTACCACGAAAGTTCAATAAAAATCTGTCGCGATACTTGCATCACCCTCCTCTCACTCCATTACATATGGTTTTAAAAAAACTTAAATCTCCAAAAGCCATTCTAAAAACTCTGCAAATTCATGACACAACAGTTCATTATCTTCATTGCGCAGAACACTCTTCTGTCTAGATCACTAAATGACAGATTCATTATTATTATAAATTACCATTAATTATTGATAATAATTATCAAGTGTGAGTTGTGCAGAACACCCTTCTGTCTAGATCAGTGGTTCCCAACCCGTGGTCCGCGGACCACTTGTGGTCCGCGCCGAGTTTACGTGTGGTCCGCGGGCTGTTTCAGAGAACGTCTTGTAATTCACGGTTTTCTTCATCAATACGAGTATAACAATGTTGTTATTTATTAACTCGATGTCTGAAGACCGTCTTATATTCAAATGGCTGATCGTACAAACCTCCGGGTGGCCTTAAAAATTGGTAAAAATCAAATTAAAATTAAACGTAAACTCTCAGATTTTGACGGGGGTATTTTATTTTATTTTTTTTTCTTGCGATTTCAATGGTTTATTATCAAAGATAATAAACCAAAATTATACTACTCCTGTGCAGACGGTCGTCACCATCAAGTAATTTTCTTTCAAATCAAAACTGAAATGATTAGTACCAGATGATAAACTATACCATACCCGCATTTCGATTTCTACTATTAAATATGGTGGTAACTGTAAAATATCAATGATACCATGAAAAAATCTCGCACTACCTACCATAGAGAAATGTCTCATCAACTTACGTTTAAAATTGAAACACTTGGACCCCTCTTACATGATAGTACGATATTTCTTGTAGACATTATGTGCAAAAAATATCTACCCGAATTAGATCGCAGTTTTGTACTACGCAAAAATCACCAAAAATTATTTATGGTTTTGGTATTTATTAACAAATTTCCGTAATATTTTCATAGCCTGTTTTTAGGTTACATCATCTAAGGTAAACAGCTCGAAAGTAATCCAACCTAGAAATGTAATTTTTTCAATTGATTTAGTATTGTTTGGTAATTGCACGCATTATATTGCACGTAATCACGTGGTGGCACATGGTTGCTGTACCTTGTAGGTGAGCAAGTAGGTGAGCAATCCTAGAAAGGCGTACCTACTCGAGGAGTACCGAAAACCTTGTAGAACACTATGTAAACAACTGTTATTGTATTATGTTATTATTATGTTATTGTTATTATGTTATTGTATTGTATTATGTTATTATGTTATTGTAAACAACTGTTCAACTAGATTCATGAGGAAACCATCAGTTTGTTCATAGGCTGAGCCAAGACAAGGGAATAGACTGACCAAAAAAAAAAACTCATTGGTCTAACCAAGAAAAGGCGTAGAAAGGGGGCTTTCAAGATACGTAGATTCAGAAAATTAAATTTAAACAAAAATCCGTCCATTCGCCGTCCGCGCCAATTTTCCCAGTTAACGTTGTGCTAAAATTATGAAATTTGATTTACGAGTTCAGATCACACCCACGATGATCGTTGGAACTTTTCATAATCCTAGGTCAAGGGGAAGAGGTTCAAAATGAATTATGAAACTGTGAACAATTCATATCTCGATAAATTCAAATGGAACTGTTTAGTTTTTAGTTCATACATAAATGGAGTTTAATTTTTAGAATTTTTCAAGGCCAACCGGAGGTTTGTATGACCAGCCGTTCATTCATACTGAGGGCTTGAATTTGGAGAGTCGTCAAAATCGGGCCAATGTTCATACTGGTCCAGCGGATTTGAACAGCACACGGTTTTCAGATATCGATTAGGTAATTAATAAGAATTAATGGTTTTTATTCATAGTTAATGATTATTATTAATAAATAACAATGTATCATCATTAATTATTAATACTTATTACCAAGTGATGAAAATTATTATAAATTACCATTAATACTTATTATGTCATAATAATAATTAATCTATCATCTAGTGATCTAGACAGAGGAGTGTTCTGCACAAAGTAGATACTCTTGATAAACCGTTGTGTCAAGAATTTGCAAAGTTTTTATTCCTTAAATTACATATGTACATGTTTTTTTTGCTGTGAATTTTTCAAACAATTAATTGACGGAGTAGTCTGAAAATATGCCCTTACCATTCGTCCAAACCAGAGTTGTTAAAAAATTAATTCGGTTACCTATTACAAATTCCAATTACTTATGAAGAAATGTAATCGCGATCACCATTCCAATTACTGTAGTGGTAATCGGTATGACGATTACCTTTTCCGATTACAAGTAATGGGAATGGGTTTTTTTTTCTCAATTACGATTACGAGTCACAACGATTACCACTACAGTGATTGGAATGGTAATCGCAATTACTCCAGGGGTAATTGCGAGGCCAAAACTTCAGATTCATATTGCTATTATAGTGAATTTTGAAAAGCAAAATATACTGCAATATGACGGAAGTAATCGGAAAAGTAATCATTACTCAAAGGAATGATTACTTTGCAACTCCGGTCCAAACTGGCATCAAATATAATACATTGTAAAACAAACATGCAAATCTAGAAAAGCGAAATCGTAGAATATAATTACATCTTTCCATGTGTTCTTGATTCGCCGTTCTTCTGTTCTAGAATTCTTTCTTCACGTGTTCATCACAAAGACTTTCGGAATCCAATTCTTCTTCCAGTTGATGAATTAAATAATTTAAATGGCTCTTTCGCCAAACTGATATTCCTCATTCATTACAAGAAAACTGTTAGTCGTTCACTATGCAAAACCTTGATATCTTGATGATCGCATTATAGGTATTTTTTGTTGGCAGGAAAGTGCAAATAATCTTAGAATGAGTTGTTTAAAACTTTTCAGTACTTGTCCACTTGATCGTTGATAACCAGGAGCCTGAAATCAAAAAATATCACTGAAGGATACTTCATAACACTAAGTTGGATTGCATACCTACTTAATCAAAACATGGATGAATTTATTACTTCTTGATTGGGTGGTTATTAGAGAGCATGTTGTTATGAGCAACTTCCCAAAACTACTCTTGACCATTCAATCGTTTATTGAGATTTCACATGATTTATGAACCATTATAAGACCCAAAATTCGAACATGTTCGTTTCTACCAATCGTTCCTCTATTCTAATAATTATTTTAATTTACAAATACCAATATGGCAACCATATGGAACGTTGTGTACAAAACTTAATAATGTTCATACTGGACTAACAGTGTGTTGCACTATGAAGTAAATAAATTTAACAAAAAAAAATATTTAATTTTCAAATATTTGTTGGTAGGAAGGTACAAAGAGAACTTGCACTTTGAAGAAAATGATGAAATACACATGAATAGGTACTCTTAAAATGGTTAGAAATGTTATGTGATGCCTCACACCTGATTTTATCATTTATAATGTTACGACAAAAACACCCGGTGTGTATGTATGTGATGGTATAGGTATATATATATGATGGTTGTGTGAGTCTGGGAGGGAGTTCGAAGGCCGTGCATTTCGTGAGGGTGGAGGATTGAGGGGATTGATTAATGCGATATAGGAAGAGAGCGCTTGAGCCCCGGACAATCATTCCGTTTTTATTGTGATTTCCCCCGTGAAAGGGTGAAGTTGAAAGGGGCCGTTTTTATCCGATTTGAAACGCGAGGTCTGTCCTGTAGAGTAAAACAGGCGTTTTCAATACACCAAAAGAGAAGAGGAAAAAGAAAAAAATGAAACTGGTAATAGGTGGGAGGCCTGTACCGCGATTTATTCATTCGCGTCGACTCGAAAGCGTTGTCGATCAAGCGGGAGTCGAATGGTCAAAAGAAGAAATCCAAAGTCATCTAGCCCAGGGTTTTCATGAATTCGTTACCTCATGAATGGTTCTTTTGAGCTTTGGCATCTGCAGCAACGGGTTTCTTCGGTGTAGAGCATACGGAGCACTCGTTGAGTTCGGAACGGGTTAAGTCTACGAGGGACCACCAACCCTGAGTGAAATCCAAACAATGTCATTTAAATGGCACGAATTGGTCATAAAGTACGCGCTCGACGGATTTATGATGTACATAGAATCCCAAAAGCAAAGCGGCTTCTTGACGACTCTGGTTATTTCGGTGACTGAAGAGAACCAAATCCAATTTGCAGCTGATTATTCATTTGTTTTTCAAATTCAACTGAACATCACTGGACCTGTTTTTAATCTTTTGATTAAAACTCGAGCTAGTTATGTTTGATTCAAGTGAAATGAGCGTCGCTGATTGTCTCTCTTTTTTTACCGGACGTCACAATATGCGTTTTTCAGGTATCCATATCTTGGCTCCTATTTGACCGATCAACTTGAAATTCGTACTAAATCACTCGCGACGAAATCGTGGAAACCCATGTTAAGAAAAACAAGAGCATTTGAAAAATTGTCTATTTCCACTGAAATATGAGTACACTGTTAGACCGGTTTCGGCGATTAAACCATCGTCTGTAACAACGCAATACTGACAATCAGTATTATTTTTGTTACTGACGATGGTTTAATCGCCGAAACTGGTCTAACAGTGTACTCACATTTCAGTGGAAATAGACGATTTTGGTTTATTATCTTCGATAATGAACCATTGGAATCGACCAAAGAAAACCAATTTTTAACCCCCCCCCCCCCCCCCCCTCACAATTTGTTGTTTACGTCTCAGAAAATCGATTAAAAAAATCCGTCAGTCCGCCGTAGGTCGTCCGCGGCACTTTGCCCAGTTAGCGTTGTGCTAAAATTACGAAAAAAATTTTCTGAAAAGACTTTTCATCACTATTCATTCTACTCGGAGATTTTTTTGGGGGCTCCTTCGTGTTGTCCAATACTTAACTCAATAATGTGCAGCAATATTTTTGTTTTTTTGTTTCACCTATTTGTGAATGTTTGAATTGTTTCGGTGATTTTTTTTTGAGAATTGTTTTAGCGAATTTTCGTAGAAAAGGACCTATTGTTAATTAATCTTTTATGAGTATCAAATTCACGTGGTAGGTTCGAGGGGTAGGTATTATCCCCATTGTTATCCTAACTCACTGTCATGCTATCAGACGGATGTTTGAGCTGAACTCTAGATGCTGGACGGCGTGTGGTGGATGGATGGACGCAAAACATAAACCCAACATGAACCGTAAAACCCACCAGTTTTGAGGGGGGATTGAAACTTTTTTTTTTTTAATTGCATTTATTAAACGAAAATAAGAAAGTGTTGACAATGTAGCTACGACAAATGCTACTCGCCTCTTTAAGTAAAACTTGCGGTGAAGGGAGGAGTTGAGCTTAAATAAGTGTCCTTACAGAATAATATTAGTAACATAAATACTTGATACAGATTACTCAGTATGTGGACACCTTGAAACAATGGTAAAAGGAGAGGACGATTTACAGGAGTAAAGTACTTCGCTAAGCAAACTAACCCATGAAAAACCTCATGTCGGAATCTCGTACAATTACACTATCCTACATTTAACTATTTAACTTATACAATTTACAATTTACATATTCCTTTAATGTAATGCTTTTTAATTTCTAATTTAAATTTATTATTTTCTTTAAGTGCTCTCAGTTCAATCGGTAACTGATTAAAAAGCGCGGAGCCCCTAAAATCATACGCAAGCTGGCCACTCGTCGTTCTGAAGGGAACTCTCAGTACGCATTGCCCACTGACCTCGCTCAATGAAATCCCCTTTTTGGTCACAGAGCTCTCGAAAGGTTTTCATCATGGACATTTTGTCTCTAATTTCCTTCACTGGCAGAACTCCGAAGTCTCTAGCGACATTCTAGCGGGAGCACACCCCCCCCCCCCCCTCATCTGTCGGCATACGTATATCAGCTTCCTTAGTTTTTTTTCCAAATTAGCTACATGCGTGTCCCACCTCAAATGTTTGTCTATATCAATACCAAGATATCGAGCCGTCTGGGTTTGTTTAATTACAGGGCAGTGGCAAGAGGTACGCTCATCACAAGTGGCGCCATGGCATTTGATTTCTCCAAGTTGAGGTACTCCCGAAGCTGTCACCGAAAAGGCAATGAAGTTAGTCTTAGAAAGCTTCAGACGCATTCCCATGTCCTGGAACCTATGGGCTATTTTCACCAGACCATTCTCCTCTTTCCGGATCGTATCCGCCCAGTTATATCCCGTTATCATAAGCGCGGTATCATCCGCAAAGGCTATTGTTTCACCCTCCAAGTTCAGTAATGATCAATAATGAATAAAAATTGAACCAAAACTAACTATTTATTTAGGAAATACTCGTATTTTGACGTAAGGGGTCATCAAATTATTAGAGGTACACTCTATTCTGAACTCTTGCTATCATGAATCTTGGTAACAACGGTGGATAACAACTTGGAAAATTATGTATCACGTGTGTCCATGCCAATCTTAGAGATTATTATTTTCGTTCGTGTTCTTGCTTTGTTGCAATCATTATATAAACTGCTATCCAACTATCTTCAGTATTTCTTTCTGAATCAACAGTTTTGACGCAATACAATTTATTATTAATAATATTAATAATAATAAAACCATTTAATGGTTTGATTATTATTATTATTATTATATCAAATACAACAGAAACCATGGATTTCATTCATGTGTTTTAAGCCATCTGCTTGAAAATTACTCAATAAGTTAAGGTATATAATATATTTTATATTATAAAACACATAACAGATGGCTTAAAACACATAATATGTATTATATACCTTAACTATATTATAGTTAAGGTATATAATACATATTATGTATATGGGAAGTGTGGAGGTCCGGGGATGGTTTCTAAGGATGTCTCAAAACTGATTTAAATCAAACCTAGTACACATTTTGAAAAGTAATGATAGCTTTACATAAATGAAAAAGTAAATGAACAGTATCATTTACAGAAGTGGGCATTTCAACTGCCAGTATTGCCCCTTGGTAACAAAAACAATCATTCATCAGTGATGCTGCTAGGGTTTGATCTAACGAATAGAAAACTCATCTGCAGTTTCTACACTAGCTTTCATGTTGGTGTCAATCAACATAATGATTCAGACTGAACCGTAGTTCTCTCCATCGCTCTATCTCTTTTTTCCCTCCTCCGACCAAAGTGTAAAACCTTTGGGGAAGTTCGAAGCGATGAATATGATCCCATTCAGTCACATCTCAATAGTAACTTCAAAGCTTTGAAGGAAACGTTTGAATCCCTCTCCCCTGATCGGCAATGCCTGAAGTACTGAAGTCATGTTGAAAAGCGCATCGCCAGGGAAGCTAAACGCAGGATCCCTTGGGGCGTAAATCCGCCAAAAAAAAAATCAACATCATAATTCAGTGAGCATCAAACGATTTCTTTAAATACTTGCAGTGTACGTTCACAAACGGGGGAACATCCCGCAATTTCCGCTCTGTGTTCGAACTTTTGTATGCAAAGGGGATTCCTGAAGATGCAAGTGAAATAACGGGGAACGAAAATTGTATAGTAGGGTGGCCTTGGAAGACACGTTGAAATATATTTACAACAAGAATACAAGCTAAAATACAACGGAACATGGGGAATGGGAAACCTGTATAATTCCACGCCACGCCAAAATGCCGGCCACTCGAGTTTGTTATGTGTAACCTGCTTCATAAGCAACTCACCTCTTTCAAATCGATATGAGGTGGAAGAAATACAATTGAACAAGCCATGAGCCAAAACGTATATATGTCTGACCGTGAGCTAACCTATTTACGTGAAGCAATAGGACAAAAATCCGGAAATCAAATTCAAGGAAGATAAACTAATAGGACCGTCCGACCGGCGCGCCAAACGCTGTCTACGGCACTCGACCGAGAAATGAAAAATTCCACATGAGGGGACTGAGTGGGTGATGATCCTTGATACTGTTCATAATCCTAGGTTAATAGGAAGGTTTACAGATAGGGGTTTTCGAAACGGTAACTTCAAATAGAACAGTATTGAATGAAACTCTTCACGGTGAAGTTTGCCCCAATTATTTCCATAAATCGTAGCTAGATAGAAGCGCACTTCACCCTTCGCACTTTTCGCCCATGTGATCAGTGATAGCGATATGAGGCGAGTCGCCATTATTAGTTGTTTCCCGGAATCGCACGCAGTCGCATCCACCGCGTGTAAAAATAATTTTCCTTGAAATTGAAAAGAGGAAGTCCTACATTTCTTATGCAGGGTTTCATGGTTAAGGTCGTACCACCGGCCAGGGATTCTACAACTAAGTTTTTGGCACGAGAACGAAGTTTTTATACCATGTCCACTGTAAACAATTTTTTGATCATACCGTTGGAAAGTTGAGCTTTTGGTCAACGTTTGGGGTTACAGTGGGAAATTAACCGGCAGATTCAGTTAGGTTTACAAACATTTGAAAAAAAAAACTGTACATTTCCGATGTTTTCGAGACTGTTTTCGGACTCATTCTTCAACATCTGAATATTCTTCAATAAGTTTAATTTAGCACGAGGGAGATAGGAAATTTAACGCTCTTTTCAACGGTATAATCACATTTGAATTTTGACTGAAATATGAGGGACTTATGGTCATTTTAGTGACTTAAGGTAGAAAACATGAAAAAAAAATCTTAAAAGGAGAAAAAGTCGGATTTTAAGCGGTACACAAGTCAGATTTTCGCGATTTGTTTCTCTCAAGTGTCGTGAACAAAATCAAGCCTGAGAAAAGACGTCGGACGCCACTACGGGGGCCCCCAGCTCGAGGCATTGTCACCAACAATCACACAAGGCATCATCACCCTAATCACATTCGCCAACCCTAATTTTCTCTGTTTAGTTTATGCAATCACAAGAGTGTAGTTTAGACCTTTCAAGTCCACGTGGAGGGTTATACGATCAGCAGTTCGTTCACAATGAGAGCTCGAAGGTAGAATCGAGAAAACTATCAACGACGTAAACGTGAATTAAACGGTAGAACGTTCGTTTCTCACACAGACGAAACTCTAAAATCTCATAACCTCTAAAAACTCTAAAACTCATTAAAAAAACGTATTCTCCTCACATATCAACTCATCACTACTACACAAACACTAACCATGGCAAACAACCAACAACCATCAATCGCAAACCAACAATTACCAGTCTGTCAACCCCCAAACCCTCAATCACCTATTAACTTTGCTTCCATTATACATTGGATCCACATCACTAATCATTAAGAGAAAACTCAACACCTATAGCCCAAATACAAAAATTCCATTTTATAATCACCTAGTTAACAACAACATAAAACTGTTTAGTAAACTCAGAGATCTTAAAAAAAAGAAGAAATTGCCAACATAGTTTATTCCGTCAATTGCCAAGACTGTAGGACATATGTGATAAGCATTAAAAGAACAGCAGCCCCAATCCTAAAGATGACACCTTCACCACAGACATCCAGCCACACAAAAACACAATCCATATATCAAAGAGAGGAAAATTTATTGTATTAAGCCCAATTTCGAAAAAAGAAAAACAAAATAAATGGCATACCTATATCATTAAAAGCAGCAGCACCATGAACTACGTCAAAGGATTAGCGACTACATATCACATATCAACATTACCGACTTTTAAAATAACCCCCTCTTATTCACATATCATCCTCCATTCTCGATTTCACATTCAGTCCTACATTTCCATTCAAAAATCATTCACTAACATTCATGTCCAACAAATATTATTGTTCCATCAACCTACCTCCACCACCGTCACCACATAATATCCATCCAAGTAGCATCCATTTGTTAACATTCCCCTTGTTCAAACTTGCCAGCGATACTGTGCAATATTTAAACAAGATAGGTATGTGCCAATCGGATATTTCATTCATTTATACATTTATTCATTTATTTCTGGTAGGTATGTTATTACCACATGTATTACTAGTATGTTATTATTACATTTATAACTAGTTACCATGTATACCTGTTCTAACTCTGTCATATTTATGTGTAGTATCTGTACGCATGTTTAGGATCTTGATCCAAAATCAAAACGTTCAGTAAACTAACAACAAAAACGACTAGTGTCGGTCATTCCTCACCTGCAAAACATAGGTGTGTGTATGGATATCAAGGTTCGGTCCTGAATAAGATTGTTATTCCAACGTTTCAACGTAATTCTTAGTTCAAGTTGGATAATATTCACAAAATGTAGTTTAGAAATATTACTCTTGCTTAAACGGTTGTAACGGTTATTTTTCATAATTTTTTACTTACAATCATGACAAGATGGCGCAGTGAACTGCGCCAAAATATCGCAAAAACCCAACTTCTGTCATTACTGGTATGAAGTGAAAGAAACCCGCCTCGTACATTTGACGTAATCATTCACCTAAAATGACGGGAGACCGCGGAGAGTTTAATGACCCTAAAAGGGAAGAGGGTTTTTTTAAAGGCCCATTACTGGTGGAGCTTCCCAGATAATGTTGAGCATCATGCCCTACCCTGCATACAGAAGGAGACGAGAACGATACAGACTCCTCGCTCCCTACCCACCCATGTACACGACAACTCCCTTTTTATTGGTGCCTAATATCACTTGATGACATGTCGCTACATTTGAGACCATCTCGTTCATTCCATAGTGATTATCCCCATCAAGTGAAATTTAGAACCACTCTGTCGCCAACATTTAGTTGGTGTGAACCCAAGTGGTTACTTCGAACCCTAGTGTTATTAATCGTTCGTTTTGCTGAGATGAAAAAGTCGAATCCTGCCAATCAGGACATTGATAGGCAATCGGAGAGGTTGAGGTTTAGGTCTGGATACTCATCTCACCACTCAGAATCAATACTGAGAAAAGAGGATTTGGAACAGTGGGAACTCCCAAAGCAAACGAAGAGGAGACGGGAAACAAGCCACTGCAAAATACAAAATATTCTGCGAAAATGACGACCCGTCCTCTAAATCACAACTTCCTCTCATTTTTGCATCATACCTAAGCTCATCTCCCTTCTATGATATTAGTTTATTGGTTGTTACTGACAAAGGGCTGGTCACCGAAAGTTTTAATTATAGAAGAACGTAGGTTATATTCTTGTATAGCAAGATAAAGCTAATCGTAATTATTTATTAATTAGTATTAGCTAGACCTGTAATCATGAAGTAATCAGGAGCGTAGCGTGGCTCTGGACATGGGGGTACCGCACTCAATCACCCCTCACACACTTTCTAACTCTTTCACCCTAAAAATGAAAACTCTGCAAATTCTTGATACAACGGTTTATTATCTTCTTTGTACACATCACCATTCTGTCTGGATTACTGAATGATAGATTAATTATTAATATGAATTGGAATAATTAATTATTAATAATAATTATCGAGCAGTGTAGATTATTAATATTTGTTGTTGGTTATTGATAATTTTTATGCTTCATTATTAATAATTATTATTAAATATCATTTATTAACTCGATATTTGAAAACCATTTGCTGTTTGAATCAGCTGAGCCAGTTTGAAAATTGACCCGACAGGCTGCCTCACACTTCACTCACATGTTGACGATTTTCGATCTGCTCCAGCTTTGAGCCCTCATTGTGAACGAACGGCTGGTCGTACAAAGCTGCGGATTAGCGCATCAACTTCGTTTTTTTTCAAATGAAAACCCCCATTTTTTTATTGCAGATTCAGACTCTACGCAAAATTTCATGAAAATTTACCACCCCAATCGATTTTTTTGACCGCGCGTAACGCAGTCAACGAGCGCGCGAAATTTCATTGTTTTTATACGCTGATTAGTGTGGTCCTGTTCATTTTCATTTCTTAAAAGGGCACTGAAGGAAAAAATACATTTTAGTGCAGAACGTATTTAAAAATAAAACAATAAGGAGGGCTACCAACGATTCTTGGGTCATGGCAGCAGCCATGAGCTTAGCCAACTTCGGCTCACAATTTGAGCAATTTTTCACGCATCGAGCATGCGCGATTTGCGCATCGACTTTGTTTTTTTCAGATGGGAACCACCATTTTTTATTGCAGATTCGGGTTCTACGCAAAATTTCATGCAAATATGACCCTTCAATCCATTTTTTTGACCGCGCGTAACCCATTTTCATTTTTATTTTAAAATGCATTCTGCACTAAAACGTATATTTTCCTTCATTTCCCTTTTTAAAAAATAAAATGAACAGCATCACGTTAATCAGCGTTCAAAAACAATGAAATTTGATGTGCCACATTGGGGGTCTACGGTGGACAACGTTTTTGCACAGTGTCAGGGTTGCCCGTTTTCGCGCGCCCGTTGACTGGGTTAGGCGCCGTCAAAAAAATCGATTGAGGTGTAAAAATCTCATGAAATTTTGCCGAGAATCCGAACCTGCAGAATATTTGGATTTCTCGAGAAAAATTAAAGGGGGTTAGTATTTGAATTTTTTTATTAGGTTCGGAAATTACGGAGATAAATGGCTGGTCCCATAAATTTTGGCCACCCTGTAGAATAGGTAAATCTCTCATATTTAGTAAAATTTAGTCAAATCTCTCATAAGTTGAAACAAGACAATTGACAACAATAATTGTTTCGAGTGTACTCACGCTCACGTTCCTTGACAACTCCCTTGAAGCCTGTGAGGTCGAAATGCCAGCTTTAATTATGTATTAAGAGTTTTTTGCTAAATTTTCGCTAACTAAATTAACGCTGAACTATTGAACAGTTGATGCAGCAACTATCCATTTTAGGAGAATAAGAACTATGAACAATCAAACTACAGCAACATCCGCAAAGAAACAAGTGTCCAAACCCTAAAAATGGATGAAAATGAAAGTGGATCCATATTGAATCGATGGATGTTATCGATCCTCCGCCCTCCCGTAATCGATCATATGAAAGCTGAACCTGCGCATTAGAACTGGCAGCACTAGCCGCCTGCACTGACCCGCCCTGTGGTAACACAGTCAGGAGACGAACACACACGCTGTAGGATGACGACATGGGCACCCGCTAGAATCTCGCGGTTCCCCAGAGGCCTCAACTGATAGGCCTCACTGCAATCAGACGGCTACACCCCTGGAAGTAGTGCTGCAAAAGTTTTGGCTCTGAGGCAGGTGATGAGGCGGAGTAAACGTGTTTTACTTGTGTCCACTTAATTGCACATGATATTGTAAGGTTTGTAATTGTAATGATATTGTGAGGTCTAATGGGTTGCTGCGAGTCGGAGGAACAACTGTTGGCGTGAGGTTGACTCTGTTTTGTTTCATTTCTGTTGGCTCACAATTCACAGTAGCATTTCCATCCGCTATAGAGTACTTACACGAAACGTACTCTATCTCGTCTACGTACGGTATAAGAGTATAGGAGATACAGTAAAGTTAATTTCCAGCTAACTACAATGAATCTTCCATCATATTTATTCATCACTACTGGCAGACGGCGTTGTAATTAATGAAAAGTTTTGAAGTGATCGACCTTATCCGACAGTGATTAGCTCCCGCGACCTTGACGTGTCCCGATTAGTTGGCGGGAATAATTGATAACTATTTTTCCCAGGATGGAAAATGAAGAGAGAGGAGAGAAAAAATAAAAATAAATACTCGATTCTGGTCGTCCGGGCAATAAATCACTCCAACTTTTCATACAGCTCAACCGTCCGTGGTGATGGGGGAACGGGAAAACGTGGCAGTAGAGGGGCATGTGGGACTGGGAGGGGAAGGGAGGTTAATGGCCCAGTACATTGGATAAGTTTTGATAAGCGAGGCTCGAAAAAGTCTGAATTCCTCATAAACTTAACGGACTTCTGCTGATGGTTTCCAAGAGGTTTTTCTCGTGAGCTTTTTTATTAGGCGTTCATGGTCTTGAATTTTTAGTCAAGATCGGGTTTCCACGATGATTATATGACTTACTACAATATTCCTTGCCATGTTACCATAATATGGAATATTTCTAGGATATTTTTTCTAGGATATTTCTAGGACATTATACTGCTACTAAAACTATATTATAGTTTTAGTAGCAGTATAACGTCCTAGAAATATTCCGTCGATCGGCATTGCTCTCATGGGAAATTATTACTTTTAAGGGCGCTTCTAAGATGCTGGGCAGTAATGGAGCTGGAAGAAGGACCAGGAACACGCCACGGTGATACCCATTGTAACCCCACTAAGATTGCGTAAAATTGTACATGTGTGATAATGATAAAATCAAATCAACCCAATAGCTACTTGAATGTATATTCTCAGCTATAGCTAGTACAAGAGAACGCCGAAAATCTTTTAACCATAGGTTTATTATTTTCTCCGTAGATCACCCTTTTGTCTAGATCACTGTTCAATATGTAATATCCTTGTAAGTCCCAATCTGAACGAAATAGATAAAAATATTTTCTGACTAGATCTATTGATTCTATAACAAAACGAAATAATTGGGTTATTGACGTGAAATATGGTGGTAAAATATTGTGCGTTCTTTCGAGAAGGTGACGTGATGGTCCAGAGGTGGGAGGGAGTTGGTAACTAGCTTAGCTATGGACCCGTCCATTTTACTACTACATTCCGAGGCGCTTTTACAATAAGACATTTAATTTTACAGTATACATAAATCTACCGTATGAATAATATTATACTTCCATGTGATGTTTGTTTCCTGACCGTGAATAATTATTATAATTTGCCTAAGTTCTACATTTTGATTCACGCTCATGTTGATGCTTTTTTTCGGTTCTACCTTCGAGCTGCGGGTGGTCCTAACAAAATCCGCCTAACCAATATCCATTTTCATTTTCGTTTTTAAGAAATATCCATTTCCGAAATATCTCGTTTTGTATATCGCAACCACTATCTTGCACCCCTAATGGTTTGTTATGAAAGGTTTTAAGGGTCATCCACGGTCTGGTCGAATCCACCTTCTCGGATATTGTACAAAGAATTTTGATAGAAGGATTGAGGGTCCGTTACTGAGATAGTACCCCCCCCCCCCCCACAGTAATAGAGGACTATAAGGTTAACTTTTCAAACGTACACTCAATATTTGAAGCCATTCCTGTCATTATTTTGTACTCGTACACTTATTAGACTCACAGTGATATTGTACATAACAGTGTTCTGGAGAGAAGGGTTGTCGAAATATTGTGCAAATAATGTATTTTGATAGCACATCCAATCAACGTAAGTAGCACTCTTGGAATACCCATCGATTGTTTAAAAAATAATAGGATACAATATAATTATAATCCCAAATATAAAATATTATCTGAAACAGTCAAGTAAATTTCCATTCAGCCAGAAGGTTGGGTAACATGATACCCACCCACTTTATATACACTTGATATACACTTTTTGATAGATTGGCACAGATCGTATCCATCTCCTGACCTACCCACATCAGGAAATTCTGGAAATATAAACCACCACATATGCACGAATACGTACATGCATGCATTACTCACCAATATGTTCATAGCATAACCTTCAGGCCAGCTCTATACCAGTATTGGCCGCATCTGGTAGCTGCTGAAAATATGAAGCCTCTCCCAGTCTGTCAATGTCAGTTCGACCAATCACGGGACCGGTCAGTGAAGGACCTTGTGCGGGAACCCGCAACTCTTCCTTCGCCCGACTTCCATCATCCCTCAAAATCTGTCCGATCCCATGGATGAAGGGAAAGTTCTTCCATGGCCCGATCCATTATAATCACTTTTTACGAGATAGTTTGAAAGCTCTGACACAATTAATTCTCCTTCGTCGAACGGAGTCATTAATCACTCTTTTTTTCACTTTTCCTGCCTACGACGATATGAATTCGATATCAAGAATTGAATAAGAACGGTGGTGTCGGTGGGTGGATTGTCTTGTGAACTAAGCGTCCACTATAACGTCCACTAAAGGCCGGGAGTGGGCGAATCTCGACGTTTGACCGCATTAGCGAGCTACCGATAACAAAACGAAGTGACAGCGGATACAAGACTTCTTATAAATGGTGGTGGAGGGATCATTTGAATTCCTCTTCCCAAATGTGGACGATGAAACGACCCAGTTGTAACGAGCATAAGACAACCTGTAGAAATGATCCCCCCAAAAACAACTCCGTTGTAAAAACTGACCCGCCAAAAAACCTCAGCCGCAAAAAGGAATGATATCCATTTTGCCCGCCAGCCACATATATAGGATGCTCGGTGCTTCGCACCTCGCTGTTGAGTATGCATATAGAAACCTGATCCTCCTACCCCTAACCTGACCTGATTCGGTCTGGTCTATCAACAAACACAAGCATGTGATCGTAGTTTTCTTGGGTATTTAATCTAATTATTTATGTCACTTAGAAACCGTCTGTGGACTGCTCAACCGTGACTCCTGTTGGGCAATATGTCAGTCTCTGAGACGACTGATTCATTTCAATCCAATCATCGTATTTGAGTACCTTCATTTTGAACTTTATTCATACATCAATACGATAATTTACATATAGTTTCAGTAATTCCAAGTCATCCGGGCTCGAATTCCTAAATCCCTTCTTAGAGATGTCCCTAAAAAGCAGTTTTTCCCTGGTCCATATTCGTACTAAATGAATAATATTAGCAAAATCGAGGAATTTGACATGGTTGAGTGAATGCGGTGGTTGGATCATGCTTTAACATACACGGCTCAAGATAATCAATAAATATGCAAGCCTCAGGGCCGATTTCACCAAAAACTCACTAATCTTGAACAGGTAAATCAACGTTTGAGCAAACCGAACATTGTAATCGTGATTAACGTCGTTTGGATTTCACCATGCTAATCGTGATTCCCGCTAATCAAGGTTACACTAATCACAATCAGCTTCACTAAACACGATCACCACAGCATGGATGCTAGTTGGAGTGTAGTAAGGTTATCCCCCCAAAAAACACTCCGTGTAAAAATCACCCCGCCTCGCAAATATCATTCTTCAGAGGCCGGAAAAAGTTATGATATCCACTTTCCCCGCCCGCCCTTTTCCTCATTAAGGAGCTAAGTATAATGAAAAGCTTAACCACTTCACAAGCACCGTACCCCTTTCGAAATCTCCCCTTGGCGCTATTGCGAGACGTTTTTATTACTTCCACAAGCAACTTGCGTCAAGTCAATCGGTCAACGTGGAGAGGCTCCAGCCTTGCCTGTCTGAACAAGGAGAAGAAGAAGAAGAAGGAGAAGAACAATCTAAGGCCCAAAAACCGGGTTTTTGAAGTTATGTAGCTCGGCTCCCTTTAGACCTATCGATTTGAAACTTTCAGGGCTTTCTAATATACACTCAAAGAAGACCCACACCAAATTTCAAGTTGATCGGTCAAATAGGAGCCGAGATATGGATACCTCGAAAACGCGTTTCGTGACGTCCGGTAAACATGACTCGGCAACTCGGCATCGTTCGTTTTCTCAACTTCTTTGCTTGGCGGGGCGGAACGCTACCGCGTTCCTAGATAACGCAAGACGGTTATTCAAGTTATATACGTTATTCGGTGATTATTTCGTCATTAATTTGTTATTTATTCATTATTTCAGCAGTTTTCTTCCTTAATTTCTCTCTTTCGTATATCCCTTTCGTATATTTTCCTATTCCTTTCGTATATTTTCCTATTCGTTTCGTATATTTTCCTGTTCCTTTCGTACATTCCTTTCGCATATTTTCCTGTTCCTTTCGACATTCCTTTCGTATATTTTGTTATTCCTTTCGTACATTCCTTCCGTATATTTTTCTATTCCTTTCGTATAGATTTCTTTCTTAATTTCTTTCTTTCGTATAATTTTATACGAGTATTCTAGCTGACCTTGTATTTGCTCTAGCACCCTGAAACCGTCTCTTTAGTCAAACGGTATCGAATTGCGAAGTCGTCCTCATCTAAATCAAGGGAATCTCTTCTTTCCGTTCCTTTATCCATCTACGTCGGCGAATAAAGAACTCCTCTTCCTCAAACGCTAATGCGAATGAACGCACTAATGCATGAGACATTCCGATCGAGAAAACACGAGAAAAATGTACAAACCAAAAGTACGAAACATTACTGATGTTGTAGGTTAACGCTCGATGTAAGAAACGTTGATGTGAACAAAGAAAGTGTAATCATGATTAGGGACGCTAATCGGCCGAATTTAGCTGGTTAGTTCTTAATCACGATTAATTCTTAACCGAATGTCACTGTTGTTATGCAATTTTTCAAGTTTTTATTATTTTTTATACTTGTTAGCCACTTACATAAGCAGTGCTTTTTTTTTAAAGATTTTAAATTGTCCATCAATGTTTAATATCATCACAAAGTGCTAATTTTCATTCATCTGGCTGTCCTAAACTGGCATTAGCAAAGTTCTCACTCTCTGTAAAGCACTAAGTTCATGGAAGACTGAGGTGTTTCCCAGAAAATTGTGTTAGTTAACATCTCCAGTTTTAAGGGAAAGTCACTTTAAATCGCTGTTGTTGTCCTATAAGCTTCTGCATCAAAAAATGGGTGTGTCCCATGGGTTCACCTTCATTCATCTGGCTCTTAGAATTCATGCCTCCCTCCCATGAAAAAATGGCGTTGGGAACATTTTCGCTCCAAGTTTGGCACCATTGGTTACAGGCACCATCTACTCTTTGATTCCATTATCAGTTGACACAGAGCCCATGGGTGAAGGTACCTCTAAAATCATGTGAGTATTGTTATTGTCTTTCATTCTTCTGGTCACTTCAATTGTTTGTTTTTGTAGTTTTCAAAAAAACCTCCGGTGTCTTCTCTATGCATCACAGAACTACTCTCCATTGAGTTGAAAATGCCTAATTGTTGCATCTACCTTTGTCCTATATTTGATGATTTGTTAAAAATTTTCATTCATCTGGCATTCAGTGACTTTTGAGAGCCAGAATGTTAGTTTATTATGTTGTTGAGTTGTTATTTATAGGTTAACCTTATTAGTTAATTATTCTTGAATGTGACTGTTATTTTGTAGATTGAAGCGGACTAACAACGTCCAAAAATGGCTCCACGAAAATAGGCTAGGTCGAGAGCGGAGAAACCTAATGTTTCATGCCTTTATGTATTCTTTATGCCTTTCTTATGGCATTTAAAAGTTTAAAAATGTTACGAATGTGCTATAATAAAATGTTTCTCACATGTTTGCGTTATTATATTATAATCTTTCCTCGCCAAAATGAAAGATTATTAACAATTATCCATCCATCTGGCAGGTCAAAATTGTCTAAAATAGACTATGGTAGTTACTATCTTACTATCCTGTGCTGCTGCTAACAGTGTTAACTAAAGAACTCAAGGAGAGCAAAAGTTTGCAAGAAAAAGGTGAGTTTTATCGTTTTAAATTCCGGCCTTTTTTTTCGTGAAAAATACAAATTTCTGGGGAAACACCCTGTATGTGACCATGCATTGGTGGTTTAGATCACACGTTGGTGGGCGCAATTTATTTTTTATTTCAAAATTGAATTCGTAGATCTGTGACTTATTATTGCCGTAGATGCTCATACCTCTTGCTATAGTCCCACATGTTCATTAAATAGAAATAAATAATTATTGTATATTCAATCGGGAGACGACTTATATGTTGAAAAGTAGTTGACCAGGAGAGTGGAACACGTGCACGTTGCCGGAAGAGCCCTGGTTATCCATGTGAATGAAAAGGATGGGCGATGAGCGTGGGGGTTCCAGACCCAATCGCAATTATAGGGCGAACAGGGCGACTTGAAAAATGGGCAGGAAGACAGAGGTGAAAGGGAAGCGGAGGAACGAGAGGTTTTGGGACTGGAAGAATGAAGGGGCGCTTGTTGGTTTTGGGGAAAGAGCTAGTTCCACAAACAGCCATTAATAGGAGGATCGATCCTTCCAGCGGAAGATCTCATAAAACAGAGAACTTCAAATCCCTCCCCTTGATAAATTGACTTTGGTTTAGTCAGGTCTCTTAAAAACACTTCTAGAACTGTGTGCGCATCCTTAGTCAGGATAGCAACCCATTCATTCAGCAATTGTGAGTTTCGGGCAGGGTCTTATGGAGCTTTTCTTGTAGATAGCGAGTTACGACACAGTTACCATCACTTAGAAACCTTCGTTATGCACTGCGCCCAAGAAAACTTAACTCCCTTATGTGATATGTAAACAAGAATACGATCATCAAGCCTTTATAATTACTAAACATGATCCCTCAATCAGTGGGCTCAAACATAATTCCGTATGTTAGACCAATTTGCATCAGGAGTTAAATTATTGTTGATTACCAATACTGGCACGTTGCCATAATTCATGACTTCTCCCAAACGCGTGTTAGTTTGGCCTAATGAAAATTCGAATTTCCCAAATCTGTGCGACTGGATAAATCCTTCCGAAAACAGCGTACCTACCTACTCTTATGGCCAATAGTTTATCAGCATCGGCAGCATATCCTACCGTTCCATTAATATGCAAGATTATTTATTAAACCGTAGGAACCACCGTGTTCAGCGTAAAAAAAAAAAAAAAAAAAACTTTAAAATGATTTCCCACTTGTCAGACTGTGTACCGGGCCACTCTAAGGGCGATTTCGGAGAATTTTAGGGGGAAAAAATGACCCATAAATTCCAAAAATAAAACAGTATGACAAATGACACCCCATTTCAAAGTTTTTTCGACGCTGAACGCGATGGTGTCAGATTTGCGTCAGATCTCATTCCGTTCTCAAACTGGAGCATTTTGAAGATGAAGAAACGTGGTTGTTCACGGTTCACCTGCTCTAATCTGATAACGGAGTGAGATATCGCAATTCTGACATCACCATCGTGTTCAACGTTGAATAATCTATAAACTGAGCTGTCACTCGGCAAAAAAGGAGGCAACAGTTGTTATAAAACCAGTAAAATTACATACATTTTACGTAAAACCAGTTTTTTCTTCGAAAATTCGCTCCTAATGACTGTGGGGTTTTTACCTTTTGGTTTATTATCTTCGATAATGAACCATTGGAATCGCCCAAAGAAAAACATTTTTTAACCCCCCCTCAAAATTTGTTGGTTTACGTTTCAAGATACGTAGATTCAGAAAATCGAAGAAAAAAAATCCGTCCGTCCGCCGTACGCCGTCCGCCGTCCCCCGTCCGCCGTCCGCCGTCCGCGCCACTTTGCCCAGTTAACGTTGAGCTAAAATTACGAAATTTGGTTTCTGGGTTTGGACCAGCCCCACAATGATCCTCGAAACTTTTCATAACCCTTGGTCAAGGGGAAGGGGTTCAAAACGAATTTTGAAATTTTGAAAATTTCAAAACTCGAATAATTCCCATCAAACGGTATGTTTTTTATTTCATATTTAGATAGAGTTTATTCCTTAGAATTTTTTAAGACCATCCACAGCTTTGTACGACCAGTCGTTCGTTCACAATGACGGCTCAAAGGTTGTCAACACGATCGTGAATCAAACGGTTGAAATACAGGCCAATTTTCATACTAACGAGCTGTTTGGAACATCATATGGTTTTAGTGATGTAATAATACAAATTAAATTTAGATGATGAGCTATTGACTTGAAATTTTAAAAATAGTTCAGAACTGGATCACAATGCAATATTCACTCGGTTTCTTGTCTGTAAAATTGTTTAAATAATACCTATTTGTTTAATCAAATTAAATTTTGATGATGAGCTAGATACTTGAAATTTTAAATATAGGTCAGAAATGGATGACATTTCAATATTCACTCGGTTTGTATGACATGGTATGAGTATGGTATGGTATATTATTGTATGTATGATTTGGTATAGTACAGTATGGTATGATAGGAAAGAAATTCGTATGGTATGGTATGAGTACGGTGAGAATATGGTATGGTGCCGATTTGCAACACAGTCTGGTATAGACAGAAGGGTGATGTGCACAAGGAAGATAATAAACCGTTGTGTCAAGAATTTGCAGAGTTTTACTTTATCGAATTGAAATTATGGGCTAAATATGAAAAGTGAAAGTACGGTGGTTTACCCACTGTACAAATGTCATTTCCGCCTGCCGAATAACTAAGGGTTAATAAATTAATTCCTGAGTCGGCGGAATAACTGGTAATTTATTATTAATGCCAGTTTCCTCAACAATATAATATATTATATACGTTTGGTTTTTCCCACAATAACAAAGTACATATATTTTCTTGTATGAATACCAGGATTCCCATTCTGGATTAGGAAGGAAGCTTTGGTGAATTGAACCAGGGATCGATTCTCAAATTACGGTGGGAGTAAATTACTCATCGGTAAATTCCATTCCGAAGTACGCACGGGGTGAAACGGGTGAAACAACGTAAAATACTCCAATGGCCCCAGGAGATGAGAGTCCGCCCTCCTGTGCCATCCAACCCGAGCAAGTTAACTCTTGGCGGTAGCTGCTGGGAGTGGCGACTAATCAGCCTGTAGAGGGGTAGTAATGAGTGTGTATGTGTGTTGTGTGTGACGGACGTATTGATTGAGAATGTGCTTGTGTGTACGATGGGATGGGAACAAAAGGGATGAACTTCCCTTGGGACTCGTTATCGAAATAGTTTGTCGGGCACTGGTCCCTGTATCCGTCTTGCTTCGCGATCACCTCTCTCTCCTCCGCCCCGTACAACTTCACTACACCGCTGTCCAAGCGCTACGGCTGACCCTCGCGTAACCCTATCAACTTATCAAACGAAAATAATTGGACGGCTGGTTTACTGTTGGAACGGTAGGCAATCACTAATCGGCTGATTTGATTTGTCAGGGTCTCTCTCTCGCTTCATTCCCTCCAATGTCGTCTCACCAACGGCCCTCCGCTTTTACCCAAAGCCATAGGTGAATTGAAACGAGTGTGCTACAATCTAAACAATATTAAGGTATTGACTAAATATACAAGTTCTCCGTAAGAGTGGATGAAACTACTAGTCAAAACCAGTGATAGAGAATATAGTTTTATCATCCTACCCTAATGGCAAGCAAGCTATTACAGTAAGTAACTTCGGCATTTTCAGAACAGGGTTTTTAAAGAAAGTTCCAGTCATGCAGCGCGATCGTATGAGCGAATTTTCGAAGCAGTAGGAATTTGTACGAATAAGTAAACTGCCAGAAAAAACTGATTGGGTAATTATAAACTTGTAAATTGTGGGGTTGATCGGAACCCATAAAAAAACTCTGCAAATTCTTGACACAACGGTTCATTATCTTCTTTGTACAGATCACCCTTCTGTCTAGATCCGAAATTTTAGATTAGTAATTATTATTATGAATTATCACTAATTATTAATTTTATCAAGTACCTACTGAAAATTATTATAATTTATTGTTAGGTATTAATAATTTGTATTTATTAATAATAATAATAATTATCAATTATGATTATTTACTGCGATATCCGGCTGTTGGAATCGCCTGGGTTGCTTTGTGCAGAACCTGAATGATAGAGATGATGAATTAATTACAAATAATTCGTAAAAATGTACCGATATAATTCTGGGGTTTTTAATACTACGTCGGTAATAATTTTTCTATAAAAGAAGTACCTAACAACAAACATTCAAAATTACCTTCATTTCCGTAGCACGAAACGTACCTCAGAACAAAAAACTAGACATCACTAAAACCATATGATGTTCCAAACAGCTCGTTAGTATGAAAATTGGCCTGTATTTCAACCGTTTGATTCACGATCGTGTTGACAACCTTTGAGCCGTCATTGTGAACGAACGACTGGTCGTACAAAGCTGTGGATGGTCTTAAAAAATTCTAAGGAATAAACTCTATCTAAATATGAAATAAAAAACATACCGTTTGATGGGAATTATTCGAGTTTTGAAATTTTCAAAATTTCAAAATTCGTTTTGAACCCCTTCCCCTTGACCCAGGGTTATGAAAAGTTTCGAGGACCATTGTGGGGTTGGTCGGAACCCATAAAAAAATTTCGTAATTTTAACTCAACGGGCAAAGTGCCGCGTACGGCGTACGGCGGACGGACGGATTTTTTTTAATTCGATTTTCTGAATCTACATATCTTGAAACGAAAACCAAAAAATTTTGAGGGGGGGTTAAAAAGTTTTTTTCTTTGGGCGATTCCAATGGTTCATTATCGAAGATTATCCAATTTGTATTGTATTTAGTTGTTAGACCGTCGTAATGGTAGTAAAAACAAAAAGGGTTGCTGAGGGTAATACGGCGTTTTTATTGGGGGTTAGAAGGGGTAGATTGAGCGAAGAAGGGGATTTTCGTATTATATGTTATGAAACCACATCAGGTGTACACGTGCCCCCGTCAAATTGAACTTTATTGTTCCTAGGACGGCTAACAGTGCTTGACAAATTAATAGGAGGGAGAGTTTTGAGGGGCGGGACAGCGAGGGTGAGATAGAGAGAGGTTTACAGAAAACCCTCAGGATATTGCTCCGTTCATGGACTGTAAGGATGTGACGAAACTCATCGCACTTTCTACCTTAACTTTTATACTTGCGGAGTCATTAAAGTAGTAAAATTTCATGTTGGTAGGGGAATCTTTTTTTTACTAACGATGAATAATGGCCCTTAGGGGTCGCGCCGCCCCATCATTGCCATTTTTAACTAGCGTCATGTGAAGTCACGAAAACGATTTTGTTTGCGTGGGAAGGGAGATGGTACCGATAAGCGTTGAAAACAACCGACTTCTATTCAACAAGACGCTACCTAGTTATTTATTCACATCAGTGTCTCTAAAACTAGCCCAGTTCACTCAATTGGTAGGTTGAAGGGCAGTTCTGAAGTCTGTCACGGCAAGCAGACAAAAAGCATTGTACAGCAGGCCTTTTTCAGAATGCATGCCAAATTTAGCTGACCCCGTTTTACTACGTAAGTAAGACAAGTGTGTTAGGGTTTCTTTGAATGAATGAATGAAGAACATGTTTATTTACAATATTTTTTACAGTAAGTATCATACATGAGGCGCTCTGGTCGCAAGACCATCAGCGGAGCCCCGTCTTTTAGTACGTACAAAAATCTTTCCAAGAGTTACATGAAACATAGTACTGTTTGTTGAAAAAATAAAATAGGAAAATTTGAAAGGGTAACAACAAGCTAAACCTGTTCGTAACTAAAAATATAAACATATCTCTTGAGGGATCTTAGTAGGAGGAAGTTAGGTAATTTATTTATTAGTTTTTGTTTTCTAATTGTTATAATTAAATTCAGAAATAAGGAAATCCCTGTATCGCCAGGCCTAACGGAAATATGAGAAGAGTCCTGATCAGTTTGGACTGTTCAACACATCCAACAGCTCCTCTCTAGATGGTGTCCCACGGCCGAAACACTTGGTAAGCATGAAGCCAAGAATCGGGCACTCAGCGAGGAAGTGCTATACAGTTTCATCCGCTCGCAGGTTGCACATAGCACAGAGATATATCCTTTTCGGGATCCAGGGTTGGCAGTTCAGTCTCAACAGCTCGCCTCGGCACTTCATAACTACCATCGTCTTGTATTGGGTCAAAACTTTGATATAATCCAGGTCCAGATGGCAGTGCAGGAGGTGGAATCGCGCATTATGTTCTCTTTCTATGATGATCCTCCTAAATCCAGTCCTCTGGGCCTCCAGGACCAACTTACCCAGCTATCCAAAGGTAGATCGCTGCCATTCCTCAGCCCAACCAACCCGTCGCCGTATCACCTCAAGAGCTGTAGTCCTCGTAAAACGGCCCTCCGGTTGCTTGAGAACCTTCAAAAGGTAGTCAGCATTCAGCTTTAGTGTTGACAAGAAGACTGTTGCCTGGTTTGTTTCGTTATACACGATGTAATTCGGCGAGTTCGTTGGCAACTTGAAGAGTTTTTTGAGGAAGAACCGCTTCACTTTTTCGATCTCCTCAAAGGCAGAGTGCCCCCAGTACTGCGCACCGTAGCACACCGTGGCCATAGTCACGGCCTCAAAGACCCGAAACTTAACCTCAGTAGGCACATCAGCAGCAGTAAAGAGACTGGACCAGATTGAGTTAATGCTTGTACGAGCTATCCTGGACTTTTCCAAGAAGTGTTTGTTCAGCTCTGACCTCGCTAAACGCCCCCAATGGGATCTGAAAACAACAATCTGTGACTTGGCAAGATTGATCTCGAGGCTCCAGACATCCACGTACTCTCTCAGGCGGTCAATCATTTTCTGGAGGATGCTGGGTGTGTCTGCTATTAGAACTGTATTAGGGTTTCTATCCAGCTACAGTCCCTACTATCGTCGACGAACATGACGGAATCTGTACTGCCCGTCCACTGCATTGAGTTTTATTGCATTTTGAAAGCACACAAAAAAACTCTGCAAATTCTTGACACAACGGTTCATTATCTTCTTTGTACAGATCACCCTTCTGTCTAGATCACTAGGTCTAAATGTCTAGATCCTAAATGTTAGATTAATTATTATTATCAATTATCACTAATTATTAACAATTTTATCAAGTACCTACTGAAAATTATTATAATTTATTGTTAGATATTAATAATTCGTATTTATTAATAATAATAATTATTATTAATTGTGATTAATTAATACGATATAATTCTGGGGTTTTTAATACTACGTCGGTAATAATTTTTCTATAAAAGAAGTACCTACCAACAAACATTCGAAATTACCTTCATTTCCGTAGCACGAAACGCACCTCAGAACAACAAACTCGACATCACTTAAGCCATATGATGTTCCAAAGAGCTTGTTAGTATGAAAATGGACCTGTATTTCAACAGTTTGATACACGATCGTGTTGTGAGGCACAATCTTTGAGCCCTCATTGTGAACGAACGGCTGGTCGTACAAAGCTGCGGATGGTCTTAAAAAATTCTACGGAACAAACTCTATCTAAATATGAAATAAAAAACATACCGTTCTATATGAATTTTTCGAGATATGGAATTTTCAACATTTCAAAATTCGTTTTGAACCCCTTCCCCTTGACCTAGGGTTATGAAAAGTTTCGAGGACCATTGTGGGGTTGGTCGAAACCCATAAAAAAAATTTCGTAATTTTAACTCAACGCTAACTGGGCAAAATGGCGCGGACGGCGGACGGCGTACGGCGTACGGCGGACGGCGGACGGCGTACGGCGGACGGACGGATTTTTTTTTATTCGATTTTCTGAATCTACGTATCTTGAAACGTAAACCAACAAATTTTGAGGGGGGGTTAAATTTTTTTTTTCTTTGGGCGATTCCAATGGTTCATTATCGAAGATAATAAACCAAAAACTGAACTTCATAATTAACTTTGCACTAACAATATCCTCAATCTATTCACTTCGACCATTACTAATGAAATCATACTCTGGCTCGCTGCAGATGGCGAGGCGAAGCAAAGGGTTTATTGTTTAACGGTGAAAGCGAACGGCTGTATCGGGATAAACTGTGTTCTACACACAGTTGGGTGCTCATTGACTATTAATTTATCACCCAATCATCAATGAGAGGGGAATTGGAAAGGAAATACCTGTTAATGGATTGAGTTATAAACGATGGTAATAAACCTGTGAGATGAACTATCTCCGTTGCTTGCTTTGCTGAAGTGAGGACCATTTGGAAAAGTGGGAATGATTGGTGTGAACATCAATCTCAACTGTGCTATGCACGTCGAAATTTATTGGATGGAATAGGTAGGAGTTTGCTGGCATATTGTATCCATGCATCTGAGTCTAGCAATGAAGCTGAAGCTTCCGTCCGTCTGAAAAATCCTTCTTGAGGACGGCTCAAATTGAACGGTATAGCTTTTTGTACAATTTGAAAAGAGTTCCATTCCGAGAATTTTTTATTACTATTCAGAGCGTTCTACTACCAGCCTCTCGTTCACAATGAGGGATCAAACGTAGAACTGATAAAAAGTCTTGCGAGTGAATCAAGCGGTAGAACTCCGGGCAAATATACCGTGGAATACTATGCTGATTCAAACAACAAGTGGTTTTGTGATTTCGGAAAGAAGGCAATTTGGTAATTTTTGTAATAAATTGTTTCCGATGTTGGTAGGTGAAAGCAATAACCCCAAAATCATATAAATTCAACGTGATTCAAAATAATTTATCATCTTTACAAATTTTTCTTTACAAGTTGTCACCTACTCGAAATTTTAGCACATAACTCCAGATGAACAAGCCTGAATGTACCACCACTGATTACTCGTGACCCTACTCGTAGTACTTGTACAATTCTGAGACGCCTAGGTTTTGCGATGTCAGTCAGTATGAAATGGCTCATTACTTTACTGTTGTACCAGCACTAAGTACCACCAATACCACCTGTATAATAGAATTGTTAGAAGCCTTGCAAAAAGCTCCCGCCAACATCATTGAAAGAAGCGAAAAGCTCCCTGCAGATGCAACAGAGGAAACATATTCGGTGAAACCGAGGGGACTGAGGGTGAAAGTGGGGTTGTGGGAAGAAGACGGGGAACAGGAAAACATTGGTGGTGGTGGTTGGGGGTTTCTATATGCACACTCAACAGCGAGGTGCGAAGCAACGAGCATCCTATATACGTGGCTGGCGGACAAAATGGATATCAATCCTTTTTGTGGCTGAGGAGGTTTTTCGGTGGGCCTGTTTTTACAACGGAGTTGTTTTTTGGGGGATAAATATATTTCCTGTGTTCAAAAATATTGTATTTTGGTGAAGTGTTCGTTTAATTACGTAATTAAACGAACACTTCACCAAAATACAATGTACATGTGCTGCTTGGGACATGTACATCTCGTTCCGATTTTCTTTTTGAGGCTGTCCCGATAAGTCCCGATTTCTAGCTTACACTGTCCCAATTTCCCTGGACCAGATGTGGCAGCCCTATACTAGTTATACCACAAATTAATATACCTGACTACTTACAAATTACACCAGTTACTATCCATAATGCAATATTTTCGGTGCAAGTGAATAAAAATCTCATTTGGCTCTCAGCCGACACTTACAGTTTCGTACTCCTCGCTCGCGCTCATCCGACGTAACGTAGGAATTGGGAGCCAAATATCACCCGGCCATCGAGCCAAACTGTCTCTGAGGCCGAACGAGAGGATTGATGTCACCCTACAGGGATATTCCATTACCATCCGACGCTCGGCAATCACATCGTTCAAGTGACTTTATACCTGCAACCAATCGGCTTCTGACTCGCTTCTGATTTAATTATTCAACGAATCGGCTGTTCTGGTATGTAAAAGGGAGATTCTACCTGAATTTTTACTTTCTCACTATCAAAAGTACGAAAGCTTTTTCTCATACAAGGAAGACGTTAAAAAATCCTGTCCGTCAAAATTAACACTTTACCTATTAGCTTTTTCACTATATTTGGTTTTGTGAATGTCGGTTCCTCTGTGATCAACTTCTCACCCAACTGTAAACTAAGCGACTGTAACTATGGATTCGATACTGGGCATACCTACTTCTCTCATAAAACAAACCATGTTGGATTCTATACTCACACATGGAGAAGTTAGACAAAATGTTAGATGATATGCTAGAGCATTCCTCTGGTTTTCTGAATTGTTACGTTAACAGAAAAAACAAAAAAAAAGTTTGCAACTTAGCTGTAGAGCTTAGGATTCTGTATGGTTCTGTGCCCTTGACTTGGAGGTTGCAATAGAGTGGGTAATAGTTAGACAGAGAGGTTTTTTGACTTCATAATGATTCGTATTCAGTATAATATACATATTCAGTATACATATTCAGTATAGTATTCAGTATAATGTACATATTATTTTGCACTTATTTCTCAAAGGCACCACGGACATGATTGTGATAAGTCAAAGAAGATAATGTTTTCTCCATTGGACTGATAATATCATCTGTTATTAAAAATTGGTACTTCCCTTGTGTATCTTTGAATAAGATCGAAGGTCCAGTTCCGGATTTCGATTCCAATCAAATGTAAGTAACTATTTGAAATCCCCAAGAAAAGTGTGATTGCTGAGGTGTTTCCCTTGGAGTTATGAAATGAATATTCGCCCCCAGTGCTCATCATTTCGGGTTTCGAGCACTCCATAGAAGTTGTTCGAGGGGAACGAGAAAATTAAATTAAGGACGATGGGATGCGATGATTATACCCAACTGGAGGGGAAAGCCCGAATGATTTGGGTGATGGAGGCGAGAGGATAACGAAAGATATCAATCTTCAGAGGTGACTGTATGCCGACTTATCCCCAACAGCAAACCCTCCCATTTGTGCGGTTCCATAAGAATTTATTTCGTCTCATTTTTTTTTTTTATGGATACGGAGGACGTTGATGTTGATTGTTCGTTGCAACATACGTTACACTGTACCACAGATAGTTGGAAATGTACAGTTGGCACATCTACAACCCAATTCGACAAACGAAGGCGATTGAAGCGAATTGAAGCCTAGCTTGACTCGCCAAGATCCAGAATACAATTAGAGAACCCGATTCGCCACGAGCGTTTTTCAAGTCGTAGGGCCAGGATCTTGGCCGAATGCGAGTGGCTACCATATTTGACCAAGAACCAAGGAAACCATTCTTGAAATAGGTACGTATTAAATTATAAAATAATTACCAATATTCAAAATAAATTGCTTTTATTACATAATAGAATTAAATTATATTCCAGGAAAGCAAGGAGAAATTTATTCACCAAACACTACATTACTAACAGAGTTATAACAACATGTAGGGTGTCCCACGTAACGGCTGATATCCCGCCGGGGGTGAATTCTACAACTAATTTGTGGCTGAAAATTCCCTATTCCACCCGCCAAGAAAACCGAAGCCCAGAAACGAAGCGACGGAACAAGTTGGGTTTTTCACCCTCCTGTAGCCCGGCTCCCTGGGTGTCTCGGGAGTTGATTTTTTTTTACACCAACTCTCTAGGTGCCTGTCAGGACGTAAACCAAATTTCAGCTCTCGGGACCATCAGATGTCGGCGGTATAGCAGTTTTAATACTACTATTTTTCACGTTTTTCGTGTTCTTCTCGTTGTAGTCGTTGTCGTTGTTGTTCATTGACGGGGCTACAGCCCAGCAGACAAAACGGATCGAGCTGAAATTTCGCACACACGTTTTTTCACATCCAAGGGAGTGCCTTTTGTACATTTTGCCCCCCTCCTCCCATTTCCCTCCCAATTAGGGGGAAAGAGTAATTAGCAGGAATTTCAAATGGTCATAACTTCTTCAAAATTGGAGCTATTTCAGATTTTCTTTTTTTAGTTTTATTGTGCTTGTTTTTGATGTTTAGAATTTTTGAACTACATATCATCATATTGAACCACTATCATATTAAGAAAGTATCACTGTACCAAACAGGCGTTTTCCGACTGGGAAACGACATTTTCTCCCTTATTTTCCTATGTAAATTCAAATTTGAGTATACCGTTGGAAGCTATACCGCTGAGCGTTTGGGCCAACCTTTGCAGTTACAGTACGACACCTTCAATTAGGAGTAGCAGGTTTTAGGTACAGGCGTTTGAAAAAAAAAACTGGAAATTTCCGGGATTTGACAAACTTTTCTTTTTAGGCTGAATTTTTACCGAGTAGACCTGAGCAAATGATTTTTGTTTGGCACCAGAGAGATAAGAAATCTAATGCTCTTTTTTCAACGGTATCCTCAGATTTGAGATTACCTTGGAAAATAAGGGAGTTACGTCCGTTTTAATGACGTAAGGTCGAAAACACGAAAAAATGTAAATGTGAAAAAACTCGGGTTTCAAGTAGAGTAAAAAATATGAGTCGTAGGGAATTTCTAGTCACAAATTAGTTGTAGAATTCACCCCCGGCGGGATGTCCGCCCTTACGTGGGACACCCTGTATATTATGACCAAGTTATTACTTTGTTTGATTCACAAAAAAAAAAAAAAAAAAAAAAAACCATTCACCCAGCCGGGGGTTGAATTTCAATTTATATTGGTTAAAAAAGTTAAATATTGAATACATACATGTGTACGGAAGAATGATGAAGAGTAGGTACAACTAAAGACCTATTCAGAATTACCGTCCAATCCGTCTGCGGTACATTTTGTCAACCATGATGGGTATATTCAATGGTATTTTTGACTTTCGTGTTTACTACAATGACTTTCTCGAAATCAACAATGTTCTTACCTACTACAACTTTTGACTTCAGCTTGTTATTTCAGCGCGGGATCTTACAATGGGGGCGTCTTCATTTCAGTTTCTACTACACTAGTTTCTCTCAAAATGTTAATAGCAATCTCATGGCGGGGTTTTGAAATTGATATTGAAAAGAAATTAAGCAATGAACGTTAGTCGTTCTCGCAAGTGTGGCGAGTCGGCTAGCCCATGCTACGAGTAGGATTGGACCAACTAGAAATAATTCTTAAGTGAGTAAGGGAAAACAATGACATGTTAATTAGGAGCTTCACTATCTAAGTTAGCTTCTAGCTTGAGCAAATATGAGCGACCGATCTCAGTAAAGAATATCTCACTATGGTAAGTTGAGCTATTTTTTTAGTGTAGCGAGTCGGGCTACAGCCAGTTGGTACCTTCTATTGTGAACACATTCTAATGTGTTCTTCAGGCAATGTGTTAATACACTACCTAAATTACAACAAGTTTTAATTGAACATTCCACGACGGTTTTGTTGATTCTTGTGAAAATTGTTACTTGATCATCACTACCCTATTCGCAAATAATGTCTTGTGAAGGTATTTTTATGTTTCTACCTATGTATATTTATTAGAAATAAAGAATTAAAAAAAAAAAATTCGACCTTTTCAAAACAGGGTCTTAAAATAAAAACCAATTGAAATCCGGTTTCGACATTTATAATTCATCCATAGATGCTAACATTTTTAAATACATGCATCTATTTTGTTGATTATTTCAAATTCTATAGGTATTTCCATATTAAACTCCTGTAGATTCAACTTGAGCGGGAATCATTCTGAAAAGTTCTTTCTTTGTGGAAACACGGTCTCTCATAGTTTGCTGCGGCTCATTATAACCGAATCTGTTATCGTGTAATGCAATAGATACAGTAATACAGCAATGTGTTGATAAAATATATAAAATTACAACATGATTTAATTCAATATACCTAGGAGTGTTGGATCTCATTAAATTATTTGTTGATTGCTGTCAAGAGCTTGACCTGGGTGTTGATGTCATGGAGCTCGTTCTCTCCTCGCATACCCATATAATCGGTGATCACGACAATGGGGTGTTGGGAGACTTAAAATTTTAAAATTGAGCTTTCGCATAATCTGCAAGTTCTTTCGTCGCTAATTCATTCAATGGACAGAGGCCGAGTCGAAATATAGCCTGCCGCACTCTCGTCAACGGCATTCCTCCTCATCCACCCTATTTGTATAGGGCCACTGAAATGAAGTTCTCGGCGGGAAACTCTCAAGCATTCGTTATTGAACCCTGAAATTGCGCATCCCCGAAGTTAAATTTAAGCTTTTCAAACAATTTTGGCGGGAGGCTAACCGAATCTGTGCGTTTGTTTCAGATGAGTCAAAAATCAAATTGAACCCCAGACTCCGAATTCACCTGTTGCCGTACAGACTCGGTGGTCGCACTCTACGGTGCACCTGTCCTGACTCCGTACGCATCTGATCTCTTCCGATAATATTCTTTGCACACGAATTTGCATGCATAGTAACTTCATACTCTTTGTATACTTTGTTAGAATTACATTTTATAGAATTCACAACTTTAAACTCGAGGATCTAGATCCTTGTTACATAAAATTTTGTGCTGTTCGAAAGGAAGTGGCAGGCAGCGCAAATTTTTGAAAACTTACTCTATGATATCATATCAATATTGAGGAGACCCATTCCAGCTCTGCCTTACTTCTCACTATCCTGACACGACACTAAGAAGATTATACTGAAATTGCATATTAGGACTTCGAGTTATCAGTAACTCCTTAACACGTCTTGAGTATTACTCGACATTGAACGCCAAATACAAATGTGGCTGGCTCAAGTTATAATCTACATTCAGTTAAACCAGTAGTGACCGTGCTGACGTTTGGAGCAGGTGATTCGTAATAAATAAATTCACTGAGCACCTAAGGATAGCCGACTGACGCAAACGGAAGAGAAGCCGACTGCCAAATACATCTTTCCCATTCAACCTCCGCTTCGTAGGACGACTCCGAGTATTTTTCTGGCGCACATCGTTAGCTCTAACCTGAAATATTTAAAAATGCAAAAGGCCCGTTCTCTCAGGTTAAAGAGGATCTATGAATACGAGACATTTCGAGTGTCAGTGTCAGTGATAACTCCAATTACTAATAAAACCTGGAAACCATGAGTTGTGCGTTAACTGGGAAACAGCTCTTGCTTTGGGATCTTACACAATGTTTAGATCATGCGGGAAGTCTCGGAATTAGGATTTTATAGAAGTTGATTAAACGTATTTCATTCAGTTGCTATGCTTTATGTGTAATGGTCGATTGCTCAATTGCTAATGACATCACACAGCGCGGCCGTAGAGTAATACCAGCAAGAATATTGAGCCTTAGAACCTAAATATATAGGACTTAGGTATATTCAGTGACGTGGACTTGAATTCATATTGTGCATTCTGGCATTTACTCTGCTAATACACTTAAGTTCGAACGCCTGACGAAAAATACGTGTTTGGTATAATACCAATAATTGTTCAATTGATTATTGGATGCTATATAGGTTTACAAACTTGATAGCGTCGTCAAATTTGTTCGGCATCGTTGTCTATTTTGCGTAGGATATGCCAAAAAAATATGGGTGTTCTCATTGCGTAGCTTGATTATGTTTTCAACCACCAGAAAACCTCCTAACAAACCAACAAATTATCTACGCTTCTTACGTACGATCTCATCCTTGGCAGGCGTATCGCAAGTCAGTTCATCGGCCAAGTCTATCTGAACCATCTATGAAAGTATAAATAGCGAGAAATATATAATAGTTCGAACGTAATTCTGCTGGCAGGGGCTCACGTGTTTGAACAGCTGCTGGTCCTCTAACTTAGGCCTTTGCCAATTACCCTAAGACTATTGTTTCGTTCCAACTTTTTATTTACTGTCTCCTACGATATCCATTTGTAGTGAATTATTGCAAATTGGTGCCATTCGAGAATGAGTAAATGATCCTTTAATGCATGGTTTATGGGTCCCCACTCACGGCGACCTCATTAGTATTTATCACATCACACATCATGTCTCCTATTTGTGGAGCCGAACCTTCAAAAGTGAATGAGCTATTAGTTCATGGCGGATGCACTGTCAGAGCACGGAGAAAATACTGACCGGTGTGAATTGAAAACACTGTGAGCTCACGTCAGCAATAATCACTGTCACGTCACGGCTGAGTACGAATAGGCGGACGGGGAAATTTGATATCTCAACTTTTTCCGGCTTATTTAGAATGATATTTGCGAGGCGGGGATTTATGAATAATTAATGCATTTTTTTAGGGGGGGGGGGGGGTTGAGACAATGGGTTAAATATTTTGAAAGGCTCTGTTTCAAGCTGAAGCGATGCTGTGTGCAAAATGTCAAGTCAATCGGTGCAGGTGGAGAGGAGCCTTGCCTGACTTTTTTTTTTTTAATAAATTTATTGTTTACTAAATAAACATTACAATTGAGACTAAATATGAATATAGTACATGTATAACATATAATTCGCGTGGCACTTGATGCAGGAACAGCTCTCTAGCTGACCTGCCAATTAGCCTTTAAGGAGATCACTTCAACATGAATAAGGTATTGGTTGAAACAATGAATACAATAAATCTATAAATAAATAACTGACTATAACTATTAACAACATTGGTAACTTAATGATCGAGGAAGTCCGATGGGCGCTTGCGTTTGAGCCGACGTTGCATTCTTGGAGGGGGCAAATTTTCAATCAGGCTGGACATTAAGCTATTAGGTTTTTAAGCTATTTAGGTTGCGTGTAGCTCGGTTGAAAATAGTTTTGTCATAAGGATGTTGAGTTTGCTGCCATCTGGTTCTTGCACGGTTCTTAGCCCTTAGGAGCTGGGACACAAGGGGAGAGGGATGAAAACGGACATGATTGAGTGGAATTCTCCTTGGAGTTGCTGATTCATTGGCTGCGTCTTGGATCAGTGTTGTTAACAGGGCTATAGCCGCATCTACATCATCTGGCGTCTTCAATCGACTACCCAGCTCTATTCGCTCTCCCAGTAACTCTTTGTACAACAGCCAGTTTGTTGGGTGCCTCAATTTGGCTCACGACAATACAGTACGAGGGCACCCAAATGTAAGTCGGGTCAGTACAGGGAAGTGATCCGAACTCAATTCCTGAAGCACTACCGGATTGCTACAGCGTGCTTGCTTACCAAGAAACAAGTCCAAGGTACTCGGGGTGGTTCCATCGGATGGGTAATGGGTAGGATTATTTGGGTATAGGACATCCAAGCTAAATCGGTGTATAAATGTATGGAGCAGTCTCCCTCTTGTGTTTTGCGTTGAACAACCCCATCTGGCGTGTCTTGAATTGAAGTCATCACCACCCAACAAATACTGAGAGCGCATTTCATGAATTATACTTAGTATGTCATCAGCCGCTAATGTCTTTTGGGGAGGTGAATAGAATGACTGAACAAGGAAAAGGAGACAAAATCCACAGGCTATAAGAGTGAACTTTCGAAGAAATAATTGGTTTTATGTAAAATGTGTCCATCAAAGAACATGATGTCCATGAAGAATATCTAAAGTATCAACCACGTTTCATCATCTTCAAAGTGCTCCAGTTTGAGGGCGGAGTAAGATATAGCAAAATTCTGACTTAACCATCTTATTCAGCGTGTAAAAACCTTTAAAATGAGGTGTCAGACTCCCCCCCCCCCCCCCCCAACACCAAAACCCCCCTCATCGTTTGAGAATTCCTACTGTAAACACGACGAATTCCTTTCCATAGGAACACTTTAGAAGCTCTTTGAATGAATTACGTCGTTCGGCCACACGGAACGCCTGATCGAGGAGTTGAGGACCAAGTGTCAACTGAACAAAACCGAGAAGCAGAAAAAGGCGGGGACAGCTCCAAATGAATCTACATTTACGACGATGACGAAGCCATTCACGCCAGGCCTTTGCGGTAGCCAAACTATATCCGCAGACCGTTCTCGGCACCACAAAAGTAGAACTCGAATAAGTAAGTAATCTGCTTCCGCCTTCAACAGAACTTGGATATCCAAACTTCCCACCTTCATATTATGCACATCGACCTTGAGCTTGGAGCCGAGCTTTGCAGACTGTGACTTAGTATCGTAACGGGAGGGGGAGGGGTCCCCCCCCCCTGAAATCTTGAGACATATAAATTAGATTAACAGATAAATTAAGTATGGAGCAGGGGAAAAAAGGAGTGATTTTTCTTCGAAAAATGAAGTTGTTTCGATTATGAAGAGTCTTGAAAATAGTTAAAAACCCTCTATTCAGTACCCCGTCCATCGAAATTCTTCCTGGGCGTATCTATTATCCACACCAAGAAGATACAAACCAAATTGATCAATAAAACTTTTCAAACCCTAGGTCAATGGAAAGGGGTTCAAAACAAATTTTGAAATTTTGGAAAATTCATATCTCGAAAAATTCTGATGGAACGACATTTAAATAGAGTTTATTTTTTAGAATTTCAAGTTCTGTCAAAAAACCAGCAATTACGAACGTAACTCAAAAAGGCATACAATCATATATTTGGACAAGAAAAATAGTAACCGTTTCTCATAATTTCCTATATTATTACACCTCTGTTGACGTTGTAGTAGTGAATCAAACAAGGTTTTGTTAAACAGGGTTCGTGTCAGAAAGAACCATATCAACAGGTAGTGGTGTTCCGAAAGAGGCAATATCCGATTCAATCAAATCACTCTTTTCGTTTGGCGCCTGCTGCAACGTTCAACTTCGAGTTTTACTTTACTAAATATTGCGACGTGAAGATACGATATTCACCTTCAGTTGATTTATAGATGTCATCCGAAGAAGAGCGGGGTTTCAAAGTGGAACTTTTGTGGTGGAGAGATGATAAATATCGCTATGAGCAATAAACATTTTTTCTTGAGAGAGCTTGGAAAAACTCGTCAGACCCTGAGAGATGGGGAAAAAAGGTTGAAATGAATGATGTTTAAAACTTGTTTTGTCGCAACCTTTTTATACAACCATTCCGTTTTATAAAATCATTTGCATTTAATATTATTTTGGTGACGCCGATTGAGATTACGTACCTACCGAATATGCGTTTCGAGTAAATTCTTTGACTCTATTTTTCCCTTTCCCTATTTTCTCATTCCTGAGTGTTGCAAACAGCACGAATATGACTCCAGACTATGAATGAAAGTGATTTGAAAATAATTTGAAAAATAATTTGGAATAAAAATTTTAATATTCTTAATACATAATAAATTATGTATTCAAGATGTTTAATTTGAGCGTTTTCAATCGGAAGAGCATTGCATAAATTAAGGAAAAATTAAGTGAGGAAAAAGAATTGAAAAACATCACCCGTGTGACGCGAGGAGCGTCACCTGACATCTAGTGACGGCAAGGAGAACTGCGGGACGTGAACCGGGGCCCCATCGAGAGCAAACCGGGCCTTCCTCCAACTAACTTGAACAACCTCCGTGATCTACTAAGTGCTCAAAGCATCATTAGCCTTCATTGTTCTAGCTATTTGTTGCTTATTAGGATGAGAGGTTACTTTACGCCTATTGTGCTTTATTGAGACAATTCCTTCAAGTCATTATTCTTGACTATAATAATTCTCTTACTTGCATTCTCGCACGAAATCCTATTTTCCGAGCAGTGGCGGATTACGGGGGGGTCAGACACCCCACCCGGGGTCCAAAAATCGGCAATACTATAAAAGTTGTCTGGGCGTAGCCATAAACGTTTCGGCAGGATAGGTCGATTCTTGAGATAGTGACAACTCTCAAATTTCGAGGGGTTGCTCAGTAGGTCCAAGGCTGAGTTCAAACACGGACGTCTTTGGTCCGCAAAAAGTGTTTTATACAAAAAATTGGAAAAAACAAAATGGATAAAAAAAAACATTGATTTCGCCATGTACATGTACTAGTTAGTAGGATTTAGGTAGAAATTCAGCTATTGTCCGTTCTTCCCTACACGCTCTATATGCAATAGAAAGAATTAACTTTGTCCGTAAAGTTCAATCCATGTGCCCGTATGAGTTAGTTAGATCAAAGTCTGGGCCTACCTCTGTTTCCCAGTGTATTGTATTCTGCTAGCACATTGTTTCACCAGACACTCAGTAGTTCAGGTTAGGGGTGCAACTAACCATATACATCGGAAGGCTTGGTAGATGGGCAGAATCGGGCAAATCTAAAGGGGGGTTTTGGGGAGTTTTAGGGGGAAAATTACCCATAAATTCCCAAAATGGAACAGTCTGACAAGTGATGCCTCATTTCAACGGTGTTTTTACGCTGAACACGATGGTGATATCAGAATTGCAATATCATATTTAGTTCTCAAACTGGATCACTTTGAAGGTAAAGAAACGTGGTTGTTACTTGAGATTTTCTTCACGGTTCATCTGCTCTAGTCTGATAACGGAGTGGGATATCGCTATTCTGAGTTGACCATCGTGTTTAGCGTTAAAAATTTATAAGCTGAGGTGTTACACGGCAAAAATCTAGACAATATTATACAGGATATGCAACTACGCTATTCTCAACGATCATGTGTGGATTGCTATGCGAGAAACTAGACGCCTGAATTAGAATCGTTGAGGCAAACGGCTGGAGATCGTCTACGGCAATGGTGCGCCTCATGGCGGGGAGCCATGTATAATAGGCATGGATTTTATGGAAGCCCATAATTGTGTCATTGACATTGGTCGAGGAACCATCAAGTTTGGGACAGATCGGATTAGATACCGTGGTCGATCACCCCAACAAATAGAGCTAAACCGGACCTACATTACGGCTAGTAGTCAGGGACTGGGAAGCTGCGAACCTGTGGAATCCATAATATGGCTTATATTATGTAAGGGGGCATCCCCGCGCTCTCTCCTTTCCAGCTACAACAAAACAGAACTGTGACACAAAGTAAGCAACAGCAAGAGCTACCTGAAATTATCGAAGAGGCTTGCAAGACTCTCTCCATAGTGACCACACCACTTCATGAGCATCGTCTAGCTGATCAACTAGACGCCTGAATTAGAAAAGATGTGTGTTTGTGTGTGTTCTGGTTTGACTGTGATTGAGAAAACTCGCTCAATGATAAATCTATCTACTCAAACCGCTCCGAACGTTTTGAAATCCTAACAATATTTATTATATAACCAGAAAAATGGAGATATTTTACATAAAACCAGTTGTTTCTTCGAAAATTCACCCTTATAGCCTTCTGCATGACTGTGGATTTTTAATTTCATTTTACATGGAAGTTTGTTTTCCCAGGCTTCCACAGATACACCATGTTGTTGAGGAGTCAACATGATAATAATTCTTAGGTAGAAAAAATAATAATAGTCGGACCCGATAGTGTCATTTTGATATCGATATTCCGGTATATCGGGAAAAAAAATATCGAAGGAAAATATCGATATACCACAAGAAAAATATTGATATTTCCATATATCGCAGTTTACTATGTATATCGCTGTTTACTATGTATACATCCCTAGTTAAGGTGTCCGTATTTCACCAGTATTTCGCGATGGTCCAAGAGAGCGGCGTTGCTCCAAATCAGTTGACTCCCAACAGCATAGCTAGCACCTGTCAAAATAGATAACACATTTCTCGAAATCCCTACAATGAATCCGAGCCACGTATTCGCCAATAGTAAGGTGAGATCAAAGTTGGACTGGATAAGCTCAGGTTTTCTCTGGGTGGCTACCGTCAGACTCAAAGTGTCCTGAAGGCGAGGGTTGAGGTTGTCAAATAAAACCTTATTGTTGAGTAATTATAAGGCCCTGGTAGGCACCTCACGCCTCCGTTACGCTGCTATTAGCCTCCAACTTTCCGCTTCGCACAGCCCATCACCTGGATTTCGGGGTTTCGCCGTTTACGCCCCTCATCTCCTTGACTACTTTATTGGAACAAGACCACCACGCATTCAAAACATACACTCAATTTTTGGTTTTGTATATTATTGGTACCTATGTGTCGATTGTAATTGGATACCAGTGTTGTAATTGGATACCCGGAGTCATCGAACTACGAGTTTCAACGACAACGAGGGAAAGAAGGTGAATTCGGGCATTAGTAGGTAAGTACTTCTCGATATCAATAATTAATGAAGTAGGTAGGTACAAGTGAAAACCGATAAATTATATTGTTCTTGTTAAGCCTAGGGGGCAGAGGCCCAACCCTAAACTAACAGGGTACTAGATAGGTACTATAGTGGACTCTATTTCATAGGTAGTAGTACCAAGGAAACCAATGAACCAATGAATTCCACAGTTTATTGAAGGTAACCAGTGAATCTGGTTCAACCATTCTCCCTAACTAACGGTGGCCACAAAGCATGTGATAAGGTATATCACAGACACATAAATAGTAGATTCAACAGGTACTTTTTTTGTTAAATATACTCATTTATTGCAACTGAATATGTGACACATTTCATCTGGAAATATTCCATCTCATAATAATTAATCTCTCTATACTCCAGTTGAAACAGTTACCTTGGCAGGTGTCTTCATTTGCTATGCTTTGGATTCAGCCTTGGTAATGGAAGCTCTGTGATCACAATGGAGAGGAGTATTATCTATATATACCTCAAAAGATTGTTCGATACTTTAGTAGTCATTAAACGTATTAACGAGGACCTAATAGTCCATTTATAATGATCGATTAGTGTTCTTGGAGATTGAAAATAGGGATATAAGGTGTTAAGTTTATTTTACTGCCATATGGCGCCAAATGTTTTGGTCTTCTAGAGACAGAGCCGAAACTTTAACAATCCTGCTATTCTCTACAACAAGTCGACCTCAAAATCAAACTAGAACAAAATTATGTATCATGGTAGCAATAAGGATGAATGTGAGAGTTCGCGATAAGGACCTCATTGTGTTTCCCGTCCATATTACACAAGGAAACCAACCTAATCTTTTCGAAAACTTCCACCCTGTATTCAAATGGCCGGCTCCACAGGCCTATCTCGAAACCGTATTACGGTGTATTCGGGCCCTTTTTGGCATCTGAACTCGGGGAAAAAAACAGTCCATAGGGATACACGAAGCATTGGAGAGGTTTCCGCAGAATGGTATCTCTCCCCCACAAACTTATCTTTGTTCGGATCTGCCGAGCCAATCGAGAGTGTGGTCTCGCAATCCGATTCATTCATCGCTTTCCTCCGGAAGCAAGATTATCATTCAAATCGCTTTTATTATTGTGCTCGTCACATGAACTCCCTTTTTCCTTTGGTTTTGGTCGTTTCTCTCTAGCCTTTGTTATATAGGTAATCCAGCCGGCTGCACGTTAATTACCTTGAGCGCCTATGGCGGTTCGGCAAACGGCTGATACAGATGAAACTGAGATGCAACAGTAAAATTTACTAATTATTTCAATTGAGATACTATAATGTAAATAGCCACAGAATTTCGTTAGGGAGCGCCGGGTGTTGGCTTCTACGTTAGTCGGCCTCAAGCCACCTAGTAGCGATAGAGGTCGTAGTCGGTCATGCAAGAACTCCCAGAATTGACTACAAGCGTTGCAATAGCAACCTATGCTTCCTATGTTCCCAAACATACCTAATGCAGCTAATTAGTTTGTCTTACGTAGATTACAAGGATGGTGCCTATCGTTCTGTGGTCTGTTGTCCATTTTTCGCTGTCCCTGGACCTATTTGGCTAAAATGTATGAGTATACACCTCACCGGTAGATTAATTCTGAAGTGCCAAATTCGCAATTTCAAAATTTTGAAAATTCATAGATAGGAATTTTTATTTTCAAAAACATAGTCCACCAACAGATTGGAAATTACTGTTACCAATTTCAGTTCTCTGCTGCTAATAAATTTGCAAATAAAAGAGATATTAGAGTAAAATTTACTCTAATTTTTTTTTTCCGTTTTTTTTCGCTTTAATGTCGATTTAATGTCGATAGGAACCACATGATGAAGAGTAGGTACCTAGTTTCTTTCTACCGAACTATGATGGTCAATCGTCACCAGGGATCATAATATGATATTATACTCTGGAGAGAAATTCGAAATGAGAAAGTCACGATTTCAAAGTTCGAAATGAGAAAGTCACGATTTCGAGATTCGAAAGAGTTTTTCACTATAATAATTTTGACAGCATTGTTCATTGTGTATTGCAAGTGTCTAGCCGAAATTGGTCTGCAGATTAGGGTCTACAGAACGGAAAATGTCAAGGTCATTTCAGAAAATTATTTTCTTTTGAATGATAATGTGGGTACATTCTCTCAGCGAATGTGGCGGAAGAGGAAGATGAAAGTGTCGACAATAAGGGGAGCGGAAGCAAAGGAGAACAATGAAAGGAGTAGCTATGTCTGGGAAAGGCTTCTGCTTGAAGGGGACTAGGACAGCTCTTGGCTACACCTGAATGCTAGCAAGTTCATTCAGCTTCTATGCTCCTGGGGTGGTGAAGAGGGCTGCATTCAAAATTCACACTTCTCCTGCCTGTTCCTACTAACCTACAAAGTTCCCAGTCGGACAGTAAAAAACAAGAAAAATGGCGGAACTGCTGCTGTACTCAAATATGACCACTAATGGGTTTTCCAAATGACTTTGAATTTACATCTATATTAGTATAATCTTGGTTCATTTATTATTGTTGATCGAAATCAAAATATTTCATAATCCATGCAATTTGGAGAATGGAGTTTACAGTTTAGATTATTCCCGCGATATTCTCTTGCTGCCTGCCAGAATGCTGAATTTCACTGAAGCGCAGCAGCATAACCTCAATCTGTTAAAAAATATTTAAATTATTATTACACTTCTTGCAGCAGAAGAATTTCACTTTACACCTCCGTACATAGAGCACTTTTTTCATAGCACACAAGGCGAGTGAGCTTTACGGAGCAACGGAGTTGTGTCCGGTAATCTGTCACTCATACCAACAATTCCTGTTTTACTTTTTGCATGTTTTCTCAATAACTCAGAATCACGATTAAATAAATTATAATTAAAAAAAATGTTTCTTGTCATTAAAAATAGGTAACAAATGAATCATTATTCATGTCCTCATCAACTTGACGTTCATGTTTTACCCATTCATTGCGGTCTCAAACGGAAGTCCTTACTTGACGTTGCATGATCGTTTTGGAAGGAGTAAGGTTACCGTCTAAACTCCACTAAACAACTAGGTACACTTACCATGGGAATGAGTTACTGTGTGTGGTGTTTCCGAAAATTTCATCGCAATCAAGTATTGGTCGAGGAACGGTAGATGAGTGACGTAGCGACATTGCGATTCACTACGTAACTTTTAGTACAGAATTTTGTAGTCCACACGACTTCTACTAGTACATAGGTTAGGGGTTTCGCAAGCTGCTCAATACTACCAAATCTGAAACTCAATCTTGTGCTAGTTGGGGAGGAGTTTCATTTTCACGTTCATCACCAGATAAACATCCAAGCCCCGTCATTTCGTTTCTGATACGATGCAATTGTTAGGCGAGTGAATGGCAGAACGTCTGGACGGAGATCAGAGGGACCCTTTAGAGAAGCGGGAGTAATTAATCACGCTGCTTGAACCTTCATTTTGATGCCATGAGCCCGTGAGCACCTTCAGATAGCAGCTCTGCTCATCACAACCAATCGACTTCTATTTGACGATAAGCCCCTCACCCGACCTACAGCTATCCCTTCCGTCATCCACCTCTCCAAGATAACGTCCGATCCAGACCGACGGGAATAATTGAACCGTTTCAACTGAACCCGCTCAACCTAACAATTTGTACGAATCTCTGCACCATTGAAGCTTCCCCAGCGTCAATGAGTGATTTCAGTTCATCCCGATCCAAGCCCTGCCAAAATGCAGAATAAAAGGGTTTGATGAACTCCATTAGATCGCGAGATCATGGATCGCGCAGAAGCATTTCTGAGTTTGTCGACGACGTTGACCCCTTTCCGAAAGAATGGAGAATAATACTCGTATTTGAGAATAATAATAAGACGACGTCTCGCCTTCGCCATTAGATCACATTATGATCTAATGGCGACAGCGAGACGTCGTCTTTCAACCTCAATGTTGAATTGCCCTATTGCCCATCAAGTAGGCGGAAATGATAGATGTTCGTTGTTTCCAGGTATATTTTCATGGAGGTTGATTTAAGGAGGCTGATGGTTTTCAAAAAGGCCTGAACGGTTTCAGACAAAAGGAAAAATTTGAAAAACCTCACCACCTTCATTTTTATGCAAAGTTTTGAACTACAAATCTAGATTTTGGGAATTACATAGATTTTCTTCGACAATTACACTGAATATTCACGACTAATTTTCATGTATCACGATGTCACAAAACAAGATATCACACAAAAATTAATTAATTATTTGTCGTCAATATCGACCGGCAATCTATACTTTTCAACCTACACGATCAGTACTACTGCCAATATGGAATGGTTATACCAATATTATTGATTCTGTGGTGCAATGCCCAATCTCGCGAAACTTTCGTTAAACGAGCGTTGAACATGAACGAACGCGGTCACCTCGGATGCACGGTTGCCCAATAAACGGCTCTCGCGCCCACCAACGGACTATACCAACTCCCCTTAATGAAGCTGGAAATGAAAAAAGCAAAATGCTGGGTGGTTCTCTTATCTCGGATAACCTTATTAATTTTATTGACCCAGTTCAATGGTGGTCTTGTTATCCGCACAAAAACACGAAAGTTATCTGGATCCAGGCTCGAGGGGGTGGGGGACTTGGGCCACAATACCATCCATTCTAGACAAGGGAGGGAGAAGTCGTATTTCATCTAAATTAAGCTGAGACGGCACGGAACACGTTCGCTCTCTTTGCGTCTTGCCAAATGAAGAATTGCCCTTCTTCGCCTTTTATGCAGCTTTTTCCCGTCCTCTGGTTGGGAAAACATTTTTCACCAAGGGGTTGCCGGCAAATGATTTTGCTATACTGAAGTCTAAACATGCATGTGGGAGTCATGTTTTTGCTTTCGTTACCACCTCAAAAGTTGTTATAATTTCTATTTAAAAAAAACCACGTGGCCACATGGACCTTAAATAAACGTACACGCATCTACGCAATCGATACCTTACGGAATGTAGCGAGCAATATGCTTAGCAGCTCAACAAACCCTACGATAGATCGTCTAAGTGAAGGTGCTTAAGAAAAAAACCCAAAGTCATGCAGCATACCTATAAGAGCAACTTTCTGAAGAAATAACTAGTTTTGTGTAAAATGTCTCTATTTTACAGGTTTTATAACGAATTTCGTCTCCTAACACCTTTCTTTTTGCATTTTTTTTCCTCTGGAAAAAACATCATGGTCTAGCGGCTTTTCTAGTTTTACAAACTTGACAAAAGCTACTCCAAAACACCAGTGCAACAATTAGCACATACCTAGTTTCCTCTCTTGCTTTTCCTCGTATTAATCTTTTGTTGGATGTGCAACAAACAGCCAAAATCCCCCTTCATAATGAACGTAACAAATAAAACAGGGAGATTATGGTTCGGCTTATTGACTGCATTCTTTTTTTGGCTCAACAGGAACTGCCTTTTCAGGAGCATGACGAGTCCTCTTCCTCTTCTCATAACAAAGCAAATTACCTCGAGTTAATAAATTTCCTAAAAGATTACGACCAGCCATTGGAAGATCATTTGAAAATGGCAACAATTTTTAAAGGGACCTCCTATGCCCTCCAAAATGATCTTATAAGTGCTATAATAGCTAGACTCATTCAAGATGACATTAAATCTGATCTAGCTAAGTCAGAATTTATGTCAATCTTGTTAGATGAAACATCAGTGAAAGTGTTCACTGAGTGTGTGTGGCTGGGTGGGGGGGGGGGACGCGAGTGCGGTCCAGAGCCACGGTACGCTCCTGCTCAGGTGATATATTTTTCCACGTTGAACACGATGGTGAATCAGAATGTTTCGTTCTTGGGATTTATGTAAAACAATAGCTTTATTTTCTCCGAAAATTCGCTAAATACTTAACAATGTCGGTTTGGGGCATTTACGATTTCCTATCACTTTTCATAACATGAACTTAAACCATTAGTTGAAGACATTCACATTTCACACTATCAAATGAATGTATTTTTCATCGTTTCCGTTTTTTCAGTTGTAGGTATTCTACAATTCGCATAATGGTGGCATCGCGTCAGTCATTAATATCATCGTGTTACCGTAGACTTGACATCTAGTTCTGTACGTTCTATGAATGAACGTTCAAAATGTCAAGTCGTAATATTCGTTGAGTTTTTTTTTATAAACCAATTTTCTGGGATAAACCAGGAAGTAATACATTTTTCTCAATCTATAACGATAAGTCAAAGAACTGATCCATACCTATAATTTATCTCTCAAGCAGTTTATACTTCGGTGAAATTATAGATCTTGCTTTGTCATCTAGCCGGGGTTTGTTGTGATCGACATACTTCAGTTCGTCTCTATCAATAGCAGAAATCCAATGAAAATATTGAATAATACCCTCAACGTCAACTTTCGCCGAATACAAGTGAGAAACTGTTGTGCGCGGCCGCACTGCTCGATCATGCGCAATACTCACTGACTTTAGTGATTCGGAACGGAACCCTTGATTTGTCGTATGAAATTAAATTTTGGAATCGATGATGTTTATTGTAATAATACACAATATAATGAATCGCTGGCTCATGCAATACCGGGCTTAAAAGAAATATCAGAATTTGCCAAGAAAAAAGGCCAGAGAGAGAAAAATGAAAGCTCGCATTACAATGTACTCGTATCTACACATAGTGAGACCGAAGTGAGACCCAACCACCATACGATGAGCCGTACGCCATTCAAATACGAGTAGTTTACAAAACCTAATTTCCGTACTATGAGCCAGTAGCTGTATGATCCATTAAATTGGATATTCTCTTAAATGTTCTTATAGGATTTCTCATTTATTTAATGAAGTTATACGAAAAACCGTAACGTCCGTACCTAAAAACACCTAACAATAAGCCTCCAGGTGAGAAAATATATGAGTGAGTCAACAACGGACTGTCGAGCTCTTGCCGTGTCAAATGTGTGTTTATTCGGTCAGACAAGTGATCAACTGATTCAATCTCTTCAGAAGAGACCAAGGGTTTTACCTTTCCCTTTTAACCTAAAATTAAAAACTGTTCGATAGGTTTTTCTTCTGCATCGGATGTCTGACGTGGACAAGTTCACTAATGAAAATCAATACCTGAACAATCTATGTACACGAGTTGTTTTCTGGGAGTTATGTATTTTCGTGTTAGTTTACAACGAGCGGAGTAAATACCGCGGACGTGGTTATTTCCAAGTAAAAATAAAAACTTCCTCGGAAGAGAGAACATCATGAACTGTTCGAACTTATTGAATCCAAATATCAGGAAGCCTTTCATCTTTGTTCGCCTCATTAGTCGATAATAATTTTATTTGACAAGTCGTCAATGGTAGCTCCAATATCACAGTTGACCAACTACACGAAAGGTACAGCACCCGCATGAAAGGAGTCCCCCGTTCCGAACCAAATGAAGGGAAGTGGAAAAAACCCAGAAAAGCAAGTTGTATGAAAATTCACAGTGATAACCGCTAATCCGCCCAAAACCCCCAGGCTGATTGGTTTAGAGGATCAATCGACGGCAACCCACTTCCCATCTCTTCTGCCTTATCAGACATTCTCTTTGAGGAAGATATTTGCCCGTTCGCTCCGTGATCGTTCAATGGAACTACATATGGGATCAGCACGCTGGCGACCTATGGGACGGAACGTTATCAGCACACAGACGAAATTCTCATTATAGCAAATTTTCGAAGAAATAGTAGCTTCAACATTTTCAGTTCGGGTTTTTTTGGACAAATTTGTTGCTGGATGAATGATACCGTACGTATACGGAAAAGCAGAAAACCAAAGTGAAAAACAGCAGCAAATTTTTCCTCAGCGGTATTTCATCTTCTGCTCAACTGTTGTTCAGTATATAATATCCTTGTGAGGCTGGTGAAGACATCCATAGGTGGCATTCGGATCTCGTAAGATACCTGGAAACAACATTTTTTCTTTCCCTTTAACCCGCCATTACAAGTTGTGGGAGCTTCGTTTTCAACTAGTAAATAATTTCTCGATGACGATGGAGGCTCGTCGACATGATGTTGTGCGGATGATCATTTCCTGAACTAAAACTTCAAACTACTTGCCATTCCCCTTTATCCTCCTTTGCATACTTCTGCTTTCCACGTGCTACCGTCGGAAAATTTTAGGTAACACTAAAAACTAAATTTACAATATTATGTTCATGAAAATTTCGTTGTTGTGGGTGGGGCAGTGATAAAAATGATAAGAGGCCTCTAAAATCTTAGGCCAGTCTTAGGTTAGATTGATGAGAATATCTCGTTTTTAATTGGAATCTACACGATATAACATGGTGTATTGCAATTTCGTTCATACCATATGATTAGTTCTTATGCCTGATGATTCACCTATACTCATTTTAAATCTTAAATAGCCCATCTTCGAAAATATTACCGTACAGTACGAACTTTTTCCCTCACCCCGCTGTAATACCAAGTAACTCACCAAATAACTTTGTGTTTCGGTTCCCATGTATTCATACCTACTTTCGCGGTGGATGCATTCACGATCCACTTGGAGAGGTAGATATTTTTTATATTACTCTCATCTTTTGCAGATATTCCTCGTAGTATGAGAAAAATTGTTGAATGTAAGGCATCCAGAATACTAGCAGGGCTGGTATTCCGTTGTATCTCTGTCTAATCGAATCTTAATCCCATGACAATTCCAACTGACTTTAATCGGAATCATCAAGATAACTGATAACCACCCGAATGATAACCAGTTACATCAGAAACACCACTCTCCCCTTACTTCTCAAAGTGCTCAAGAAGCTGTCCACTTCATTTTACCTTGGTCTGTAAACAATACACCACAGGTTTGAGTACATGGTGCGCAATTCATCATTAAGTACCTATTTAAAAAATTTTACAGACAAGAAACCGAGTGAATATTGCAATGTGGTCAATCCCCGACCCACGGTTAAAATTTCCAGATGAAAAAAAAAGGTATTTTTATGTTGGGCGGCTGGGGGGTCATATATGATGTGGAACCACCTAACGGCCATTTTAGACGGGAAGTTTGATGTTTCTCCTAAACCTTTGCGCGCTCACTGTGGACTAACGGCTGACCGTACGAAAATCCAATTGGTCCTAAAAAATTCGTAACTTTTCAGGTCATTCAAAAGTGAACAAAAAACTATACCGTCCCATTTGAATTTTTCGAGATATGACATTGTCGACATTTCAAAGTTCGTTTTGAACCTCTTCCCCTTGACCTAGGGTTATGAAAAGTTTCGAGGATCATCGTGGGGTTGGTCCGAAACCGTAAAAAAAATTCGTAATTTTAGCTCAACGCTAACTGGGCCGCGGACGGCGTACGGCGGACGGACGGATTTTTATTTATTCGATTTTCTGAATCTACGGTCTTGAAACGTAAACCAACAAATTTTGAGAGGGGGTTAAAAAATGATTTTCTTTGGTCTGTTCCAATGGTTCATTATCTCAGATAATAAACCAAAAATCCGTCCGTCCGCCGTACGCCGTCCGCCGCACTTTGCCCAGTTAGCGTTGAGCTAAAATTACGAAATTTTTTATTGAACACCAATTTGAACAGTATTTCAGCTCATTACTTCATTTATTTCGTATAGTTATTGGACTCAGACGGATATTGTATTCAGAACAGTGATTTACGAGTATATAGATCGCCGTTGTGCACAGAAGACAGTCTAGAAAAATTTGCAGCGTTTTTCCCCATACTTGATGATACTCAAAAGAATACCACTGACTACGGGGAAGCGACTTATTCATGAAAATAATGAAACTGTTGCTCAATAGAAACCCCCACTACGATTTAAAAGTATCTTCTGATCAGATCATGGTATTTAAGAAAATACAATTTTTGGAAGTTGCACCGAAACTCCATGCGTGGTGCAAACATCTGCTTGTGATATTGGTTATTCGAGGTTATTATGTAACGATCACCTGTAAATATGCAATTTATTATGTGTCAATACAGATGTATGAACTTGAATAAATCAACGTTTGCACGACAATTTTACTGTAAAAGAAGGCAAAAACCAATAATCGCTACATATCACCTCACAGTTTCATTGTCGGTATCCGCTTTGTTTATGTAGGATAAGTACTCCACGTGTTGTTTCTCACCAATTCGACTGATATCGGTTTTATACAGCACCGGCGCCGCTGTAAATTGTGCATGGCACACATAATGTTATTATGAATACTCTAGATAATTTCGAGTAAAGAGCAATATTTTATGAAAATTGAAAAGCTAAATCCCTAACAGCTAAAATCTAGTCCTGAAGCGATTGTAATCAGAAAAATTCCCGAAAATTCTCGGGAATTCATAAAATAGGATCATGTGAAAGAGGGACAAGTAGAAGGATCACAGTTAGTATCGCTTGATTAGTCAATGGGGTTGTTAAGAGTAATACCGTTGAAACTCAATATAAAATATGAAGTGATTTGATTATCGTCAATTCTGCAGTTTCCTGTGCGTCCTCTAGGTCGATATGAATGATATATTGCTACTAAAATTGAAGCTTATTAAGCTGTGAACAACTCTAAAACATGTACCACAAATCATTGTAAGTAGATTATTAATGTCACTCGTTTGAATATTAATTCAGTTCATTAAAGATAGATCAAGTGTTGTTACGTAGGAATTTTAAGCAGATAATCGTTTCGTTTTTCTCATATGTTTTTTGTTGTGACTCATATGTTTATCATTGATAGAATTCCTGCCATATTGTTATTTGAAGAGTTATAAGGTACGGTCCACATGTAACCGATTGAACCAAAATATCATATTATGATTGAAATGAGGTGTTGCCGGCGGCGACTGGCGGTGAGGAGGTAGTTGCGACCCGCATGGGCTTCGCTGATAAAGAGACCGGCTCTTATCACTCCGCATTGTAGGGCATCAGCTGTCACGCCACCGTCAACCGCCAGACGATTGGCCTAGGTCCTGTTCCAGCCCACATTCTAGTATAAAGCGAAAATAAAAACAACTGAAGACGCTAAGCAACATTGTTTTTTTCTTCGGTAATGCTGGAAGAGATTGATTCAATTCATATAGTCAAATTAAAGGTAAGGTAGATAGATATATGATTGATAAATGAACATACCAGCCACGATGAAAACAATAAATCCCGACGAAGGGACGTCTGTTTGAAAAAATCCTGTGATTTCGCGGTTTATGAAGGTGATTTACACAAGGGAGTAGGAAATAAGGTTTAGCTCGGGTTCCACGTGAAAGCGCTAATCGGGATTTTTCAATTTGATCAAACAAGAACTTTATTTATGTTTAATTTTTTTTTCTCCAATTTCGCGGACATGCACGGAGTTGGGAGGTTGAAAGGTGACGGGAGCAAACCTTGCTAACAAGCCGAGATCTTACTACCGACTGGGCCCGCCGCCAGATCGACCGACGAAGCCGAGGATTGAGTTTCCCGCAATGCGCGTGCGCTATCCGTTCCAACCATTTGAAAACCGCTTAAATAGGAGAAAAGAAAATGAACGGAAAAAACTCTGCAAATTCTTGACACAACGGTTCATTATCTTCTTTGTACAGATCACCCTTCTGTCTAGATCACTAGGTCTAAATGTCTAGATCCTAAATGTTAGATTAATTATTATTATCAATTATCACTAATTATTAACAATTGTATCAAGTACCTAGTGAAAATTATTATAATTTATTGTTAGGTATTAATGATTTGTATTTATTGTTAATAATAATAATTATTAATTATGATTAATTAATACGATATAATTCTGGGGTTTTTAATACTACGTCGGTAATAATTTTTCTATGAAAGAAGTACCTACCAACAAACATTCGAAATTACCTTCATTTCCGTAGCACGAAACGCACCTCAGAACAACAAACTCGACATCACTTAAGCCATATGATGTTCCAAAGAGCCTGTTAGTATGAAAATGGACCTGTATTTCAACAGTTTGATTCACGATCGGGTTGTGAGGCACAATCTTTGAGCCGTCATTGTGAACGAACGGCTGGTCGTACAAAGCTGCGGATGGTCTTAAAAAATTCTACGGAACAAACTCTATCGAAATATGAAATAAAAAACATATCGTTATATATGAATTTTTCGAGATATGAAATTTTCAAAATTTCAAAATTCGTTTTGAACCCCTTCCCCTTGACCTAGGGTTATGAAAAGTTTCGTGGATCATTGTGGGGCTGGTCCAAACCCAGAAACCAAATTTCGTAATTTTAACTCAACGCTAACTGGGCAAAGTGCCTCGGACGGCGGACGGCGGACGGCGTACGGCGGACGGCGGACGGCGTACGGCGTACGGCGGACGGACGGATTTTTTTTTATTCGATTTTCTGAATCTACGTATCTTGAAACGTAAACCAACAAATTTTGAGGGGGGGTTAAAATTTTTTTTTCTTTGGGCGATTCCAATGGTTCATTATCGAAGATAATAAACCAAAAAACTCTGCAAATTCTTGACACAACGGTTCATTATCTTCTTTGTACAGATCACCCTTCTGTGTAGATCACTAGGTCTAAATGTCTAGATCCTAAATTTTAGATTAATTATTATTGTCAATTATCACTAATTATTAACAATTTTATCAAGTACCTAGTGAAAATTATTATAATTTATTGTTAGGTATTGATAATTCGTATTTATTATTAATAATAATTATTATTAATTATGATTAATTAATACGATATAATTCTGGGGTTTTTAATACTACGTCGGTAATAATTTTTCTATAAAAGAAGTACCTACCAACAAACATTCGAAATTACCTTCATTTCCGTAGCACGAAACGCACCTCAGAACAACAAACTCGACTTCACTTAAGCCATATGATGTTCCAAAGAGCTTGTTAGTATGAAAATGGACCTGTATTTCATAAGTTTGATTCATGATCGTGTTGTGAGGCACAATCTTTGAGCCGTCATTGTGAACGAACGGCTGGTTGTACAAAGCTGCGGATGGTCTTAAAAAATTCTACGGAACAAACTCTATCTAAATATGAAATAAAAAACATACCGTTGTATGTGAATTTTTCGAGATATGAAATTTTCAAAATTTCAAAATTCGTTTTGAACCCCTTCCCCTTGACCTAGGGTTATGAAAAGTTTCGAGGACCATTGTGGGGTTGGTCGAAACCCATAAAAAAAATTTCGTAATTTTAACTCAACGCTAACTGGGCAAAGTGGCGCGGACGGCGTACGGCGTACGGCGTACGGCGTACGGCGTACGGCGGACGGACGGATTTTTTTTTATTCGATTTTCTGAATCTACGTATCTTGAAACGTAAACCAACAAATTTTGAGGGGGGGTTAAAAAAATTTTTTCTTTGGGCGATTCCAATGGTTCATTATCGAAGATAATAAACCAAAAGGAAAAATCGTCCGGCCCGACCGATGCTAGGTTGTCATGCGCCTCTAGGGAGGCGATGCAAGTTGCAGGGTGCATAGGGCGGATACTACAGCGCAGCGCACGGATGTCCGGACGGGAGGCTCATAGGACTCCCACAGAACCCCACAAACCTCCCCAATCATCGAGCTGATTCTCGATCAAATACTTTATCCCTCGTAAGTAAAGGACAATGAGAAAGGTCACAAGCTGAAGACGAAATGAAATGATTTGGCTGAATGATTTGTATTTGGCGAGAGAATCGTCTAACATCTGCACAGCCTCATTACAGCGTGACACGTGGATTGGTAGGACGAGACGGGAAATAGCCTCCAAAAAATCCTGTCTGGAGTCGCAAAGTAACCAGGAGCCTCACGTAAAATGCAGGACTCATCATAACAATTTCATCGATTTTTTCAAGTGCTACAAAAAACAAAATGTCAAACGTATGTATGTAAGTTGATATTTAGTAAGGACCCCTTAAAAACTGAAATGAAATGAAATTTATTCCTACAAACATTCAAGAATACATTTGCGATTATAAGTACAGAAGTAGTGTAAAAGTAACTGACCGGGTCCACTTGATTAACAGGAATTTCTCCACACCAAAGAACATTGTTCCGTGCTGGGTGGGAGAGGAACTCCCAATTATTACATAAAAATTCGTTGCAGACTAGTTTCAATTTGGCTTATAAACAGTAAAACAACTTAGTACATCGACTAATGGAATTACACAACATAAATAACATTTTTCCAATAAGCTTTGAAATAACACTCAAGAGTGATATTGGACAATGGTTTGTCAAAGCCAGAGCTTTTTCTCCTTTGAACAAAGGTATCACCCTAGCGACCTTGAAAGCCCTAGGCTGGAACTTATGATATACACAATGGGAACGCTCAAATAATCTAAATGCTGTATGAACAGTTTCAGAGAGAATCCATCCACACCTGCTGTGGATTTCCCGCTCATATTTGCTAGACCATTACCATTTATAATTTTAAATTATAATAGCTGAATTCTCGTCTAAGTTCTTTTCATTCCTAACGTCAACAATCAATCTATTGCATTTCAGTCAGCGAAAGCACATAAGGATTTCTCTCACTGGTACCTGAACTGCTGGTGTATCATGGTAACTAGTAAACATGGTAACCAGTAAACAAGTGAACTAAAAAGATTAGTGATGATAGTGATGTGCTAGAACTTGACTATAGTTTGATTTACAGTTGAATACTGTTCTTTCTATCTTGCTACAGGTGGTGCATTGAAAAAAATCTGAACAACGATTCAGAATCGCGAAGTACGATGATACCAAATCTGTATTTTAGATACCAAACGTTTGTAATCGCTTCGAAAGCCAGAGTTTTTTTTAACGAAAGATGAGACGGAGGAGAAATGCGTGTAGCCAAGAACTCGCCTTATCAGGAATCTATTTGATCGTATAATCGGCCCGAGAACTCACTTCGTGATTTCTTTGTGATTCAAATACATCGTCGAACGAAGGCCGAAGGCAGCGAATGATTCCAGTTCAAAAACCGGAGATTGGGATGAGTTATAGAGTTCAACCCTTTCCAGCGGGGTGGTAATACACACTTTGTTGAAACTGATTCCTACTAATACTTTTCGAGAGTGAAGGCCCGCAGCTGGCTCCTAACACGAGAATGGTCTTTCAGTAATGAAAAGTCGATTCGAGTTGAAAACTTCAATAGAATTGTTGGGGAGGGATCCACGTTCTTGTATGATTGACCGCTGCAATTTGGCGAAAATCCATGAGTCACTCAGCAAAATCAACTGTCGTATTATTTGACGTGTAGATAATATAATTACCACATCATCTACACGTCAAATAATTAGATACATAGTTAATTTTGCTGAGTGACTCATGGATTTTCGCCAAATTAAACGGCCGCGGTCAATCGTGGTCACATCGTGATCCCCAAAAACAATTCGTGTAAAAAGCGGCCGGAAAAACTTATAGTATCTTAATAATACTTAAAACCTATAATAATAACTTCACAAGCACCGTTACGAAATCTCTCCATGGCTCAGTGGCGAGACGGCTTTACACGTTTTTACTTTCATAAGCTACTAATAAAATAATACATAGATGTGTAGTAATAAAAACGTCTCGCCATGGCACCAAGGATAAATTTCAAAACGTGTACGGTGGTTGTGAAGAAGTGAGGACATCTCTGTAAGGTGGGCGGTAAAGTTGATATTATAACATTTTCCGGCCACTGTAGAATAATATTTGCGTGGCGGGATGATTTATACACGGAGTGTTTTTTGGAGGGACATCACATATTTTTGTTGTTGAAGTTGAAAAGAGCTGCAGAGGCAATCTGGAAGAATAAGTGTGTATGTTCAGTTCCCTATGTGAAGGTAGTCGTGTGTAGGAAAATAATTAGGCCAGCCAACAGTGGCATTTAGCAAAGTATGTATCCGCGTGCATTTCCAGCTTGTACACCTTTACTCATTCATCTCCCTGGCCAGTTCATACAATTTGTTGCTGTGTGTTGTGGGACTCGATGCGTTATTACAGCATAACCGTTGATAGGGTTCGGAGAATACTATTGAGAAGCGTATGTGTCGCCCTAAGCCGACACTTAGTTATTCCTTGATGGCCTTCGAGGATGTTCTGTAATATAGCTGGTCGAAGCGAGGATGGCACGAAAATCCACCTGGTTCCACTCCCATCCCACTATTCTGGATGTGAACCGCCCGGATAACACTTATGAAATAGTTAACATGACCCAGTGCCATTTGAAAGATTTAAACAAACTTGTGGATAGATTGGTCCAGTTACCCAGGATTCGGGCCCTCAAAGTGGCCAAAATTAGCCGCAATTCCAGTTTTTTTTTTCCTAAAATTTTCTTCAAATGTTTTCGAGCTCCATGACATTGGATTACTTCAAAGCTCAATTCTTCACAGTTATTTTACTGAACGTTAATTACATTCATAATTGGAAAAAAACGGCATTCCTTAATGAACCTTCGATACCTCTGCTATCATAAAAGTAAAGCGGTCGTAGCAGCTAGTGGACGTGAAAATTTAACATAGCGGGGAATTTAAAAGTTCAAGGCGTGGTTTACCATGAATGGTAGATATATATGCCCAGTTACCGACTTAAGGTTGACGATTTGTACTTACGACTCATCCGTTCGGAAATGAGAAAAAAAGGGGTGACGTGCCATCTTATGAAGTCACAACAATAGCTATCCTCTTTAAAATCTTCGGGACTCAACTGAGCATCCCCTCGGCTTCAACACCTCCTGGAACCGCACAGTTACCTTCTCCTTGATGTACGAGAACATTACGGAAGGTACAGTGGTGAGAAAATTTATATCAACTTATTTATGGGGCTCAGATGGCGTGGGAGCTCCCAACACACACATTGAGCATTTCCAATTTAATGTGGTTCTAAGGTCAGTCCTTCGTGCGCTCAATCTCAAGCCTCTTACAAATGGTCTGATTCTACATTTTTATCCAGTTGAAACTGAATATCAACTACTCTTCACCTTGTCGGTTCAAAAGGGTCTTCTTCCGATCTCTACGTAGGCAACGGGGAAAGGAACCGAATCCCCGTCAATTGCTGTATCGCTCGCTGTGGTGGAACTGATCAGTGGTCGTGTGCACCAGTCTCCTCGCTCACAAATATCATCCTACAGACCTTTTCCTTCCCGAATTAAATGCGATGTGCCGTGCACACCATGTTTTATTCAACCATCAAAACTCCAAGATATTTCAATTTGAGTTCGATAAAGTTATGCATGAACCCTTCAAAATGGTTTTACAGAATGAAAAAAGTATCCCTCAGATGTATCCATAAAAAAATAATCTGTAAACTGAGTTGCACTATTCCCTTATTGGCATTCATTTATTCGAGAACTTTTCTCTTGCGCTGCTCCCACTCTTTGAGACGTTGGTACCCTGTTTCATAATCTTCCGCTCACTCCCCTCACACTTCGGTGGATTTAGCTGCCTCTTCATTCGCGTTTTCCGTGGATTATCGCTACCGCGCAACCACTTCCAGCAAAACTTTATCAAGGTGCAAGTAATTGCCAAGCTGAGGTGGTTTTATGGTCGACCCTGGTTGCATTGAATTTTCCCCCTCGGAATGAAATGTCTTCAGTGTACTCAGAAAAGTGTACTCCAAACTCATTATGAGATTTTACTATTCTAGTCAGTGGTCTTTCTACACTGAAGTATTCTTCATTGAGCATCGTGATTATTTTCAAGAACTGACCCCTTTTCGTCCATCAAAATCAATGATTCCACTCGTATCTTGCGTCTCGAACTTCTTTGAATAAATTTGGTCCCGTGCTTTTTGGTCTAATTGAGTGGGGAACCCCGGACACTGTTCGACCTAAATAGCACATACCAAAAAGCTGGAAATTATTATACACGGTTCAGTGCAGAGATGGGCGAATACATATTCATAAATATGAATACGAATAAATTTCATAAATCAAAAATATGAATACGAATAGAGATATGAATATGAATACGAATACAGATATGAATATGAATATGAATACAAATAACCAAAAATTCACATTTTTTGTGTGAATTTGTTAAAATTTACTGTACAATAAATGTCCTATTGTACAATGAATTTCACTGAAATTCAGGGTTTTCCACAGAAAATCTACGAAAATTACCATTTTTTTGTGAATTTCCCGTTATAATTTTACAAAACGTTTTGCCATTTATGGATAACTTACATTAACCTTTCTCCTTTTTGCTATAAATTTGAATCAAATGCATGTAGAAAATAGGAATTTTAGTCATATTGATAGTAAAAAAACCAGTCATGCAGCATGACTATGAGAGCGAATTTTCGAAGGAATTATTGTTTATGTAAATAGTCTTCATTAAAGAACAAGAAGTCCATGAAGAACATCTAAAGTAAAAACCACGTTTCTTCATCTTCAACGAGCTCCAGTTTGAGAGCGAAATAAGATATAGCAATTCTGACCTCATCATCGTGTTCAGCGTTGAAAAATCTATAAACTGAAGCGTTAATCGGCAAAAAATAGAGACAAAATCTGTTATAAAATTAGTGAAATGGAGATTTTTACTTAAAATACTTCCCCATCTTATTCAGCGTGTAAAAACCTTGAGAATGAGGTGTCACTTGACAGACCGTTTCATTTTTGGAAATTATGGGTGAACCACCCCCCAACATCCCCAAAACCCCCCTCAGCTTTTGGACATTACAACGCTGAACACGACGGAGAAGTCAGAATGGCGATATCGCATTCCGTCATCAGATTAGAGCAGACTAACCGTGAAGAATATATCAAGGTTCAACCACGTTTCTTCATCTTCAAAGTACTAAAGTTTGATAACGAAATAAGATATCGCAATAATTGGAATTATTCCGACTTCACGATCGTATTCAGCGTGTAAAACCTTTAAAATGAGGTGTCACTTGACAGACTTTCATTTTTTGAGTGAGCCCCCCCCCCCCCCCCTATACTCACCAAACCCGCCTCAGCTTTTCGATATTTCAACTCTAGACACGACGGTGACGTCAGAATTGCGATATCGCATTCCGTCATCAGATTAGAGCAGAATAACCACGAAGAACATCTCAAGTATCTACCACGTTTCTTCATCTTCAAAGTGCTCCAGTTTGAGAACATGATGAGGTATCACAATTTTGATTTCACCATCGTGTTCAGCATGAATAAACCTTTAAAATGAGGTGTCACTTGTCAAAATGTTCCATTTTGGGAATTTATGAGGAATTTGCCCCCCCTTAGAGTGATCCGATTCTGCTCATCTACAAACTTAGCCTGTCGATTGGCAAGACAGATTTGTTTTGCAAATTTGAACTTTTTATCTCAATCCTATCGAGAGTTATCGTCTGGAATGACACATACATAAATATATAAATATATTTATGTATGTGTCATTCATATTTTCATGTTCATTCATATTTTCCACCTAGATATTTTCACAGGAGGAGAAAATAGAAAGAGAGCAACACTTAAAGAGGGTTAAACAATAGTAAATCTTACGGTAATTTTCGCGTTACAGCGTCATCAGCCCGGGAAGAAATGGTGGGATGTGCTTCTCTCCGTTTCTTGGTCTAAGGCGGCCGGTGATATGCCCGGGTGGCAGCGGCATGGAGGAAGCGAGCAGGATAATGTGGGCTGGTAGAAGGTAGTACGGAAGGGAAGTGTTGTGCTTGGGTAATGTATTTGTGTAATGTGTTTGCGTGTATTGTGTGAGGGAAGGGTGTAATATGTTGTGTGTGTGGTAGTAAGTGTGTAAGTGTTAGTCATGTCTGTTAGTAGGTTCGTGGGAGTGTGTTAGTTACGTCGAAAAGTTATAGAATTCATGTATAAAAAAAAACTTGAATTTCAGTAAAATGTATTGTACAATGGGAAAATTTGAGTAACATGCACGACAAATACAGTACATTTTAGCAAAATTGATGTAAAAGTTGGAATTTGATTCAAATTTATAGTAAAAAGGAGAAAGGTTAAAGTAAGTTATCCACAAATGGCAAAACTGTTAAAAAATCCCACCCCCCCTAAAGTCAATCGTGGAAAAATTTATAAAATAATTTTGATTTTGATAAAATGATTTTTTGTGGAAAAACCTGAATTTTAGTAAAATTCTTTGTACAATAAGAAAATTTGAGTAACATTCACAAAAAATACAGTAAATTTTAGAAAAATTCACACACAAAAATGTGAATTTCTGGTTATTCGTGTTCATAATTCAGTTCATATCTGTATTCGTATTCATATTCATATCTCTATTAGTATTCATATTCATATTTCTGCTTTATAAATTTTATTCGTATTCATATTCATATTTCGCCCATCTCTGGTTCAGTGTTACTGAATTGATAACAATACTGTTGTTTACCAATGAAGCCGTTAAGGGCATAATATGCCCTTATATTATAATAATTCTGTATTTATTGGGCTTAAGATAGGTACCTAATCAGTGTATCATGTTGTTTTTGTAGACATTTACTCTCATACTACTCGTAGTTTCAACGTGATTCAACTACCATATTTCTTGGGGTAAGGGTGAGAAATACTTCAAAACTTTTTCCGTGAGCGGTTACACAACCTTTCTTACTGAAGTAATAAAGCTTGTAATGGGGCCGATGTACGGGAAATCAAGAAGCAATCTATTTATTTCGTCTTCCTGTAATAACTTGTAAGGCAAACATTTTTCATAATTCTAATCTTGCTAACTAGTCGCCACAAAAAATTGAAGCGCAACACACGAAACTAGTGTAAGCAGCCACTTCATTAAACTCTCGAAGAATATTTTGCATTTGGTGAGCCTATAGTTGAAAATAATATAAAGGTCACTTAGTTTATGATTAGTTCAATGTGAGCTTATCGTATTCAAAATCGGGTTAGCATCCCAAAAAGTATATCTAGTATATCTAGAGTGTATCTAGCATAAATCATTCAGAAGAGTATATCCAGTAGTCCAATGCATAATTAAAATATTAACAATAAAGCTGCATGAATACAACTTTTTATGATTTTTGAGGGATTTTGGTTACTACCTTTACTGCTCACTTATCGAAAATTAGAATATTGATGCTGGGGAATAACAAACGTTTGGATGTACATGTATGACTATTGATGCTCATTTTCCACCTCACCCACTAGAAATGCTCCATTCCATTTTCCGCACATACCTCCACCCGTGTAGGTTAACTGCTAATGGAAAATGAACAAGATCTAATCATTATAGGAGACCTTTGGTTCTTCCGCCTGAGGATTATTCTAACGATTTTCCATTCCGGAAGGAACAGCCAACCGGTTGGCTTTTACGGAGGAAGGAAAGTCAGGGAAATTAATCAGATGGGGTCAGGCAGCGGTCCCAGACACAGAAACCTCGCCTGAGTAATCCTCCAGTATTAGAAGGCGAAAAAGAGCACACCCAAGTGTGAAATTGGTAAGGGTACGTGATCCGATGGTAACCCTTTGCCGTCCCCCAGCATTTTTTCCGAAATGTTTTAATGTTGTGTCAAGCGGAGGAGAAAAATTGAAAGCCTTCTCGGGACAACGTTGCTTTCATTGATTAGGGTTCTTCCCTCCCAATCTCATCTGCTATACTTCAAATCGCCTACCGCCACTCATTGGACTAGTCGTAAATATCATTAATATTTAATGAATATATAAATATCGTAAATACCTTATTCAGGAGGGTACTGGAATGTATAGCAAACTACTCATGTTATCAAATCATAGTTATCATCATTGTGGTGCTCGAGTTGAGTGGAACGTACTTATTATAATCTTTAAAAAAACTATTCACAACGTTACAAGCTTTTTTCGTGTTAGGGTAAGGGCGTCAAATATTCCCATAAACTTATGTAAGAACATTATCCACCTTGTTTTGAGGTGCATAAATTATCTACATAAATTATGGACTGAATTTGATGTTCAATCAAACATACCTAATTTACGTTTGTGAATTACGTTTATTTGTATTACATCAATATGTTTTGTACAGCAATAGAAAATTAACGTGAACCTTTCTTCCTAGTTTTTGGAATCATATCACAAATGACCATGATGCACCCAACAGGAGGGTTACTCAAATCCTCGTATAGTCGGAGGTATACACGATACGTGTTGTAGAAAAACATAGGCACTTTCCTGAAGGGTTCCACCAGAGCAGCGATTTTAAAACGGTGCTTTCCCTGGAAACCATTAAATGGGTTAAATGAAGTAACGTCCTTGTGTAAGTATCAGCTTCACTATACAAACAATATTGGTATAAAAGTATGTAAATTTGGGGAGTTTTGCTCAAATTATGGCTCCTCTGCTTTTTTCTACGGGTTTATTCGGAGATCGGTTTCGGGACTATTCCCATCATATAGAAGAAATTATGGATGGTGCATCATTTAAGCAATAGGTAATTCCTGATTTATTCGCTCCTCTGCACCAAAATCGTAGATAAGCTTCAACCTATCTACATTATCATTCATCAATCGAATTACATAATATGTATTCATGTATACATAATATTATTCTGATTGCACTTCATGTTATCATTCCCAGTGAAATATGACCAGGATTCTATTCAGTATTATGACTTTTCCCCACTCCGAAATTGAATCACATTTTCGAAATTCCATTTTTCTTCATCTTCCACGGGAAGATAAACATTGTATGTATGAAAACTGTAATATTGGCCGTCGTCCTCGTTTCTCCACTGAGGTGGTATTTTTCCGATTCCCTGAACCGAGCTTTCCTTTCTGAATATCTAGTATTTCAAATATTTAGGTATCATCATAATATGATGATACCTAAATATTTGAAATACTAGATATATTATATGAATGTTTGATATACATATGTGCGACTTCCAAATATTAAATGAAAATGCTATCTCCTTTATGATCCAACACATTGATTAGATAAAAACATGTCCCACTACATCTCAAACCTGTCAGGTTGTATCATGTGGTGATGAATTCTGAATAATAATTCGTCAAGCGAGGGAATACTGAAACTACATAAACCGGCACACATGAAAAAAATTGTCAATGTTTGCTCATTGGATGTGTCTTACTGGAATAATTACTCCAAATCCAAGAGTGGATGATCAAGGCTCCAGTTCAATGGTGGTTAAAAGCCCATAACAAACTTCCAGCCATTCAATTCAATTTTCGTGTCCAACGATTGACTATGGATGCAGTTAACAACTTCATGATACCCCCGGGATACCCCCTTACCACTACTCTTGCCAGTTGCGAGTGGCGGTTGCTTGGGGGGGGGGGGGTCTAGATTTTACGATTATAATCTACCTTTCAAATGAAAGTTTTCGATAAGGGGATTTGAAATATAAATGTTATTTGAACCCGAGGGTACCCCTATAAGTAACCCGGGTGGGGGGGGGGTATGACTAGTTTTTACGATTATAAATCTATGGGCTCAAATTAAAGCTGTTGACGACGGGGTTTTAAAAATAGATGTTATTATTACATTACTTCATAATGAATAATTGATTAGTTGATTGATTAATTGATTTATCATCACCAAAGAGTGATTTGCACAAAGAAGATAATAAACCGTTGTGTCATGAATTTTCAGAGTTTTTACTAGGTACCCGTTTTACTCACTTCATCAATTGGGCAACTGGTATAATTACGGTCATCATCTATGATAGCTCCAAACAACCTAGCTAAATCACTTTCATCTCCATACTCCTCCACAACCGAGCAAAGATCCTTGCCCTTAAAATCCGTGAAGAAAAACTTGTCTTTGTAGCCTTGGGACGTTTTTTGGTCCAATTGCAATGATAACTGGAAAACAAGAGAAATTTCATCAGTAAACGGTTAGTATTGACCTCCTATCCGTAAAACAGAATTTTTCCATTGTTGAATGAACAGTCTGAACCAACCTTCACGTTCCTGTCAATGGGTATCTTGAGCACAATTTCCCCACTGACGTAAACTGTTTTTCTATCGACTCTTTGCAACTTGGGGTACGATTTGAGTTTCACATCATCGCCTTCGGAGCAGTCTTGTACGAAACGAATTAACATATTGTACGGCCCCTGGTTCAAAAGAAAATTATTCAAGTAGTTCAAAATGGATATGTAGAACTTGATTTTGATTTAGAATGATTTTTGCATCGATCAGCAGAGTCAGCATTCAGCTACAGTGTCCATTTAAGTCAGAGGTTGGCTAATATCACTCATTCTACAATAACTTATAAGCTTTCCAACATCTATTGGAAATACTTTGGATAACATTGTGTCTATTTAGTGTAACTATTCTTCAGAGATGCTCCTCCCGGACACACGGCAATTCCCCACTAACATCTAAACAAAATGAATAATTATTTTTAGTGTTGAAAATCGCTATCTATGGAATGTTTATCACCGGAAACATGGCATCTCTGCTAGTCTCCAATTCTGCCCGAAATGGTATAACTATTCTTCAGAGATGCAGATACCGAAAACACGGCAACGCCCCACTAACACTATAAATAATTCAACAGTTGCTTTTAGAGTTAGCCTTATATGAATGAGCCTCTAGCGAGGTCGTAATGTATGAACGTGTAGTAAGTAAGAAAGACTCCAACTAAGTGCAGTCAGTCACCTTGACGTTGGTGATGAAACTTTTCACTAAGAAATCCACATACATAAAACTATGTGACGGAGTAACAATAAAAAATATTTGTCACTGTTTAGCTAAACTCGTACACAGAACCATATCCCCCGGAAGTTTCTTTAATTTGTTCTCGAGTCACTATTTTACGTCGCAAAAGTTATATTTTTTGAAAAGTTGGTTAAAGAAGTGAATAACCACTATTTTTCTACTAAGTAACTAATAACTGGCACTTCGAATAATAGCTTTTCATTCCTAAATTTCTCTACCTTAATTTGTTATTTATTCGTTAGGAGTAGTTGGAGTTTTTCATTTTTAATGTAATTTCTTTAATTATTTTGTAATCGGTAACTGCATTGTATTGGTGAGTTAATGTGGGGTGGGTTGTGTATGTGTGTTGTATAGGATTGGTAGTGGAGTGTTTTCTGCGAATTTATTTACGACCCACAACAAATGTAAGCTAATTAGCAAGTGAGAGTCTACACTCGGTTATGATTCTTGCCTACTACCAATTACTCGTAGGTTATCAGATCAAATCCCGGGCAATTTTTAATAAACTTACACGATAAAAAGAAAATTAGCGGTCGTGCGGTATTTGCCCCTTCTAACGACATTACTCATATTTTTTTACGTTGTCTTCACACATTTTTGTACATATTTTATTTTTGGAAGTGGATGGGTTGGTGGGATTGCCCCGCAGCCACCTCCTCGTATGTAGCTATAGCTACTGGTAATCCCGGGTACTGGTCAGAACTACTGCGAACACAGAGCTTACATTCTGACTTGCTAAGAGCTGCGGTTGATTAAAATACACCCATTTCTCATAAGAAGACTGCTGTTGGAAAACATTTACAGGAATTTTGTAGAAAAAGCTGTTAATTTGTGTTCCGAATTCGGTGGCCCACCATTTTCAGAGCCCACGCACCGCTACTGCTAATCACATTATTATTCTCTTCGGACAACTGTCACAGTTTGTTCTTATTTTGATCAAACTTTATGAACTGTTGGTTACAGTCAGTGGATTATCTGCCCTTGGTTCTCGCTGAAGGGAGAGATTATATTCTGGTTCTGGATACTGTGCAATCTACAACGAGCTGATCTGCACAAACTTTGTGACGTACAAACAAAAGAACTGATGTAGTAAGTAACTTGAAACTGAACTATTTTCCAGACTTAACTAATTTTGTGAGTTAGAGGGAAAATAAGGGAAATAAAACTTTTTTTTTTACCCTACGCCGAGTATGTATATGGCTCTTCAGCCATTAATCTTCTGGCAGCCCAGTATAATTTTGCTATTTTCGACCATTTGATCTCGTGATGCCTTGCTAAGAGATGGTTGCTACTTTTTTTTAGGTACTCTTGCAAACATATTAGCTATCCATATCCTGCAATTTTTTTTTAGCAACGGTACCTATTTAAAACTTAGCAAAAGCACCTATTTATTTTTCCATGGTTGATCCTTTTGTGACCGATGTGAAAGTGACTTTTTGTGACTGCAAGGATGTTTAGTATGCAAGTAGGAGAGAGTACATCCTCGAGTATATGTTTAAAATGATCCCCAACATTGTGGGAAGTTTTCGGACCTAACAGCTGTTTGATCTGGACAAAACCCATTTTTCTCAGATCTGGACCATATACATTACATAACACGTGAAATTAAAGAGGGAACCTGTCATGATACCCACACAATCCCAGGCAGCAGCAATAATGAAAGATCTAAAATAAACAAAGGCAACTTTGGTTGAAGTCCATGTGTTTTCGTTGTATATGGATTGTGTTTTCGTTGTATATGGATCGCATATACATGCTGACCTGGTTGCTCCGATCCTAACTCATATTTACAACGTTTCGTTGAGGGAAGGTGTTTATCCAGTTTTAACGAGAATCACTGAAAGGTGTTTTTACAACGGTTTATAACATCTTTTTTGCATGGATCTTGTTGAAGTGGCAAACTCGTATTTTTAAAGCTACACGAATTGCGGAACGAACAAATGAACCTGGTACATACGAATAGTTTCAAAAATTTAACCAAAAAACATTGATTCGTCTATTGAATCTATGTGCGAACCAGATTACCAGCGGCCAAAACATGAGAGGTATTTGTATTCACAAGAAAAAACTACCGCACATCGAATGGGTAAAACATGAACAGTTTCAGCGTTATGATACATGCTCAAAATATTATTTTCTGTTGTCTCGTTTCTACATCCGAGCCCAACGGTTGATTATTTTCACTGTAGATCAATCTTTATTTGATTTGAAGTATCTTCTACTGTATCTTTTCCTTTTGGTTTATTATCTTCGATAATGAACCATTGGAATCGCCCAAAGAAAAATTTTTTAACCCCCCCCCCCCCCTCAAAATTTGTTGGTTTACGTTTCAAGATACGTAGATTCAGAAAATAGAATAAAAAATTCATATTTATTATATCTATATCTATATTTATATCTATATCTATCTTTATCATATATATTATATATTTATCTATATTTCATATTTAGATAGAGTTTATCCACAGCTTTGTACGACCAGCCGATCGTTCACAATGAGGGCTCAAAGGTTGAACCTGTCATCACGATCGCGAATCAAACAGTTGAAATACAGGTCAATGTTCATACTAAGGAGCTGTTTGGAACATCATATGGTTTTAGTGATGTCGAGTTTTTTGTTCTGAGGTACGTTTCATGCAACGGAATGAAGGTAATTTCGAATGTTTGTTGGTAGGTACTTCTTTTATAGAAAAACTATTACCAACGTAGTATTAAAAACCCCAGAATTATATCGGTACATTTTATTTGTAATTAATTCATCATCTCTATCATTCAGGTTCTGCACAAAGGAACCCAGTCAATTCTAACAGCCGGATATCGTATTAATTATTCATACCTAAGAATAATTATTATTAATAATAGATACAAATTATTAATACCTAACTATAAATTATAATAATTTTCACTAGGTACTTGATAAAATTATTAATAATTAGTGATAATTCATAATAATAATTAATCTAACATTTAGGATCTAGACATTTAGATCTAGTGATCTAGACAGAAGGGTGATCTGTACAAAGAAGATAATGAACATTTGTGTCAGGAATTTGCAGAGTTTTATTGACGTTCTTCTACATGACAAGGTACCTTAGCTTGAAAGAGCTTGGTGACATCTGACCATCCCTACACTTCCGTCTATCAAAAAAGTTCTTTTTATACAATTCAGACGATAAAAACTCACCTGTTTATCATTGGCTAAGCCCGCAAAACCGCCCCTCATCACAGCCATAACGAACCACAGGACCACCCATGAACACATGACGAATTGATGCACTGGTAATGACAAAATGGATGTACGATGTCAAAAAATAATGAAAATCACGTACAATAAGATGAGAGATAACAATATCCGCTCATGCGATGTTGACGGTATCCATGTCGCTCGGCAAGGTCTTTTACCTTCTACGGTTTTCATGTGCAGCTCGCGCAAGTTAGTGCTCATGCGAAACACACAACAATAACGCAAAGGACATGACGCGAATGTAGAATTCCTATAAGATTTCCAGTTCATACGATTATTTTCATTTCTCCCGTGCGATCCGGAGGAGGAACACCGCTACATACCCAACCAGAACAAGAAACTCGATATCACAAAACCATGTTGCTTGAATCGGGTGTTCCACGTATGGAAATTGGGCCGACCTGTCGCCGTTCGGTTCACGGTCATGTTTACGACTTTTCATTGGTTCTTCGATTCCTCTTTGTAAACGAACGACTGGTCGTAATACGCTCCAAGTAGTCTAAAAAATTCTCTGAATTGAACTCCATTCAAATTTGAACAGAAGAATTTGACAATGCTTCAAAAGTATTTAACATTAAATGTTGAAACTTTTGATGCATTGTCAAATTTTGACAATGCATCAAAATTATATGACATTTGACAATGCATCAAAAGTTTTAACGAATCGTTCTCGGGAAGATCTTAGCCCGTATCCCGAACTCCTAAAAACAACTCCGTTGTAAAGACTGGCCCGCCAAAAAACCTCAGCCGCCAAAAGGAATGATATCCATTTTGCCCGCCAGCCACATATATAGGATGCTCGGTGCTTCGCACCTCGCTGTTGAGTGTGCATATAGGAACCTGATCCTCCTACCCCTAACCTCCACCGTCAATGTTTTCCTGTCCTCGTCTCCTTCCCACAACCCCCTCTCACCCTCAGTAACCCTCGGTTTCACCTAATATGTTTCCTCTGTTACACCAGCAGGGAGCTTTAGGCTTCTTTCAATGCTGTTGGCGGGAGCTTTTTGCCAGATGAACAAGCCTGAATTGAAGCATTACTATATTATAAGTATTACTGGTAGTCACGAGTAATCAGTGGTGGTACACCTATAATGAAGTAATGCTTCAATTCAGGCTTGTTCATCTGGCAAAAAGCTCCCGCCAACAGCATTGAAAGAAGCGTAAAGCTCCCTGCTGGTGTAACAGAGGAAACATATTAGGTGAAACCGAGGGTTACTGAGGGTGAGAGGGGGTTGTGGGAAGGAGACAGAGACAGGAAAACATTGACGGTGAAGGTTAGGGGTAGGAGGATCAGGTTTCTATATGCACACTCAACAGCGAGGTGCGAAGCACCGAGCATCCTATATATGTGGCTGGCGGGCAAAATGGATATCGTTCCTTTTTGCGGCTGAGGTTTTTTGGCGGGCCAGTTTTTACAACAGAGTTGTTTTTGGGGGGATATCACATCTTTTTGCATGGCTAGTTTTCGAGTGGTACTTATACAATACGGTTCCATTTTCCTAAATGAAGTTTTATCCTAGTCAAAATTTAGTAAAAAATTAGTACGCCTACTAATTTGCCTTTTTGTTTATTGTTTTTGTGACAATTACCTGTTGTTTGTTACCTAAAATGTGTTTGAAAAAAAAGTAGTTTTAACATTTTTGCGAATTGGTTAAATAGTAGTTTTAAAATTTTCGATTAATTAAAACAATTAACAATTTAAAAACAATTATTAAAATGTAATACAATTATTCTTATTATTAAATTTAAAAAAATAGGAAGAATTAGAAATTTGAATAAATTTGAATTAGAAATTTTTTGAAAATTGGTTGCATTTTTTCTTGGGGATTGTGCAAATTTTCGTTGTTGAGAATCATTACAATAATTGTAATTATTGGTGTCGAAGAGAAAGTGGAAAGAGAAAGTTTGCAAAAGGTAAAACGCACGTTTTTATACCAACAATCGCGAAGAACTCGAGAACCGTTGGGAAAAGTGACTAAGTGCGCTACCCTCATTCGAAAGCCCATAAAATTTCCTATCGATCCTGAGACAGGCGCTACTCTACGACAATTTTTCTGACCACCGTTCAACTTTGATGTTTTCGGAAATTAGCCAAATCAGTAGATGTGGAATTTATTCACGTATTTTTGGCTGTGGATTAGTCGGATCGATTGAGATTTAGTTCAAAATTATTGAGCATATACTAGACAACCTAGCGGACATTTTAAGACCAACCGCACCAATTTCCATCAATTTTGGCGGCAGTTATTGATGAAAATAGAAAAATCACCATAACTCCTTTATTTTTCCCCTTAGGAAGCTCTTTTTGATCTCAAATTAAACAGTTTTGAAAGCTGAACACAACTGAAAAAGCTTCAATTTTGAAGGAGTTATGACCATTTGAAATTCCTAAAAATTACTATTTCCCCCCTAATTGGGAGGGAAATGGGGGGAGGGAGAAAAAATGTTCAAAAGGCACTCCCTTGGAGCATAACAAACGTGTGTGCAAAATTTCAGCTCGATCCGATTTGTCTGCTGGGCTGTAGCCCCGTCAATGAACAACAACGACAAGAAGAAGAACACGAAAAACGTGAAAAATAGTGGTTTTAAAACTGTTATACCCCCGACACCTGATGTTCCCGAGAGCTGAAATTTGGTTTACGTCCTCACGTGCCCATGGAGAGTTGGTGTACAAAAAATCAACTCTCGAGACACTCAGGGGACCGAGCTACGGTAGGGTGAATACCCCAGCTTGTTCCGTCGCGTAATCAGTGTCTCAGTCGCTTCGGTTTTCAGGGCTTCGGTTTTCTTGGCGGGCGGGACGCTCCCGCGTCCCTAGATATAATGATTTTAGGTTTTCTGATTCTGCGTATCCTGGTAGTTATGCGTATTTTACTGGTTCTGTAACAAATTTTTTTGCCGAGTAAAACCTCATTTCATATATTTTTCAACGCTAAGCGCGATGGTGAAGTCAGAATTGCGACATCTCATTCCGCTTTTAGATTAAAGCACATGAACCATGAAGAACATCTCAAGTTACAACCACGTTCCTTGGTCTTCAAAGTGCTCAAGTTTGAGGATGGAATGAGATATCGCAATTCTGACCTCCTCATCGTGTTCAGCGTTGAAAAATCTATTTACTGAAGCGTCAATCGGCAAAAAAAAAAAAAAATAGAGACAAAATCTGTTATAAAATGAGTGAAATGGAGATTTTTACTTAAAATAAGTTATTTTCCAAAAATACGCTCATACAGCCATGCTGCATGATTGTGGATTTTTCTTCTTGTTCGGACGGTCAAGGCTACAGCCTCCCCACCTTCATTGATTGATTTAAAATTCTGCACAGAGCTTCTTTTTAACTTTAGCCAGTCCCTTTTAAAAGATTCAAGTCGCTAGGTTCAAAGGGAGCCTAGTTATATAACTACGAAAATCCGGTTCTTCACCCTTACCATATTCTTCTTCTTACTCAGCTAGGCAAGGCTACAGTCTCTTCTTTATTCTCGACCAATTTAAAATTCATTAATATTTTAAAGCGGGTGGTGATTTTTAAACGGAGTGTATTTTGGGGAGATAGTTCATGAATAAGACAAGGATCTTTTCTCTCTAGCTTCTGTCAATCTTACTGTGTCGCTAGAACTCAAACTACCAATTTCATGAGGATATTTTCCAAGGGACTTCCGTCTGCACCCGTAACCGTCTTTCCGGTTCTAAACGGGAGTCGCCGAAAACACTAGTCCCCGCGATATTGCTGGGGGAACGACCCGTAATTTCCTGTCGAGAAACTCAATAATTGCATATTCATGATCCGTCAGGGGAGGTAGGGAGTCGAGTGGAGGTCGGAGTGCATTAGCCGTAGCTCTCGGCGGCCAGTTGGACCGTGCGTCCTCTACCGCCAACCCAACCGTATTACGGATTTCGAGTGGCTTAACTGACGGTTAATTATGAACTAAGTATTTCACTCACAACTCCACCAATCAGTAAAGTTCAAGTCCATATTGGCCAATGGCGATGATGCAGAAATATCCATTTCTTCACACTTTTATTGTTTTGATTCCAATTTGGATTTTGAGTAAAAAACATTACGTTCCTCGTGGTATTGAGGTCTATCCAATAGATGAAAACGATTCGGAATAAACGGGATTTTTATCGAATTTCGTCCACAATACGATTCTAAACGTATTGAAACGCAGGAGGATACAGTAATTACTGAAAGTAGGTAATGCAATAATGTATGTTAGGAGGTTTATTTCTCGTGCAGCTGTAGGGAATAACTGGCCGGCAATCCGACACGTTCTGTCTGTTCTACATCGATCTCACTACTAACCTCGATTATCCCTTTTTATTACTTTTCAGTAAAATGATCCTTCCGTTTCCTTAATTTTGGTTTTTATAGTATTTTGTGATTAGTATAAGGAGTATAAATATCTATTTATGAGTCCAAAACTACTGCATTACGTACCAATACAGTGGAAAGTAGCAGAGGTAATAATGATAGCCAAGCCAGGCAAACCAACACATGGCAACAAGTCCTACCGTCCCATCTCCCTTCTACCAATAATATCCAAGCTCTTTCAGAAACTTCTCTTGAAGAGATTAAAACCTATAATCGAGGTGAGAAATCTAATCCCTGATCACCAATTCGGATTCAGAGAGCAGCATTCAACGATAGATCGGGTACACCGGATCACTAGCGTGATAGAGAAATGCTTCGAAAAGAAAGCAATCTGCTCAGCAGTGTTCCTTGACGTCTCCCAGACGTATGACAAAGTATGGCATAAGGGTCTTCAATCATAGCAACAAAGAGATCTCCCTGCACAGTTTTATAGCGGAAAGGCATTTTAGGTGAGCATAATCACTGGTGTACCGTAGTCGAACTTGAAATAGGTAGTTGACTACAACTGAAATCTACACCAGTCAACTAGGTGGCTCTAATATCGGTGGTTCGATTTCCGTATATTTATATGCAAATTCGAAATCCTAGATTACACTTACTTGTCGTGAATGCTTCGACTAATTTCGCTCGTTTGATAGAAAGTAGGAAATCTTTTCACGTGTGGTCGGCGTAAGTTGTAATTAACCGATTTAGGGTCGACTAACTAATGCCATGAATTCATAAAAACGTGAGAAAACTATACTGTCCACCGGCTGAGTTACTCTTTCCCCATTCCATTATTATCAGAAGTGTAAAATGACGTAGGGCGGCTTGAATTTGTTCACATTCGCAGCCATATTGAATGTACTCCCTATCACTTGTAGGCATATCGCGTCGCAGACCTCGACCAGTTCTCTTGTTGTGGAGCATTAGTGTTGGAACCTGGTTGCTCCATAACCCTGTTTTATGGGCAGTTTACGGTTGACTGTATTTGACAGGGGAATGCTTGAGCGGCACAATCAAATCGCTCCATAGCCAATGCTGCAAGGCAAACCCTCGTAACGGTGACTTTATGAAGGGAATAATTTCGCAGCTGTAAACTAATTTTGCATGGGGAATTATGGAAGGGAGGAGGAAACCCAACCTCAAACTTCTTCAACTTTCTGACTGAGGTATCACCTAGCGGCGTGATACCATTATATTGATGGGTGATTCCAATTATATCCTCCTAAGATCTTGAAAAAATGGGAGGTTTTTTTCCACGGTTTGCATGTTATCATCAACCTTGGGAATTGCATAGTCAGAACCGTCGAATCGAAAAACGAGGTAATGGACGAGTGGGTAGTTTAATTTTACATGCCTACAGGCATTTCTATTATAACAAAAACGTTTTCTGTTTTCTCGTTGCCCATACTACTGTTTGGTAGCAAAACAGCCCTTTACAAGCCTAGACGCCTTACAAGTTCCGCTTTGGAATCACGCTCAAAACTGTGAAAACCACGTATTTCACATATTTTATAAACCGGCGCCAGAATTTTTTAAGACCATCAGGTGCTTTGTACTGCAAGCCGTTCGTGTGAATCATGCGGCAGCCCGTCGGGTCAGTAGTCATACTGACCCAGCTGATTCGAACAGCACATAGTATTCACATATCAAATCAATTAATAATAATTTAAACTACTTGATACTAATTACTAATAATCAATGATACATGATTCATTTGCCCATTTTGCTCGTTGAAACTCAACAACCGGACGACTCAAGATGAACCTACCTCTGATCATGAGAAGTGGTCACCTACATTCCTACACGTGAACCCATACCCTAATTATAAACCCAGATTTCGTGGTCTGTTGAGAACAACAATCTCATGTTGACGGCTCTCATGTAACTACTTCAAAATTGATTTATGTTCTTTATTCGTTTTTTCCGCATTTTAAACGATCATCCCCGAGCCTTTTATGGTTTGAAAATTATAACAACGTTGCAACTCACATCCACACGAGGTGTTTTAAAGACGTTTTCTGAAGGCAACATCCATCTAATATGTATCAATATTTTCTTTACTGATACTAAGTATTGCATAACCTTTCATGGTGGATGTTATGATGACTTGCTTTTTTAACCCCAAGATTTACTACAAAAAATTTCCAAGTTCAATTTCTCTCATCCAAAATGGGTTAAATTGATTTTTTTTTTTTTTTTTTTTTTTTTTTTTTTGCACGTGAATTGATCTTTAGGGCTTTCTGAACATTTTGAGTGGTGGAGCTCATTGATCAGATGATGGTACGCATTTAGTTGTTTAAATTTTGTAGTAAAGTTACCTACGGGTGCGTCGAACTTTACTCTACTCTGAAAAATACACGGTTATCACCACAGAGACGGGTGATGGGGCAATGTTACCAGTCGGGATTGAATACATTACCCCAAAACTACTTGAACAAAATTTAATTTCCGAAACATTGAACATTCTAGTTTGAAAAATATAAGTATTGATTTTTAATGACCATTTTATTTCAACGAATTGGCTTGAAATGCATTATTTCTGGTTAAGAGATCACAATTACAGTCTTACGCAGAACTCTGGTAATGGAGCAAAACTTTCCATGAGTAGAAAGATAACAAAGAACAATTAAACGGATGACTTCAAAACATCACAGGAAAAGTCTGTTATGATTAGTCCATTTTGCTCACAATAAGATGTTGGAAGTGATATGATGTGGGCTTACCTGGTAAATCCACTCCAAACATCTGATTGGGAAGAAATTGTGGAACACTGGAAACAGCAGGAAACAGCTGACCAGCTAACTACGACTGGTAACAGCTGATAACATGCAAAAAGGCGCCTCTGCAAGCCGCAATGATTCTTTGGGATGTGGGGGTCCAAGGAAAGCACAACAGCTAACTTGTATCTTCGTTCGACCACGCTGACGTCTCAATTGAAGATTTCCACTTTTTGGGGTAAAGTTACCTCGGTGGGGGGGGGGGGAGGGGAGTTTGACGTTTTTACGTACTCGTAGAAGAGGAAATTTTAGATTAAAGTGTTCTTTGCCTTATTTTTTATAGGCAAAGTCGTGGCTGCAGTAAGAGTACGTTCTAATGCTCTGACTCGGATTTAAGACGGTTTTGTCTCGTTTCTATTCCAAATAAATTTTGATATATTCCGCAATATTCTATCTCAAACTATTGCAATTGCAAATTATCTTCAGAATTTTACTGTAAACCACATCAAACTCATAATTTGCACATATTATACCAAACCAATCTTGGTGATATAGATATCTGTCTGAACTTGTCATCCTGGTTTATTCTGCTGCTCGTTCATGAAAATTTTTATGGATACCTCAGTGAGTCTTGAACCAATAATTCGTCGGTAACTAGCATTAAGCTCCGCAAAAATGGACGGTACGTACGAGTAACGACCCTATCCTCTTCCGTTGCTTGGTATCGCGATATATTCAGGAGAGAGCCTCACAACCAGGGCTATGCAAATAATGTAGAATAGCAAACGCTTACGATTTGCGCGTGAAAGACCTCTGGTAATCATCGTTGAGTCGTTATGAATAAATTTCAACAGTCTGTCGCCTCATCACAATATTTGATTGTATTGTATTTACCTTTTGCGTACGCTATTCGTTGATATATTCCCCGTTCAAGGATAGGAATTCTGTCACAAGATGGCGACACCATTTGAACGCTCAGTTGACACAGGATATTTGTACCCTCTGCCTTCTTGTTAGCATTTATATTTTCATCAACCATTGAATTGTGATGATACATTTAAAAAAATATATATTTATTCCCAAAAATTGACAAGCGTAATACCCTATAGCATATATATCCTATATCTTGGGATTGGTCCGGACACATCAGTTTATAAATGTCAGTTTACACATCTCAAATCAAATCAGTTTACAAATCTTACGTCGAAGTAGTTTTTGTAATTTTAAATTTTTTTAAATTTTGTGAAGCCAATCTACATTGGATTAGGATCCGCTAATTAGACACCCTACGACGCCGGACATCCAAATGGAACATTGAAAAACTTGATTATGGATTGTGAGGAGCACAGTAGAAACCGGTGCACTGCATGCACAAATTTTGTTTAGCTGGTTCTCTAGCTGTAACCCCTCCTCCAGCCATGTCACAATTTATCCTGAAACATTCGTATTCGCGATTACCCCACCTGAAATTCAAATGTTAGTTGAAAACACGATAGAAGAGTATGTGTCCTGAGGTGCAGTTGAGATTGAATGAGATGGGGTGCGGAGTCTCGATAAACCCAAGTAATTCGCTCGGGATTGTTCTGGCAGCCTTAGAGCAGTCCTCGGGGGGTTGTAATTTTAAAAACTTGACACAAAATACGTTGAAGCAGCGCACGAGGGGCTGAAGGGATCAAAATCAAATAACCAGGTCCTTATAATATATCACTGTATGGTGGGGGGGGGGGGATGTCGCTTTTCTCTGTCGTTCCATTATCACATGGTTATTTGTAAATAGCAACTTCGATGGGTCTCATTGCAAATCAATACTTCTGAACGGTACCATCCAATAATGGAGGAATTCCGTTTTTTTTTCGACAAGATTGATTCACTATACTTGTTACCTTTATCTAGATCCATCGCTTCAAGGTTCAACGGATCGGTTGGCTGACACCCATTGTGGGCTGTCTCAGATAACTATAAAGGATTCGATCATTTGTAATTTCTGGTATTTCGCATAGGTCTTTTAAATTACAACATTTATCGAACGTTGCTTGGGGGTGGTTTATGCGGAGCTTCATCGGGAGGGGAGTTTCTGGTTCAGCGAAGAAGAGGTGTTGCCAAAATCCTACATAATTTCATGATTTTAAACATCTGAGGAAGTATAAAAAGAGAAACACAACCTACTGTAGGTTCCGACGAAGCGGGGGTGATAGGTTTCAGAAATAGACCACTACTTATGTTGCATGCTTTATGTATGGAGCAATAACAGTTTAACCGGTACAGAAAATGACGAATGTAAACAAAAATAAGACCATAGTTACCCTCATCGTCTGCAGTGGCTGCATCCATCCAATCTTGTTATATGTCTTCAATTTCGTCTTCAGTTTCTACATGTCGTCTATAATTTCTTCGTGGCAACTTCGTGGGGGGCCTTCGAGCTACAAAGGTGTGCAATTGCCTTCTTTCACTAACCATCCACTGTTTTCTGATCGAAGGCTCGTTGACAGTTCTGGCGTCAGTTCTGGGGAGGGTCTATATGAAATGTAGGAAACTACACCTTTTAAGTTTCTACAGCAATTCCCTCCTGCTTGGCGGAAGACTTACTGCATTAACTTTGGATGGTTTTATTTTCGCCCAATCGGATAAAAGTAATACGGTGAAAAGTATAGGTAACATTGAATTCACAATGTGAATTATATCCAGTTCCTACGAAGGGCCAGTTTTACGATGTATTCAGGATATTAAAATATGTGTATTACTACTATGCTTGCTCTGTTATTATGCACCTATTCGACAACATGTTCCATGTTACCTTGCTTTGATCCTTGATCTAAACTGTAATAATCCAGGGGTCTGTGGGTGTCCCCTAGATTTCATTCTACAACAAATGTACCATCTTGAACACAAACCACTGGCGGCTAGACACCCCGGCCACGGATCGTTTTTTTAATTCGATTTTGAATCTACTTATTTTGAAAGGAAACCCCTCAAATTTTGAGTGGGGGGGGGGGGGGGTTACTCTTTTTTCTGGGTCGATTCCAATGGTTTATTATCGAAGATAATAAACCAAAATCCGTCCTTCCGCGGCACTTTGCCCAGTTGGCGTTATGATAAAATTATCAAATTAGGTTTACGGGTGCGGACCAACTCAAAAATGACCCTTGCAACTTTTCATAACACTTAGTCAATGGGAAGGGATACAAAACAAATGTTGAAACGTGGAAAAATTCATATTTCAATAGAGTTTGATTTTTAGAATTTTTCAAGACCATCCGCAGCTTTGTACGACCAACCGTCCGTTCACATGAGGGCTCAAAGTTGGATCAAAAGCGTCAATTCACGTCAATTATCGAATTAATTAATAGTTGATAATAATAACAGTTAATAATAAGCAACAATAATTAGTTATCATTGACAATAATTAATCATAATTTACATTACTTGATAATAAATATTAATAATTAATGATAATTCATAATAATTAATCCATCATTTAGTGATCAAGACAGAAGATAATACAAAGAAGATAATAATAGCGGCTTATTATCTTGTCAAGAATTTGCAGAGTTTTTTTTTTTTTTGTTATTTGATTCTTGGAATTCCAAAGGCTTATTCGATTCCAAACGTTCATTATCGAAGATAATAAGTCAATATAAAAATTAATGTGACGAAATTTGCGCGACTTAGTACGTCGAACACCATCTTGCCACGATTCACTCCGGTAGGCTGAGTTAGGCAAACCTAGGTGATAACGATTACAGTTGGATTTTGACGCATTATTTTAACGAATAACTTTAACGAATAAATGTGAAATGGTATTTCAACAACCGATGACAGTCAGTTCAACGGCGTGCAGATTTCCAGGTCAAAGATGAAACGAAAGCGAAACTAATTATCACAGCTTTGTCTCAGGCACCGGTGAGGGGGTGGGAAAAAAGCAGAATTTTACAGAAAGCAGAGAATGGAGTGAGCTGGTCGTTTTCTTTCCTCGGTTCAAGAGACACTTGACCCATCCAAGGGATGGTTTTTATCCCGTTTTTACCCTCAATTCAGCAACCTTCGTTCTACACAGAAAGTATACTGTAACACAAAAAAAGTTAGTATAGATTCAAACTAATTTAGGGAATAATCTAGGTATCTCTCTAACATAATATATTATATTGTAACTCATATTAGGTCCGGAGATACATTGGGATGGTGGTTGCTATCAATTTACCTGAAGGGATGGTAATGGGCTTTTGATGTAAGTGGGGTAATTGCATTACAAAATATGCAGATACAATAAAGGAGGTGGAACAACTGAGTAAAAGTGATAAAATAGTTGGCCGGTGTAATAGTGATCTACGAACCGAATCAACATCGAGGTGATATTTGTGAAGCGTTACTGAAATCATTTTATCAAAGCTCTTCTATTTTAATCAATCTACATTAATGAATTACGGCCAACCTGGATCACCAACGGTTGATTCAATTGAAATGAAAATTTGTATAGGTTATGTTTACCTTGAGAATTTGTAATGTCCATAGAAGGCTTTGAAACAAAAGCGTATACTTTAATTTCTAGTATATAACCAATCTTCTAAATGACCCTGTTCGGCCGCAGCCTCTCAGTTCATGTTAATTCCATATTCATTTAATATTTTCCGATCTCCCAAGCTAACTGGCTCTCTAATCTCTTGGAGTAGGTATTGCTTTTGCTCCGTTATTCGAGTCAAGCTCATATCAAACCAGTATTCTCTGTCATTTGACTACGTGTACCAAGTGACCCGTTTTTTTTTTTTTTTTTTTTTTTTTACATTGTTTCACCCGCCAATCAGTTGCCGCATATTTTGTACTCGAATATCGTCTGTGCGATCTTTTCGAGGATCACAACGCGTTCGTGTCGTTTTCATTGGTTGCAAGCTCTTGTATATATTGGTTGCTCATCTTGTGTATATATCATCCAATCATCGCATTTGCTTTGCACATATCGCCATTTCGTTTTCGCCAAATACAACATACATAATATATTATATTTGCGTTTCGACCGAAAATCATCGTGTTGTAATTGAACTTCAAGACCCTGCATGTTCAAAGCGCGACAGACCCCCTACATTACACCACCCAGAAGCGACTATTTATCAGGTATGGGTGTCGGTTGGAAAAACATCGATGTCTAGAAAACATCGTATAAAATACATCGATGTTTTGAAATATCGTATAAAATACATCGATGTTTTGAAACATCGTATAAAATACATCGATGTTTTGAAACATCGTATAAAATACATCGATGTTTTGAAACATCGTATAAAATACATCGATGTTTTAAAACATCGTATAAAAACATCGATATTTTTACTCATCACCACCACTACTACCTGTATCATCGACTTTGCAGAAGCCTTGCAACAAGCTCCCGCCAACAGCATTGAAAGAAGCGAAAAGCTCCCTGCAGGTGCAACAGAGGAAACAGAGGAGGGTGAAAGGGGGGTTGTGGGAAGAAGACAGGGAACAGGAAAACATTGGTGGTGGTGGTTAGGGGTAGGAGCATCAGGTTGGCTGACACTGATCAGCTAACATCTTACAGGCCCATTTCATTGCTGCCTGTGATGTCGAAACTTTTTGAAAAACTCATCAATAAACGATTGCTAAAGCTCATTGAGGAGCGTAAGCTGATCCCAAATCATCAGTTTGGCTTTCGACAGCAGCACTCCACCATTGACCAGATACACCGAATAGTCAACATCATCGAAGAAGCGCTGGAACAAAAGAAGGTATGCTCAGCCATCTTTCTGGACGTGTCTCAAGCATTCGACAAAGTCTGGCACGAAGGCCTGAATTACAAACTGAAGAAGATGCTACCTTATCAGTATGTTGAGCTGCTTGAATCCTACCTATCTGACCGGTACTTTCGCATCAAACAGGACGATGCGTACTCAGAGCCAATGAAAATAAATGCTGGTGTGCCGCAAGGAAGTGTATTGGGCCCACTCCTGTACCTTCTGTACACCAGCGATTTACCAGAAGTCGAACATAACACCACAGCAACATTTGCAGACGACACTGCTGTCCTGGCAGTTGGTGACAGCAATAACGAATCAATATCAAAACTCAATAAGTCCATCTCCAAAATCCGTCTTTGGACAACAAAATGGAGGATAAAACTGAATGAGGCCAAGTCGGTGCACGTTGATTTTACCAACCAGAAGATTAACTACATCCCTGCTTTCCTCAACAACGTGGCAATTCCCTACGCGAATGAAGCCAAATACCTGGGCATGACGCTAGACGCCAAGCTCAGGTGGAAGGAACATGTAAAAAAGAAGAGGACAGAGCTCGCATTAAAACTCAGAAGGATGTATTGGCTAATCGGCCGACGATCCACCATGACCATTGGTAACAAGCTGCTTCTTTACAATCAAGTACTCAAGCCAGTTTGGATGTATGGAGCGCAGTTGTGGGGCTGCACAGCTCCAACCAATAGACAGATCATTCAACGTTTCCAGAATTCTGTACTACGATGTATCACTGATGCGCCGTGGTACTTCCGAAATGAGGCACTCCACCGTGAACTTCAAGTTGACAGTGTGGATGTGGTGATCAAAAAGCGAGCAACGGCTCATCTTGCCAGACTAAAAGATCATGTGAATGAGGAAGCTGTAAAGCTCCTGGATGTGCAAGATCTAACTCGACGCCTTAAGCGTTTGAAACCGCATGAGCTTGTGTAGGAAGTGAATGTGATATGTTCGAGAGACAAGGGACAAAGTTATGCATCTTAGGTCCTGAATAGTGTGTTGTAGTAATGTAAGTCAGATTTGTATTGTTAATGAGATTACTCGGTGCAATAAAAGCCTTAAAAAAAAAAAAAAAAAAAAAAAAAAGGTTGGCTGACGGGCACAATGGATATCATTCCTTTTTGCGGCTGAGGAGGGTTTTTGGCGGGCCAGTTTTACAACGGACTTGTTTTAAAGAATGTTAATAATACACAGAGTAGTATGACGCAGCAATTCCGAACATCAAAGTAATATATTTTGGGAAACTAGTCGAAACGTGTGGAATTTAGTCATCTTGAAAATGATAATAACTATTAGAAGTATCAAATCGTACTTCCAATACTTCCCCTCGATTCGATCTCACAATCCATTTTGTTGCGATGACTAACTCCAACCTGACTTGTAAACAGTTTATGTTTGTTGGTTGTTAACGGTTTTGTCAACATATCTGCCGGCATCTCGTCCGTCGGGAGGTACTTGAAATCGACAACTTTTTCTTCGATGCAGTTTCGGATGAAATGGTGTCTGATGTCGATATGTTTCGTTGTAGTCTTCCCCTTGACGTTGGTTGTATCCTTGTGCTACCAACCGGGCTTTCTTCCTTTCTACTGTACCATCTGCTTTCAGTTTTTCTCTCAGAACGACTCTACATCCAATCACATTCTGCTCCTTTGGATGGTTTACTAGAGTGAATGTCTTATTTTCGATTATGGATGACAATTCTGACTTATACGCGTCTTTCCATCCTTCTCCGTCTGGTTGAGCGAATGCCTGTTTTAATGTTAGCTCCGCAATTCTAGCTTGTTCTTCAGAAACTCCTGGAAGTGCTTCCAAGTTACGACTCGATTCTTGAATTAATTCTGGAGCTTGAATCGGTACTAGAACATCATTATAAACCTTTCGTGGTCTTCCTCTGCTTCCTGAACGAACAATCCGCGGTCTTCCTCTACCTCGTACCGTTGTCGTGGTAGACGAAACAGTTTCGTTCTGATTTAGAACATTGTCTGGGTCGTCTCTTTCACATTCATCACTTTCATTTTGTTCATTGTTTATCCCATTTTCCATTCTTTGACTAGGGCTTGTAACATTCTGATATTGTGGATTTTCAGTTTGCTGTTCAATAGAAGATTTTTCTATTTTTGTTGACATAAATTCTTCAAAACCTTCTCCTTCTGTGTGCTGTTCAAGGAATTTCACATCTCTTGAAACAAATACCTTCTGTTCTGCTACTGACCATAATCTATATCCCTTGGATTGCTCTGAATATCCTATGAAGACACAAGGCTTTGCTTTGGGTGCAAATTTGTCTTTTCCGGATTCCTTATTCAAAAAATATGCTTTACATCCGAAGGTTCTAAAATACGATACGTTTGGTATTTTACCAGTCCACAGTTCAAAAGGAGTGTTTCCATCAATACTTGACGATGGACATCTGTTTCGAATATGGTTCGCAACAAAAATTGCTTCTCCCCAAAAAGACGCTGGCAATTTGGCTTGTATCAACATGCATCTGGCTGTTTCGACCAAACTTCTGTTTTTCCTCTCTGCTACCCCGTTCTGTTCTGGAGTATGAGGGACAGTCAGTCTTCTGGTGATACCACAGCTCTCCAAGTATGCATCAAATTCTCGATTGCAATACTCTTTTCCATTGTCCGATTGTATTCACTTAATTTTTCTTTCTTTCGGATTTCCCACTAAACTTTTAAACTTCTTAAATTCCTCAAGGACTTGACTTTTCTTTTTGAGAAATCTGACCTCACACCATCTAGAAGAGTCGTCAATCAGGGTCAAAAAATACCGTGCACCTCCTTTTGATTGAACACGCATTGGTCCGCACAAATCGGTATGGATGATGTCCAATATTTCAGTTGAGCGATTGGATTTCTTTGGAAAAGGTGTTTGTGACATCTTTCCTTGCACACATATTGTACAATCAGTCAACTTCTCATTTCCTTTCAAGTTCAATCCTGATGCTCTATTCTTGTTTTGAAGTGCTTTTAGATCCACTCCGTTCAAGTGTCCAAATCTTTGATGCCATAAATCAATTTTCCACTTTGCTTTGGTTTCCTCTGTTGTTCTAGCTTCAACAGATGTAGTTTCCTCCACGAAATAGAGACCATTCATTCGTTTTGCCGCCAGTGAAACATTTCCATCTATGTCCAGAACTTCTGCAGATGTTTTTGTGAAGATCACTGTGTAGCCTCTCTCTGTCATTTTGCTGACTGAGAGTAAATTTGACCTCAAATCTGGCACATACAGAGTTTCATTGAGATTCACTATTCTGGTTCCTTCACCTCTCGACACATTCAGCTTTACAATGCCTTTTCCTGATACACCTGACGAGGATGTGTTAGCGAGGTTCACTCTGCTGCAGCCTGCAGTTTCAAGTGTTTCAAATCTTTCACCATCGCTGCACATGTGCGAACTACAACCACTGTCAAGGCACCATTTCGTTGAATCTGAAACGTTCATGGCTGTTTCTGTCATTAACATGTTATCTTCCGTACTTTTATTTACGGATTGTTCTTGTTTCTTTTTTCGGCAATCAACAGCTTTGTGTCCCCTTTTACCGCATGCATTGCATTTGTAAGGGAATGGTTTTTCAACCTTCTCTTCTTCTGATGACTGTTTTCCTTTTTTCTTGTTGAAAAATTTCTTTTTCGCCATCATTGCATTACTTTGACCTGCAACCATTTCTTTACGAGAATCACTTTGCTCGATGATTTTGACTTTCAGTGCTTCGGGAGTGGGAAGATCATCTCGAGTTTCAAATGCACATCTGAAGTTTTCAAAGCTTTCTGGCAGACTATAGAGCAACATAACCGTTAACAAATCCTTGTTAATGTCTACTTCCATGTTTTTCAGCTTGTCGACTGTATCGAAAAACTTCATGAGATGTTCCCGCACATCATCGTCTTCATTCATTTTTCGTAGCATGAGCTGTTTAAGCAAAGTTGCTTTTCTGGCAGGTCCGCTCGATTGGTAAATAGACTCGAGTTTCTGCCACATTTCTCGTGATGTGTTACAATCTTTCACCTGTCTTAGTTCACTAGGTGAGATGAACAGAACAAGTTCAGCTTTCGCCTTACGGTCGAATTTCTTCCATTCCACCTCTTCACGGCGTTGTTCTGGCGTGCTATCGTGGTTTGTGGTTGGACAAGGCATTGTACCATCCACGTACCCGATAAGATCATTTTTCACTAGAATGGCCTCCATTTGAAATTTCCAGGTGTCGAAATTCTCCTTCCCTAAGACCTGAATCTTATTCCCGCTCATTCTATTCGGAATTTTGTACGTTTCAGCCAAAGGACCGATAACCTAAAGAATGTTAATAATACACAGAGTAGTATGACGCAGCAATTCCGAACATCAAAGTAATATATTTTGGGAAACTAGTCGAAACGTGTGGAATTTAGTCATCTTGAAAATGATAATAACTATTAGAAGTATCAAATCGTACTTCCAATATGTTTTTTGGGGATTTAGATACTACACCATAAAGGTTAGGATATGTATTTTTCATTGAAATCCAAAATCTCAAGAGGTTTTGGTTTCATTCCTTCTTATTTCAGGCTACTAGAACAATAAAAGGCCAAAGAGCCACGTAAAATAAGAAATAAAGTAGTAGTTTCTACATTAAACATTTGTTAGTAAAGTTCCTAATCAATTGTTAGTAACGTCCCTAACAATTGTTAGGTACTTTACTTACCTACTTCATTATTTCTTATTTTATCACAGACATTTCTTATTATTTTCCTAATTACATACTGAAACGTAAAATAGGTTTGTAATTATGGGTAGTTTGGGAGAAATGAAAAATCGATGTGTGATGAACATTGAAAGCAAAAACATAGATGTTTAAAGAAAAACGACGAATGTTTTAAAAAATCGAGTATTCGATACCCATCCCTACTATTTATACCATTGAAGGCGCCAGGAAGATGTACTGCCCATGTCACTTGGCAGCAATTTTTTCCCCTTTGCGCTTTGATTATTTGCACTTTGGTCTATCCCACCTATTCAATACTTTGCCATCAAGTCCCTAACGTCGGTTAGCTGTTGTTAGTACTTAGCTCATTTCTACCCTTTTGAAGTCGGGAGCAGGTGGGTTCGACACAAAAAGGGTGGGTTCACTTTGCTCCGATGCATTATGATAATGTAACTACGGTTCCGATATTGTTTAATATGAGACACCTTCGACGCAGGCTTTGCCTCAGAGGCTTGTGTCGACTAGGGCTGCCCCTTGGTCAGGGCTACCAGAACTCTTGAGGGAAAGATAAAACGGAGGATACTCTGAAATATAAAGAAATACAATTTCTCGAATGACAGTGGCCGTGTTAGAGAGTTCAGAGGCCCCAAGGAAACTGGGAGAAATTGAACTAGTGCGTTCAAAGCGAAAGGAGGGAAAAAAGTGTGTTGGATGGAAAGAACGATTCCCTCGGCGACTTGCCTCCCAAGTTGGGGGAAAATTGCAGAGGAAATCTAGTTTACGCTCATGCATGAGGACAAATTGGTTCGGAATTGGGGAAGCAAAGTCTTTCGAGGGAGACAGGAGAGTAATGAATAGACCCGGCAATGTCACGGGTTGGCTCATGCAAATCAGGTAAAATAGAGTAGAAGAGCCCCATGGGGTGGAAACTCTTAATACAAACACCTTCGGGTGGTGGGGTAAAGAGCGATTCGAAGTACTTCACTCATCAAGCTTCATCAAAACTATTAAGAGGGGAGTTCCGTCTGTTTATAAAACCTCAATAAAATTTTTTATACATGTGTGGGTGCATTTTATTTTTTTCAAGATTAGAGATTTGTATTGGCAATATTTACAAACATTGAAATACTAAAACTGCCCACCAAAGACCAAGTTCCTGGGAACTTGTGCTCCTCGGAGGAGTTCACAATATTATTTACAGTTAAATAAAGATTAAGAAAATTAAAAGCGGATCGCAACTAGTGTATAAAAAATTAATATAAAGTACCTACACACAAAAACTAAATCAAACATCTACATGAAATTGGGAAACAAATATTCAACCCCTTCTTAAAACTGGACAATTTGGGGAAATAAAAAATATTGATACCGTTATGTAATAGCAATGAGTGTGTGTGATTTAGTTTGACCGTCAGTAAGAATGATGTTGAGGGATGTCGAGGGTCGGTCAAATGAAAATTGATTTATTATAGGTAGCTATTCAGTTATAGGTAGCTATGCAAATTTTGTTATCGTTATTTCAAAACATTTGGTTAGACAAATTATATTATTGTTGACAGCAAATGTTGCTGGACAAATTGTGCTAGGACTGATGGTGTGTATGATAATAATTTTGTTATAGGTAGTTATTAAAAATTTGTTATGGTTAGGTACTTTAAACCATTTGGTTAGACAAATGACGTTATTGTTGACAACAAAAGTTGCTGGACAAATTGGCAAGAACTTCCCTGTTGGAGTCCAACTCCATTTTATAAACTGTAAGTTACAAATTATTGTGCATTCTATACACCATCTTAATATAAATCATTACTACATTTTCAATATCAACAATTTTTAATAAAATTTTAATACGTATTTGTACATTGTACATTGCACGTCCAACATATTATATACTATTCTACCACGGGTAATTTCCAATTATTAACATAGACTCTATTAGTCCCAGCACAATTTGTCCAGCAACTTTTGTTGTCGACAATAACGTCATTTGTCTAACCAAATGGTTTAAAGTAACCATAACAAATGTTTAATAACTACCTATAGCAAAATTATTATCATACACACCATTAGCACAATTTGTCCAGCAACATTTGTTGTCAACAAAAATATAATTTGTCTAACCAAATGTTTCAAAATAACTATAACAAAATTTGCATAACTACCTATAACTAAATAACTATAACAAAATTTTGTCAATTTTCTCACGATACAAATGTAATTAATTAATAGTAATATTATGAAACTGTTTTTAGGCCCTGAAGATGAAGAAATATATTCTTCGAAATATAAACGTTGGCACATAAATCAATTTTCATTTGACCGACCCTCGACATCCCTCAACATCATGTAATAGCAATCTAAGAGCACTTAGATAGGAACTTTTCTTATAAAACTGGGTATTAACTTAGGGAGGGATGATCCGAGAACTATTGTAGTTACAGGTAGTAAGTCAAGTAGATGAAGGAATTGACTGAATGCCACATACAGATGAACACATGAATGAAAATGGATATATTGTTTAATATTTTAACTTTGAAGTGCATGAACAGCAATGTGGTAGAATGCCGAGAGTTTTTACACAATATTATTCTTAACAGTCTATTTGCAGTCTATCAACTTTTGAGAAAGTCCAAAGACCAAAGTCCAAAGTCCCCCCAAAAGAATAATACCATAATATATATAATAATATATATCATATTATGATAATCGACAAAGCCAAACCATAGTATAGTTTTAAGCTGCCCATTTGAAAGGAAATTACGAGCCTTCCTTAATATACGAGTATAAAATCAATCAATAGTTCACGCAATCTTGCTATCAGTGCTTCAATATGCTTTTTATAACTTGAGTGGTTATCATTTATTATTCCCAAATATTTACAAAGATCATTTTCCCTCTTTTTTGGCTCATTGCCTTCGATAGCCATTGCCATTGGAATCGAAAAACCCGTTACACCCTCCTAAATTTCAAGCAACAGTTCAAGCAACGTAGGATTAGAAAATCAACAACTACCTCATTGATGGTCTATAAATTATTTATATGATAAAACTTTATTCAGAATCAATTTTTTTATTGATGTAATACAGGTGTTTATACTAAGTATAAACACCAGTATTACATCAATAAAAATTGATGTCTTGTACCTACCGACATGATAATGAATAATAACAAGAAGTATGTACCTACCGAAAGTTAGAATTAATTCGTATTAGTACAATTCTTGGGGTTTACTTGTACATTCTCCGGCAATAATTTGTATCAAGAAGTGCACACCAAATATAGGAAATTACCTTCTTTCCGCCGAATTTTTAATTTGAGAGTATACCTACAGGTTGGAGAACCCGGGTAACCTATTCATTCACTCATTTGATGAGTGCTGGATGCAGCTGGCAATTTTTATTAAAGGTGTCTGAAGTGCAGGATACAGCATCTAATGTCAATTACAGATGTCGCAGGACCGTCCCTAAGGCAATAAAGTTTCACTGTCAAAAGGTCAGCAGTGGACGAAATGGTCGCTGCTGTCAGAGCTGTTGAAATGCGGTCCAGCCGGTTCGGTTGTGGAAAGTCGTTAACTTAGCTTAATGGAAGGACATCTTTGCAGTCCTGAGAGAAATCCGGTGTATCAACATACCTCTACCGAGATACAGGGTTACCTGAAGCTATTTGCACACACACCGTTTTTGGACGATCGGTAAAGTAAATTAATTAAGCAAAGTCGGTAAAAAAAAAAATGTATCGGCAGTAGGTGCTTGCAGAAATACCGGATTTTTACAGTTCGAACAATCAGTTGCTTTGGAGTCGTGACACGAAATTATTGAATAATTATGAATCGTGAACGAGTTGTTGATATGTGAGTATTGTATCGCCGTATCAAGCGCCGTAGGATAAAGCGCAGCAAACTTCTCTCCATACATCCCTGGTAAGATTCCTGTCGTTAAATGTGTCCAAAGTTTTATTCCACAAGTTTTATTCCCTGCACTAACGAAGTAAGGCCATCATTGCCGATCAAGTCACCCATTGCAAACGTAATTAGCACGCACTACCAAAACTAGCACTCACTACCAATGGAAGATGGCGCAGCGATAACTGCTGAGGACGGTCGGTAAACAATTGCTGTGTGTGCAAGCGTGTATTTAGTTACGTACGTCACTGTGGCACCGGTCGGCGTGTGCATGACGGACAGAAGACTAGTCTTTGAGACGCGGAAGGGAACGAGAAAAAGCTGTTATCTCATGAGCAGCGGACGGATCAGTTCTGGGAGCAGACACATGGAAATGCCAAGCGGTGTTGTCCTGATTGCGGTGATCACCCAAAGGCGCTCGGTAGTGCAGTTGACCAGACAATAAGGTGTATAAAGGAGCGACTCTTATCATATCATAGGTTGGAGCCCTGCACCATAGGCTGTCTCAGGAGTGATTCCAATAGACCTGCTGGCCAAGGAACGCCAAAGGATGGACGAATGGAGAATCGAGGACATTATGTAGAGCGTGAAGACAGAAGAACGCCAATAGACTCTACATACATGTCTGGCAGAATGGAACAGCGAAACCCAGGGCTGAAAGGCAGCCTGACTGATTGGCGAGGTGCTAGATAACGCTGAAAGGAAACATAGCGTAGTTTCATTCCGGACTCAGGTACTACCGATCCTCCGTAGCAAGGTCCGGCAAGTTAACCGATTCCTCGCTTATGTATTGCAAACTTGAAGAAATCGACGCTCAAGAAGGTATTTGCCTACGATGGGATCATTGCCAGTGTTGGGGATTTTACCCCTGGAACGGTCATTGGTAAAACGATAAGGGAGAAATTGAACTTGGATGACATCAACAATTTATGTAACCGCTGTTCTAAAAACCAAAGAGGTCTGTAGAGACTGGGAAGGAGAGTGAAGTAGAAACAGCCCATAAGACAAATAAATTACTGTCCCGATGTAATACTAAGTCGTCCCGGGACAGCGAACTGCAAGTAGATGGGACTGGTGTTGTGGCCGTTATGCCCAAAAGGTAGAGACCGACACTCAATGAATTGGCCGAACTCTCCTCATTGGCGTCTCGTAATAGAGTTTCTCAAACCCATTGAAAAAAAAACGGCTTGATTTTCCGGTCACTGGCTCCTTCTCCTCTTCAGGGTCTTCCGATTGAATCTCCGGTTATTTTCGGGTTCTAGTCAGTACTACACTTTTTCCACCCCCTTAATGAAATAATTATGCGAATCCGTCTAGATGGCTAGGTTTTATTTTTATTAAGCACATTCATCCAAGGAGCCTCTTCAAATTAGCATTTTATCATTTGGTAACATACGTCTGTCCATCATTGGAATGAAAGTTCAATGAAGAAACGTTCCACCCCCGAAAGCCACTTCGATAATGAGGACAAGGAAAATTGTTAGTTAGCTTAAATAATATAACGGTAAACTAAGTGCACTCCAAGCAAAAATCATATCCGGAAGTTGTTATTTCTGTATGTTTGGTAACATTTTGGGATTGATTCAGAATGTTCTGAAACAAATTCATATTGTAAACAATTTCCGAAATGCATGTTCATGCTATTTTGAAGCTACTGCAGTATCGAATTTTCTGCGCACATCAAAAAGCAGCCCGCGAATGTGCTTGGCAATGCATTAGGTGCTGTTGACCTATCTAAAAAAATGACATAGATTCCATTACGATACTATGATGATATTGAAAGTGGAGTGAAAAGGTTTCAAGTCGGAGAGATAGCGATAAGCCTCGGAATGAGAAGAAGAACTTCTCTGCGACATTTCTTTTGTCCGATTCCTCTCCATCCTCGTGTCAACCCAAGGAACTCTTGAGATCCAGTAAGCTGCTGAAAATAGAACACCGAGTGATATCGGATGTTTACGTTACATATCCATCGATGGTTGGTACTCATGTCAATTTGAGTGAAATCCATTTGCAACACAAGATTGTTACAATCACATTATTTGAACTTGGTTCAACCGTTCAAAAAACAGACAGGTACATTCATGTCACAAACATTGTTCGTTTTTTCTCTATCAAACTTGAAGGGTAATCAACTTAATTTTAGTCAGACGATGGAACAGAGACTGGAAACCGTACCTAAAACTTCCCTTCAACTAATATGTCTAGCTGAACTATTTTTAAAGAGAATCTGCGAAGAAAATGCGCTTTTGCAAAAGCTCCAAAATGTCCCGTACAACAATTTTATAAAATATTTTCCGACACAAATCCTCTTGAGGGCATTTTGGATCAAAACCTACATATAACTTTTTTAAATGTAGGTACCTATGTATACATGCAGTGGCGGATCCATGGGGGGGGGGGGCGAAGGGGGCGACCGCCCCCCCCCCCCCCTCGGGCTTTTTAAATGTGGTACTGAATGTAAGAGTAAATACACATTACATCCAATCATTTGTGTCACACTGTCACACTTAATTCCTTATCGTCTATTTTAGGGAATAAGGGAATGCCAATCATAGGTTAGTTTACACAATGACGATTAATTTCCAAAATATAACAGACTATATGTCTCTTTGAATTCACATTTTAACTGCTAAAACTGCCTAAAACTACCCATTTTGCTTCAAAAATTTCCACATTTTCCGGGGGGGGGGGGGAGCCAATCAAATCGAATAAAGAATCAAGCTGTCGAAAAATCGTATAAGTAATTATTTTGATGTACCAACTTATGATCTAAATATTTCCTCAGCACTGTGTTTACTTTTCCCCCGCCTTTGTTCCTTCGTCCTGCCCTCATGAATATGTTACCACTTGTAATAATATTTTGCGATAAATTCCATTCGGATCTAAAGGGGTCACGTTTTTCATTTTTGATCAGCTAGACGTGTCCTGATAATTTCGCTCATTGCCTCATCCACATGAGTGACGACAACAGCTATGTGGGTCATACTTGGAAGTGACACCTGCAGTTATGGTGGTCACCCACCGATGTATGTAAGCGCTAATATAATTAAATACCAGACTGTGTTGCAAATCGGCACCATACCATATTCTCACCGTACTCATACCATACCATACGAATTTCTTTCCTATCATACCATACTGTAATATACCAAATCATACATACAATAATATACCATGCCATACTCATACCATGTCATACACACCGAGTGAATATTGAAATGTCATCTATATCTGACCTATATTTAAAATTTCAAGTATCTAGCTCATCATCAAAATTTAATTTGTTTAAACAAATAGGTATTATTTAAACAATTTTACAGACAAGAAACCGAGTGAATATTGCATTGTGATCCAGTTCTGAACTATTTTTAAAATTTCAAGTCAATAGCTCATCATCAAAATTTAATTTGTATTATTACAAAAAGGTATTATTTAAACAATTTTACAGATGACAAACCGAGTGAATATTGCAATGTGGTCTATCCCCGACTGACGGTTAAAATTTCTAGACTGTAGTTTACCTGGAAGATGAAAAAAGGGCAGTTTTATTCTGGGCGGCTACCCGGGACCCATCTAACGGCCGTTTTCGACGCGAAGTTTAGTGTTTTTCCTAAACCTTTGCGCGCTCACTGTGAACGAACGGCTGGTCGCACAAAAATCCACTTGGTCTTAAAAGATTCGGTATTTTTCAGGTCATTCAAAAGTGAACTAAAAATGACACCGTTCCATTAGAATTTTTAGAGATATGACATTGTCGAAATTTCAAAGTTCGTTTTGAACCCCTTCCCCTTGACCTAGGGTTATGAAAAGTTTCGAGGATCATTGTGGGGCTGGTCCAAACCCAGAAACCAAATTTCGTAATTTTAGCTCAACGCTAACTGGGCAAAGTGCCACGGACGGCGGACGGGGGACGGCGTACGGCGTACGGGTGACGGACGGATTTTTGGTTTATTATCTTCAATAATGAACCATTGGAATCGCCCAAAGAAAAAAAAATTTTAACTCCCCCTCAAAATTTGTTGGTTTACTTTTCAAGATACGTAGATTCAGAAAATCGAATTAAAAAAAATCCGTCCGTCCGCCGTACGCCGTCCGCCGTCCGCGGCACTTTGCCCGGTTAGCATTGAGTTAAAATTACGAAATTTGGTTTCTGGGTTTGGACCAGCCCCACAATGATCCACGAAACTTTTCATAACCCTAGGTCAAGGGGAAGGGGTTCAAAACGAATTTTTAAATTTTGAAAATTCCATATCTCGAAAAATTCCCATCAAACGGTATGTTTTTTATTTCATATTTAGATAGAGTTTGTTCCGTAGAATTTTTTAAGACCATCCGCAGCTTTGTACGACCAGCCGTTCGTTCACAATGACGGCTCAAAGATTGTGCCTCACAACCCGATCGTGAATCAAACTGTTGAAATACAGGTCCATTTTCATACTAACAAGCTCTTTGGAACATCATATGGCTTGAGTGATGTCGAGTTTGTTGTTCTGAGGTGCGTTTCGTGCCACAGAAATGAAGGTAATTTCGAATGTTTGTTGGTAGGTACTTCTTTTATAGAAAAATTATTACCGACGTAGTATTAAGAACCCCAGAATTATATCGTATTAATTAATCAGAATTAATAATACTAATTATTAATAGTAAATACAAATTATTAATACCTAACAATAAATTATAATAATTTTCACTAGGTACTTGATAAAATTGTTAATAATTAGTGATAATTGATAATAATAATTAATCTATTGTTTAGGATCTAGACATTTAGACCTAGTGATCTAGACAGAAGGGTGATCTGTACAAAGAAGATAATGAACCGTTGTGTCAAGAATTTGCAGTTTTTTTATTCGATTTTCTGAATCTACGTAGGGTAAAACCCCCTATTCTCGGCACCCTTAAGGAAATTTTTGACGTTATTTATCGTACCCTGAAGTGAGTTACTTTTTTAGGGCAACGTCTCCACTGATTTTATGATCGACAAGATCTCTACTTTCGAAATTTGAAACAAAAAATCAGATAACTTTTATATATACCTATATATATTTTTTAATGCAAACTTGCAAAAAACCTGTGTGATCCAGTTTTGGACACCTTTTTTCCAGTTTTCGGCATACTAATTTCAGTTTTCGGCCCCTCATAGCACCAGTACGAATACCGAAGCATCTCATGAACCAAGGTGTATCAGAAGAAACAATGCTACCAAAATGTATAAAGTAACGTTTTTAATTTTCTGAAAAAAGACAAGTTATTTGGCAGCTTAAAAAACTATAAATGTTGAAACAAAGGGAGGTACAAATAATTTGCACCATTAAAAACCACTGAGAAAATTATTCTGAGTCACAGTCAAGGTTTGTTTGGTAGGTAAGTACATTCAAATTTTATCAGCCTTTATATCAGCCTAGGTATACGCAGAAACTTTTAAACAAGGGGACTTTGGCCTTAGGTATGCTGACACTTACAACATAAGTATTATTGCAATACACCCGACTGACTAGTCGTAAGAAAAAGGACTAGTAACATACAAAAGAGATACATTTCAAATATTTACATAAACATTAGTACTAGGCATCCACACGAGGTAGACTTCGAATAGGCACCTAGGTAGGTACTTATTGTTAACTCAGGTACTTGAAGGTAAAAACATTAGGAACAAAAATACCTCCTACCTAAACTCTGAAATAGAAAATTATCAGGCGGGATATTCTTTGAGGCATGGTGAACATACAAAGAATACTGCGTCGTCCCCGAGGTCCTCGATAACGTGGGAAGTAACTCTTTGGTGGAATATCTTCTCACACGATTCGCACCTGTGGCGAATTCTTCATATTTTTCTTTGGCTGCTTGGATGCCTTATTATTCTCTCGTATTTTTCGTCACTAATCTTTCGCAGCCTGTTCTTGCTTTTTCTTTTCATCTTTCTCATCATACATTTCACGCCATAGTTTGCTTGAGATGACATAGGGCATTCTGTGTGTCATGTGGTTTCCCTTCCGTTTCGGTGTGGTTCGCCAATGCAATACGTCCCTGAGGGCCGGTTCATCAATGGCATTTATTCGACGAATAGCGCCATCTTATTCGGCGAGTAGCCGTATTCTACGAATAGATCTCATATGACTGTTCATCAAGTTGAGTTATTGGGAGAATAGGATGTATTCGGAGTATAAAGTTATTGGACCGTTGAAACCTCCGAACAAGGCTTTATTCGGCGAACAGACGAGTCAAAATGGCGGCACTTTGAGTGCCAATAATGTAATAATTATGCTTATGCCTATTATGTATAGGGTTATTTGTATATTATGTAATGAAAAGTAATAAAACATCATGGCTTGAAAGAATATGGGAAACTTTATTCATTTTAAACTTCTCCTGTAACAATTTGATGCGAAGATCGGCTTGAGCAGCGAGGAGCTGGCTTTCGATTTGTTCGTTTGCGAGTCCGTTTTTGGTTTATTATCTTCGATAATGAACCATTGGAATCGCCCAAAGAAAAAAAAATTTTAACCCCCCCTCAAAATTTGTTGGTTTACGTTTCAAGACACGTAGATTCAGAAAATCGAATAAAAAAAAATCCGTCCGTCCGCCGTACGCCGTACACCGTACGCCGTACGCCGTACGCCGTCCCCCGTACGCCGTCCGCCGTCCGCCGTCCGTGCCACTTTGCCCAGTTAGCGTTGAGCTAAAATTACGAAATTTGGTTTCTGGGTTTGGACCAGCCCCACAATGATCCTTGAAACTTTTCATAACCCTAGGTCAAGGGGAAGGGGTTCAAAACGAAATTTAAAATTTCGACGATGTCATATCTCAAAATATTCAACTGAACCGTCTAATTTTTAGTTCACTTTTGAATGACCTGAAAAATTACCAATCATTTAAGACCAATTGGATTTTTGTGCGACCAGCCGTTCGTTCACAGTGAGCGCGCAAAGGTTTAGGAAAAACACTAAACTTTCGCGTCGAAAACGGCCGTTATGTGACCCAACCTCCAGACGCCCAGAATAAAACTACGTTTTTCATCTTCCCGGTAAACTACAGTCTAGAAATTTTAACCGTGAGTCGGGGATAGACCACATTGCAATATTCACTCGGTTTCTCATCTGTAAAATTGTTTAAATAATACCTTTTTGTAATAATACAAATTAAATTTTGATGATGAGCTGTTGACTTGAAATTTTAAAAATAGCTCAGAACTGGATCACAATGCAATATTCACTCGTTTTCTTGTCTGTAAAATTGTTTAAATAATACCTATTTGTTTAAACAAATTAAATTTTGATGATGAGCTAGATACTTGAAATTTTAAATATAGGTCAGAAATGGATGACATTTCAATATTCACTCGGTTTGTATGACATGGTATGAGTATGGTATGGTATATTATTGTATGTATGATTTGGTATAGTACAGTATGGTATGATAGGAAAGAAATTCGTATGGTATGGTATGAGTACGGTGAGAATATGGTATGGTGCCGATTTGCAACACAGTCTGGTATAGACAGAAGGGTGATCTGCACAAGGAAGATAATAAACCGTTGTGTCAAGAATTTGCAGAGTTTTTTTATTTTCAAGGGTAAAAGTGGTGGTTTATTTTCGTTTGGTGGTTAGTTCGTTGCGGATAAGTTTTAATTTTGAAGGAAGAGAACGAGAACACCACGGACAAAGGTATGTAAATTGATGTTATCCTGGTCGAGTCGCCCTGCTCCGTGTACAATTACCTACGTAATATTTCAATAAATAGGTATTCTGCTTAGCTTTATTCTAGCGAAGTGGCAGAGATCGGCAAATTTTTCAGAGCCTGATTCGAAGCTATGCTTGGACTGGTTCGCCAATTTAACTAATAGCTTCGAATCAGCCTCTGAAAAATTTGCAGATCTCTGCCGCTTCTCTAGAATAAAGCCAAACAGAATATTTATTGAAATATTACGTAGGTAATTGTACGCGGAGCAGGGCGATTCGACCAGGATAACACCAATTTACTTACCTTTGTCCATGGTGTTCTCGTTCTCTTCCTTCAAATTAAAACTTTTTCGTAGCAACCATGGAAGAAACTTTTTCGTAGCAACCATGGAAGAAACTCCCTTCTTCCATGCGTAGCAACGAACTAACCACTGAACGTAGAAAGTAAACAAAAATCTACTCAGAATTCACAGAAACTGGAAGGTAACACTATGGTTACAGCACCTTCTCGATACAAAAAAATCGATTCTGACCTTATTCGACAAACACTTATTCGTTCAATAAACTTCGTTGGATGAACAGTTATAAACACTGCTACTATTTTATTCGTCGAACAGTGTTATTCCTTGAATTGTGACCCACCGGTTTATACGGCTGATTGATGAACCGGCCCTTGGGTAGTTGGGGTTGAAACATCCACCAATGCACTTTCTTGGGGTCTCCCGCAGTTCTCATCGATCTTCTATGTTGTTAAACCATTTTTTTTTATATCGGTCTTTAAAGGGAGTTGGTCTTCCACTGTCCAGTTTCACAAATTCTTCGACGCTCTTCGTCAGATCAAGCTGTCTTCTCGGGAAGCCCTTCTTTCCACACTCTTCTAACAATTTGATAAGCTGCTTTTCTTCTTCATCAGTGAGGACGGTTGAAGGGCTCCTTTTTGGATTCACGAACCGATCACCCATACGGTATTGCAGCGTATCACCCATACGGTATCACCCAGCGTATCACCCATACGGTATCACCCAGCGTATCACCGATACGGTATCACCCATTCCGTAAATTAAGCTGGCCCTTTTTTTTTTAATTCACCTCGTCTGACTAGTTCGATGGCTTCTTCCACATCCTCTTCCGAGTATTTCTTCGGAGACAGGCTACGCTTCCGGGTTTTTGAGGGTTTCTTTTCCGAGAAGATTTCTTACTCGACGTCTTCACCATAATGATTCATATTCCTATAATTTAATTACAGAAATTTAGTTTCGAAACTCGGGTTACGATAAGAATTTTAGTATCCCAGTCGTCCCTTAACTCCTAAGCTTGTGGAAAAATTAAAAAAAAAAAAAAAACAAGAAAAAAATGCAACGACTGGGGATACAACACAGAGAGGCAAACCAATAGTTGGCATGCCGAAATCTCCTATATTCGGCATGCCAAAAACTGGAAGCAAGGAGGTGTCTAATATTGGTTTGTGGTGATCCAATATTCGGCATCAGGAGGGCCGAGAATTGAAAAAATGCAGCTTTCTTGAACTAATATTCGGCACCCACATTATTCGACAAAATAAATACTTTTTGGCTTCCGTTTAGAACTACAGTGACCAGGAATGAAAGATCATGAACATGGATACTTGAAAACATACGGGAAACCATTTAGGACAAATATTTCGCTTCAAAAAAGCTTAGTTGTTCCTTACCGAAAACGTTGCAAACAGGTTACTCCGCTGACGACTATGGACGGACTGACTTCCAACTCTTTTTTCTGAGGGAAGGCGGTACATTGCATACCTAGCACATTGCATACCAATGAGAGCCGAAGATTCTAGAACGTTCTGGATGCTTGTTATTGCCGAAAAACGCCCAGGGGTGCCGAAAAGTGGGGGGGATGCCGAGAATAGGGGGTTTTACCCTATCTTGAAACGTAAACCAACAAATTTTGAGGGGGGGTTAAACATTTTTTTTCTTTGGGCGATTCCAATGGTTCATTATCGAAGATAATAAACCAAAAACATCTGACAGGATTGCTCTATATCTTATTAACTTGATGTGCCTGCCAACGGTACCATTGATCCTATTTTGACGATATCTAGGAGCGACGCTACAAGCCAAATGTGGAAGAAATCGTGACAGTTCAAATACTCTGGGAAAGTTGGGGTTTTCCAAGAATTTCTAGGAAACACACAACCCGATGCAAATTAGTTGAGAACTAATCACTGTCAATGTCCTTCAAATTCGCTCACCCTCTTTCACCATTAGGAAATAAAATACAGTAGACAGGTAGCAACGACATCTCTCAACAGCATCTTTTTCATGGAAACCCCTGTATTTCAAGTGACCATTTCTCGAACGGTTCAAACGTGGTAGGTAGTTGGGTAGTGGCTCGCATTTGTTTCAACTTTAATTCGGATCCCCTAACACGAACCATAGAGATTTTTGTTTTGATAACTTGTTCTGAGAGGCTACGTTCATTGTATGATTTGTCAGGAGAAGAGGGTTTTCATAACTTACCATCAAATTTCAGGAATGTCATTTGACCGTGAAAATCTGAGAAATGCCCCAACTTAACGTGTATTCTATCAAGAGGGACAACTACCAAGACCTCCTTGGATACGAGTTAACGCAACAATAGGAATGTTTTATGCATTCGTTGAATTGACGGGGAGAGCATTTGTGCTCCTTTCCATTGTAATTTACGTTACTTTCCTTGAGAGGAACTACATTGTTGCTGTATTCCCGTACAATCATTCCCCACAAGTCAATTCCACCGGGATACGGAAGTGCACAATACAATTTCCGAGTTGTGGAGGGCGGGATAGGACGTTGGGGCTTCACAAGAGACCCCATGAATTGCTCCAGCCACCTATAACTCCGTTGAGCCAGTTCCTCTTGTCACTACTTTTTCGTCTCTGCATCAGAATTGCTGTGTTTACAAACCACCGATAATTTAAGAAAAGTTTGGAGGCTCCATGTCCCTCTTGAAATACTATGGCTGGTTGAGACTTTGGAATAGCACAAGTACTTTCGCCAGCCCTAATAGTAGTAGTAGTAGACCGCGATGAATGCAATGGGAGCTATATCGCAGATATTTTATCTCGGCTATCTGAAGGAGAAATCGAAGCATCAAGAATCGGCAGGAGAAGAAAGCCAACGAAAAGGATGCACATTCTCCAGATTAGATGGTTTTCCGGCGTTAGAGAGAATGCTGGAAGAAACAATAAAGGAGGACAAAGACCTGCACACAGTTTGACAGTTCATGGAAGGGGAGAGGCTTGAGGGATTCAGATAGCAGACTGTTTGTTACCTTACCTATATTAAAAACGAGATGAACTGCCAATGGATAATATCAACATATTATGTTGATATTGACGGCCGCATTTGGCCCCAAAGAATGTCTAAATAGTTTCCTTGTTTTGTAGTACGCTGGACACCCTGGGATAAAGAAAATGAAGTACATGGCTAGGTTACTTTTGTGGTAGCCGTGGGTTATGCGGAAATTGAAAATTTTGCCAAGGAGTATGGATAGCAACCAGGGCCAAACTCCTATATCCACTTAATGCATCGGGAAAATCATGGATCTTTTGAATAGCTTCATTGCCATATAGTTGTGGGAGCAACATTAAAATGGTGGAAGGTAATATATTTGGAGAAGACAACTGCAAAAATACTGATAAAAGCTTCAACAGAAAGTTTGGAGTTCCGGCATTGGTAGTGTCGGATAATGGAGAGTTCCTTCAATATTTTTCTCAGCCGGATCACTCCTCACCATCCAGGTCCAATGGGCTATGGTAGAGTTGAAACATCAATGAGGTATGGTGGTTCAATACTGAGTAGCCACGAATCCTAGTCAGATACCGGGTGACACAAATAAACGGCCATGATCAGAAGCTTTGTTTTGCCATTGCATGTCGACACAATTTGATTGAGTGAATCCTGAAATGTCGCTGACGCTCTATTTGAAACTGCCGCGAAAATAGCGAAATAACACATCGTAAATCGTGGTTACCCGCTACTCTCAAAAGTATCATAGTTTGCATTATTTTTCAAGAGTATCTACTCTCTTCCTACTATAGCAGCATCTGCAGACTCTCTGAGAAACCAAACATTGGTAAATGCATATATTACAAGTTAATGTGCATTCAAGTGTTGAAACTTGAACAAGGAACACGCCTACCTACTTCTGGAGTTACATTGTACGAGTACAATAAGCTGCGCTTAAGAGCTTGAGCTTTTTGCCGCATTGTTGAATTTATTTCTCTTTGTAAGTACTTGAGTAGAAAATCTTTCAATTGCAAGAAGAAGTCCCGTCGCACCGATTTCACTTGGAATCGCCTTCTTATTGAGGAGAGCATGTTTAATCAAATAGAAAGTGAGAGAAATGAAAGAAGTCAAAGTCACTTTCTCACAGCCAATTGACTCGAGTGGAAAGTCAATGGTTCAGAAATTACTAAGTATGTTAGATGCATTTTCAACTCACATGATAGGTATTGGACCCATTGCTCACCTAAGTATTAGTTGGTACTTTACTACTTATTTTCAGGTGCTCCAAGAATGATCGGAGTAGCCAACTTATACCCATAGCGAGACAAAAAGATCTTTTCCAGTAGTTATATCTAGGAAGTTCCTAGATATAGGTAGCTACTAACTAAGGGCGAATAACAGCGTTTTTGAAGTTATACGAGTTATCCCCCTTTAGACCTAGTGACCATTTTCGTTTTAATTTTGTTTATTTTCACTTTTGATAAATTTTTTTTTTTAACATTTCAATTTAACACATTATTTTTGTATTAACAGAGGAACATGTATTTCTTTGCAGTCAGAGGAGGTAGTAGAGAGGGACTCATGGCCCTAACCTCTCCTGAGATAAAGTCATTCAATCAATCAATCAATTCAATCAATCTCCTTCCTCGTCTTCTTCTTGTTCAGACGGTCAAGGCTACGCCTCTCCACCTACACTGATTGATTTGAAATTCTGCACAGAGCTTCGTTTCAGCTCGAGACAGAGCCTTTTGAAAGATTCAACCCAATATCTCAACTCAATTTCAGAAACAAAAAATTAGAAATTGTTAACATTGTCCACTTTGACGAGTCTACAGCCTGGGTAACAGAACCAATCGACTTGAAATTTCGTACAGACCTTATTTATAACATTATCCAGTACAATTTGAAAGATTTAACCCATTGTCTTGACCCAAGAAAATTCTAGGAACAAAAACTGATATTTAGGCTAATTTTGGCCACATTGACGGGTATACAGCCGATCAAATTGAAATGTGGTATGGAACAGAAAAAAATTCCTAAATTTTTCCACTCGGTAGGTCTGAATGGTGCCGAGTTCTTCAAAAACCCTCTACAATGTTTTTCATGAAAATTCATACGGTCAGGGCTACAACCTCTCCACCTTCACCGATTGCGTGAAGGTGGATCCTCATGACATCTCTTTAGTGGGAAGGAAAAGGGCGGGCGGGGAAAATGGATAACACCACTTTTTCCAGCCGCTGTAGAATGATATTTGCGAGGCAGGTGGTTTTGACACAGAGCGTTTTTGGGGGTGAGTACGTTTTTCAACAATTTGCCAAACACAAGTTTTTGAATGCCAACTATAAATTTAATTTTTTTGGAAGTTTGGTAAATCTAGGCCATAGTAGGTTATATACGAATTCGATGCCTGGCTTCCATTCTCCCAAGTCTGGCAGAGTATGGAATAAACACTGATTTCATCATGGTTTTTATCAATGGTTGGTGTTCTGAAGTTGAAAACCTTCTTCAGATAAAAAGAATGAATTCAAACAATCTTAAAGATCCCTCTTACTTGCCGACCTTACTTGACTTATTACTAATAACATATCATTCCTTAAACATAATAAAAAACGTTTAGCGGATTAAAAGTGTAAAAAGTAAACATTCTCTTGCACCCACTAGACAAACACACGCTAGGCTTGGTCCTCCTAAATCCCGTGGAGTTAAAAGTCATATTTTGCAAGTTAGGAAAGTTTGAATGTAGCAAGTAGCTTAACGTGATTCAACCTTACGCCTCCAGCAACAAACTCAAAATGAAGATAGCATGTTATTCCAACTAATTGCATGTTCTCCGAAACTTCCACCGCACTGGCTTCAAAATAGCAGACTGGATTTAGATGCAAATTACCAAAATATCTACAGGTGGTCAGAACTATCCCACCGGTCATTAGTGTCGAATCATCAATTGATTTTAATTTTATTGAATAACCCCTGTAATCTCACTAACGGATTATTTAAATCAACATTGGTATGTTTAAAGATAGAGGTGAATAACTCAAGACTCCAGGTGGTGTACGTTGATAGTTTGAATTACCTATTGTTCGAATGTAACTTACGGGCAACTATTGAATTATGTGGGAACAAAAACCAAAAATTTGAATCAATGAGGATCCTTTGGTCACGTTATAATGCTATCCCCAGAGCCGTTATCAATGTTTGGGCACTGAACTCGTTACGTACCCTTATATTTATACAGCCTCATGGTACCTTGTAATGAACACATTTCATAAACGTACTCATATGTTGGTTTTTCTCGAATTTATACGTATAAATTAATGTGGATTCCACATACACGAGGCAAACTCTAAGCGATTTCAGACCTACAACATGTTAGAATTGGTTCGTGGTATTCATGCTTTGCAACTCTTTTGGTCTAGTAGTCAAGAAGTCTAGTCGTAGGGCACTAGATAGCAGAGTGTGACTGTGGTCAAAAGTCGTAACCCAATTATCGAAACCTCACCCAAGTCGCACATACAGGTACATCTTTTAAATATGTTACCATCAATTGTGTAACAAAAGTGATGCAACATTGCGATGTAGGTACATGACAGTATTACATTGTAATAATGAAAGCCCATATTCGGCTAAATGTGCCGGCAAAGATAGGAAGTTCTCTTACATAATACCGGAGTTCGTGGTTAAAAAAGTGATCATCGGAAAGTAACTGCTACATCTTCAAAACATTGCAAATATTGAACAGGTCCGAAATGGAGGGAACAAACACCACAAAGATGAATTCGATCGATGTTAATGTAATTTATAGAGGTTGTGTGGTTTAGTCACATATGAATTTCATTGCAGCTGGAGGAATAGTAGAGTGGAGAAATAATGTAATGCCTTTCTTTCACTTCTGCTGCATTCTTCTTCCACTTCAGACTTCAGACTTTCCACACTCTGCTGCATATCTTTCATTCTTGATTAAGAACATGACAACTATAAATATAATTGGTCTTCTCGTTGTTAACATTCCAGCGTGCACTCATAATAGTCTCAATACCCCCATAACCAAAGTTCCGTTAAACAGCACATATTGATGTGTAGAACTATTAGTATTACCTACCAACCACAGAAACCGTAACTCTAACGATGAAATAAAATCCCCTATAAGCCCTTACCAGAATAGAGGGGGAAAAAAATCAAATTAGAATTTTCCAGCGGCCATCCGTTCAACTCGGAAGGGGTGAGGGACCCCTTTATTCCCTATCTTGGATAGGATTAGGCCACACTAAGAGGTAAGAACCATATTTATTAGTCGGAACCTCTTTTCTAATCATCATAAAACGGAATGGAACCCCATCCCTCCGAAAGAGAAAGAGAGATAAACCTTTGGATATTTGCGTCACACGCGTAATTACCCTTTAAATTGTTTTTTTGAGGATGGATGAACCACACGGTCGCAAGTTCACATAGTCTCACGGTTATTCTCCTGTTTACACCAACAGAGTCTTCAAAACGGAAATTCAATATTCAAATCAGCTACCCTCTTGGATGAAAGCTGTCCTGAATTTTACCGCTAAATTCACGTTCATGTTAAACATGTTTTGTTCAGTTCTACCTTCGAACCCTCATTGTCCTGGTCGCAATCCGGGTTGGTAGTAATTAACGTAGAAATCCATTCAGATTGAACAGTTGTTAGTATCATCACTGGTACAATCGGAGGTCACATACCGAATTTCAAAGTTGTAAGTAAATTAGTGTGAAAGGGCGAAGTGAACAGATTTTATGTTTATTCTGTATCAAGTGCTCTTTATTCCAGCACGTTCGAGCGGCTAAGCGATAATTTCCATCGTAAATTTTTATCACATGCTGTACATCTGCTCTACTACGAGATTTTGAGAAAATGAGGTATTTTGTCTCATTGACATTCAAACTCAAGGTGTTCGCCGACAGCCAATCATACACCAATCCCGTATCGTGATTAGCTTCCGCAAACAGCTCGTTCCAATCATCGGCTGTACACAAGACAGCGGTATCGTCAGCGAAGAGATATACCTACTTTTCCTCTCAAGGGTATATCCTCAATCCTATTTATAAAAATAAGAAAGAGGAGCGGACCAAGCATTCGTGCTCATCACCAGTGATTCCATAACACTTCAATACTTCCAGCAACTGGGTTCTTTTGATGGAGTCAAATGCCTTGGCCATATCCAACAGAATCAGCACCGCCTCCCGTCCTTCGTCCGCAACACCATAGAGATCTTTTGTCAAAGAAAACCGACCCTCATCCACCCCGACTCCCTGACGAAATCCAAACTGCCGTTGCTGCTTGATCCACTTCTCAATAAGTTTAGAAATTACACTCAAAAGTGATATAGGACGATAGTTTACCAAGTCAGACGCATTTCCACCCTTGTACAATGGAACTACATTAGCAATCTTGAGGGCTTCAGGGAAGGTACGAGTGAGTATGCTTGTGTTTATGATGAAAATTATGGGTGTACATAAATAGGGCAAAAATTGTTTGAATAGCTTCAAGGATAAACCATCAACGCCTGGAGCAGAGTTACCATTCATAGGCGATAACATTTTGTACAAACCAATTTCATCTATTTGTCTAAATTTGCATTTTGGAACCGGGTTTTGCACAAACCTTTTGGTGTCGGGTTGAAAGGTTATGTTGCTTCAAGGAAGATTCGCAGTAAGTCTACCGCCTACAGCAGAGAAATACTCATTTAGATTTTGTGCAACCTTAGCCTTTGCTTCGTTCTCATTCATATTTTCCAGCATTCTTTTGGTTTCCCTTCAGCTTCTTCAAATTTCCGCCCATAATAGTCCTCCTTTGTTCTTCTTATTAGCATTTTTATCATTTTACGATATTTTCTTACGCGCAATGTAAGAGTACTGTTGAATGGTTCCTTTTTCAGTTTCTTACCTAGCTTATCTCTAACGCGTATAGCTTTTAGAATTCCATTTTTTTTTTTCAATAATTTTTATTTGGCATAGTCACATAACATACAGCCATAACTTTTCAAGGTCAATCTATACTTAATTCATACGTCTTAATTAGCATTAAATTAATAAATTTACCACTCAAATGAAGATTCCACATTCCAAAATAACCATTATAACTTTCAAAATAATTATTCAATTCTCTTGTCAATATAATCATGATAATATATTATTCAATTATGTACATTTTATGTCCAATCGATATCATATCATTTTTATACATGTATAAAGATAGATAGATGTATCTATCTCACTTATAATCTAATTATTCTCAACTTATTTTCATACTTTTATATTGTTCTCTTCTATGAAAATGTATATGTCGTCCCACGCTTCTATATTTTCAGTGAGTGATAAGGTCACGTAATTGAAAGGATGATTTTTCTGTCAAACATGATTTTTCTTTGTAAGCTGTAAGTAGGGCATTCCATCAGCTGGTGTTCCGAGCTACCTGTCGGATGACCGCAATCACAGATAGCATTTTCTCTACACAGGGCTCTCTACGCGGTTTAGATACACAGGGCTTATGGCGTGATTGGATCTCAGTCTGCAGAAAATGCGTATAAATCGCTTCGGTTTATCTATTCGTTTGAACCATGGTACCGTGCTGATTTTCGGGTTTAATTTCTTGTAGAACACCCCTTGCTCACCCTGACTATATAGGTTTTGCCACATCATAAGATGGTGAGATCTCATTTCAGTGTACAATTCTTCCTTTAACATCGAATTATATAATGGTAGACCTTCCCGCGATGCCCTCTTTGCGGCGATATCAACTTTATCATTGAGCAATAAACCTACATGTGACTTAACCCATAGAAATATGATTTCTATTCCCATATCCTTGAGCGTTGATATTCGTTTAATTATGGTAGTAATACAGGGGTTCCTGAATTTTTTAAGGTACGGACTGGAAAGTGTCTGTAACGTACTTAATGAATCCGTACAGACAACCACCTTGCGATATGCTAACGGATCTACATTAGACTGAATATATTTGAGAGATTGTGAAATCTCCATTAGTCATCCAGGGAGCAAGCTTTACTTTTGCATGTGATACATGAACTCTGAACGACGCTCTAGAGAGACAATACTTCAAACCCTCTATCAAGCAACTCACGGCAGTATTTACGTCAGTTTCCTCCTGGATCTATAGCCGTTATCTATAGCAACGGCTAGTTTTCTTTCATCTACACGCACTTTGTGGTTGGCCTTGTAATGTGTACGAGGTACAGATTCAGATAGGTCTAAAGAGGCGACAGTAATGTAATGGTCAGTTACTTGCGAGGTAATTATCCCAGATCGGATCTTATCGCATTGTGTTCTTAAAAACATATGATATATACATGTAGAACTATTCCTTTGTACCCTAGTTGACTTGTCAATAAGAGGATGTAGTCCCAGGTCGGCCATAGCTGATAGGTAATACATGACCCGTGGATCAGAATAATCTAGTATGTTAATGTTGATGTCGCCCACATAAAACAAGTAATTCGAGATACTGATAAAGAAGTTCGCCGATATGTTTGAATCCTTCACAAAGACACTCGACCAATCCTTGTTGGCGATCTTTTCTCCGAACGAATCATAATCTAATTTTTTGACAATAATTTCCTGGTGTTTTGGCAAACGTTTCTGTGCCTTATGGTGCACTATCGCCAGCTCTGTACTGAAGTGATCAGAAATAGGAAGCGGTTTGGATTACAGCAGGATATAAGACAGAGAACGATTTCGAGCCATTATGTGATCTAAACAACTTAATGATGCACCTTGAGCTCTGGTCACTTCAGTTATTAGACTAACAAATCCCAGCGTCGACATCATAATATTAATATTATTTAAATCTTATCTAAATACTCAATTACAATACTCAATTACTCAATTACGCTCATTCAATAAATCAATATTAACGTCTCCCAAAAAACAGCAATTACTTTGCCTCCTATTACTGGACGGTCGCTGTTACTCGAAACTAACTCAATACTCACTCAAAAACAATGTCGACAGTTATGATCGCACACCTTTCACGCATTCGTTTTCCGTAACCTATTACCTGGCATTACCTGAAATAGCCCCAGCCAACCTATTATCACGGAATCCCGAATGACCGGCGACAAAGAGGCCCCCAAAGTTCTCAATACAGTTATTCCAGTAATATGGGTTTTCTGGTATTAGGTTATCTGGTATTAGGTTACTAGACAGTATTAAGTTATTTGAAGCGGTTACGTTAAATATTCCCCACCCCTAGTATACTGCAAGGACATCATCGGCAGTCTCATTCATAGGCAGGTTGTTCAAACTCGTTCACCGCGGAATATTGACCCGAATGGTAAATGGTGGGGATTATTCCCAGGGGCTACTTCTAATTGAACTGAGGCGACGAACAAAAGATCAAAAGCCGTACGCGGTCCAACCCCACACATTTTAAATCAGATTTCCAGTCCCTTTGTTTTGGGAACAGCAAACTTCACTGTTCCAACGTATCCCGGTTGAACTCCTTCGCCTGACAGACTGATGTCCGTCCCCTGACGCTCTTGCTAGAGTATTCTTCATGTGGTATTCCCTGGTGCTCTTGCATTTCTATATGCCTGGTCGTCTGTGGAATGGGTAAGGCCACATGTTATGAGAGCGAGGGAATGAAACTACCGCAAGGGAATGTGAAGAAGAAACAACTTGAGAGCGTGGGTATACCAAAAGCATCAGCAATGAATAATTCATTCACGCTTTCGCCTCTCTATTCGATATATTTGATTACAAGCAGATATAGAAGTAATTGAAAAATTGCACAGCAAAAAAATAAGACTCCTTTCAGTTATATTAGGGAAATCAAATCGTATGTCAATTTTGCATTCAAAAACATTCATGCCGTGCTGATGTATTAACTAGAATCCGGATAAGTAGTTCAAGTGAGTGAATTGAAGGAATCTGGTGATTGGGAGGGAGAGGGTGGTTTGTGGGTAATTGTTTACGCACCAAATGGAAACCCAAGTTATTAACGTTGGGTGAGTGAGAAAGTGATATCTGGACGGCAGGCTACCCCATGGGGCTCTTGAAATGATCTCATTCACTAAAATATTAAAGCCCGTACTACTTAGGCCTTAACCTGATATAAAGCCATGTGCGCATTCCCACGAACACAGAATTAGAATTTCATAACTCCGCGACGCCACCACCAACTACCTTGAGAGTATTAAATATAAAGGGTCAGTTTAGTTAGGCACAGAAGCTCTCGATGTTGACCGAATTATGGGAACCCAATTACCTTCTATTAAATAATTTTATAGTAGGTTCAACGATGGAAACATCTGTCGAAAAAATTGCACGTCTGCACGAAAAGTTTGGAATGTCTTTGACCTAAGTTATTTAGGCAGTACCTATGTTGAAACAGACCCTTAGTAGCTTTATGACGTATCTAAGCTTTAGTCCGCAACGGGATCTTCTTTTCGAAGTGGAATATGTCGATACCGACAACAAAAGAGGAATAGGAATTATTGGGTACAAACCATTTGGAAAATTAAAAAGTAGGAGGAGGAGGCTTGGGTATGCAGATATCTGCCACTAAGTCTCTAGTCTGCCCATTCACGAGAAGAAGGGCATTGCTGTTAGGAGATGAAATAGAGTTCATGTTTTCATGTATTTCATGTATTTCCATGTTCAAACAAAACCAAATTTCTTGGTGTCCAGCTGACCAGGACCCTTTCGTAGAATCACCGAATAGAAACTCTAGTCGTTAAATTGCAACCGTACAAAAATGTCTTACGAGCCATCACTGGCTCGAATCGGGGTGCGGATCCGAAAACGTTACTCCTATTTTATAGAACAACTATTCGTAGCATCTTGGACTACGGATGTTTGTTTTACAGAACAGTGAGTGACACTACCGCCGAAAAGCTAAATCGTGAACAATTCGACTCATACTTGGGTGAACTAAATCTACACCACTCAATGATCTCCTGGCGGAAACCGGAGAAACTCCACTACCAATCAGAAGACGAATGCTCACCAACAGATTCCTTGGAACAACATACAGCAGACACCTAAAACAATTTACTAAAATAACCCATTCAACAATTGAAGCATTCGGCTACGCTACTGGACAAAGAAGAAAACTCAACTAATTTGCGATAGCTTCCTAGAAGTATACTCCCACCTAAAAGGGATCTCAGTATCTCCAACACCATACCAATTTGCAATAGATTATAAATTAACTCTACACCCACTATCTGTGTACTTAAAGTCGTGTAGTAAACATAATTCTATTCACAAAATGTGTGCGGAAACTTTTAAAAAACTCGAAGACGAATGACCAGGAGGCAGATACATCTATACAGATGGTTCCGAAAGGAATGGTCGAGCATCTTGTGCATACTACGACGACACCTGCATAATAATAGGTAGTAAGAGATTATGGAATCAGGCTACCATATATTCAGCTGATATGTACGCTCTTTCGTTGGCACTAGAGTCCATTGAGTGCAGCCCGCAGTGATATCCAACAAATGTGATCCTTTCAGATTCCAACAGCGCCCTGCAGAAGTTGAAGAACATCGGACTCGGAACACCAATTAGAGAATTAGAATTAAATAATTCGAACCATAAATCAACTCGAGCAACAAGGAATTCATATCCACTTTGCTTGGATCAGAGGTCATCTTCGATAATGAACCATTGGAATCGCCCAATGAAAAAAAAAAATTGTTAACCCCATCTCAAAATTTGTTGGTTTTGAAATCGAATAAAAAAAAAAAAAAAATCCGTCCGTCCGCCGTACGCTGTAATTAATCTAACATATAGGATCTAGACATTTAGACCTAGTGATCTAGACAGAAGGGTGATCTGTACAAAGAAGATAATGAACCGTTGTGTCCAGAATTTGCAGAGTTTTTGGTCTATTATCTTCAATATTGAACCATGGGAATCGCCCAAAGAAAAAAAAAATTTTTAACCCCCCCTCAAAATTTGTTCGTTTACGTTTCAAAATACGTAGATTCAGAAAATCGAATTTAAAAAAAAAAAAAAATCCGTCTGCCAAAAATCCAGTTAGCGTTGAGCTAATATTTCGAAATTTTTGTTACGGGTTCCGACCAACCCCACAATGATCCTCGAAACTTTTCATGACCCTAGGTCAAGGGGAAGGGGTTCAAACCGAATTTTGAAATTTTGAAAATTTCATAACTCGAGAAATTCAGATGTAACGGTATGTTTTTTATTTCATATTTAGATAGAGTTCATTCCTTAGAATTTGTTAAGACCATCCACAGCTTTGCACGACCAGCCGTTTGTTCATAATGAGGGCTCAACGTTGGAGCAGATCAAAAATCATCAACATGAGAGTGAAACCTGAGGCAGCCTGTCGGGTCAATTTTCAAACTGGCTCAGCTCATTCAAACAGCACATGGATTTCAAATATCGAGTTAATAAATAATATGTAATAGTAATTATTAATAATTAAGCATAAAATTATTAATAATTAATTACAATTCATAATAATAATTATTCTATCATTCAGTAATCAAGACAGAAGGGTGATCTTTACAAAGAAGATATAAACCGTTGTGTCAAGAATTTGAAGAGTTTTCCGCTGTGATTGAATGATGTTTTCAATGCTACGCTGAACGGCGTACATGTCAGGGGTTATCAAGCTACGATTCCGTCTTTCCGAATACTGATGTTTGACTGATGGAAAAGGTAGGTTGTAGACCTGACTATACTAGTGGGTACAACCACCTCACTCATCCCGTGGTGGATCACTCTGGAAATCCTCGGCTGTCCGGAAGTCACTGGAGGGATGACTTGTTTCCTTATATTTAGAGAGTTATCAAGTAATTTAATACATATAGTGTAATTTCTAAATCTCCTAGAACATTCCTAGAATCATTGTTTCGTGAATGACCATGGGTATATCCACTAAATGACTGCATCGGATGTAGTAGCAAATTTTTCGAGAAAGGTTGGTTGTGTGTATCACTCGAGCGTGTAAGTCGGGGATGATTCGAAGCGGGGTGAAATTGGATTAGAGATCAAATGAGATTCAAAATCCTAGTGCGGTTGGGGGCAAGAGTTGCCAAATAGAGTAAAAAAGGGCTAGAAGGAAGACAGCGAAATAACTCAAGGCCTGGAAGTTTGAACTCAGTATTGACAGAGAGGCCCAAGCGTCTATCGGATTAGGAAGGAGCGTTAACATGCGATGGTCCATGCTTGGCCTCGTTAAACCCTCCGCGCCTTTTCTGCTTGCCGGTTAAACAACATGTTTGTCCTCTTGTTAGGGTCCCTCTGCCGTCTGTCCCCTGCAGATTGCAAATCATTCCGGTATTCGCCCAGTGGGGGAAGCTGCTAGATTTGAACCTTGTGCATGGGAAATAGGGAAAATAGTCTGACCAGGTAAAGTGCACCAGCATAGACAGTCTTTTGGTTTATTATCTTCGATAATGAACCATTGGAATCGCCCAAAGAAAAAAAAATTTTAACCCCCCTCAAAATTTGTTGGTTTACGTTTCAAGACACGTAGATTCAGAAAATCGAATAAAAAAAAATCCGTCCGTCCGCCGTACGCCGTACGCCGTACGCCGTACGCCGTACACCGTACGCCGTACGCCGTCCCCCGTACGCCGTCCGCCGTCCGTGCCACTTTGCCCAGTTAGCGTTGAGCTAAAATTACGAAATTTGGTTTCTGGGTTTGGACCAGCCCCACAATGATCCTCGAAACTTTTCATAACCCTAGGTCAAGGGGAAGGGGTTCAAAACGAACTTTGAAATTTCGACAATGTCATATCTCTAAGAATTCTCATGAAACGGTTTAATTTTTAGTTCACTTTTGAATGACCTGAAAAATTACGAATCTTTTAAGACCAATTGGATTTTTGTGCGACCAGCCGTTCGTTCACAGTGACCGCGCAAAGGTTTAGGAAAAACACTAAACTTTCGCGTCGAAAACGGCCGTTATGTGACCCAACCCCCAGACGCCCAGAATAAAACTACCTTTTTTCATCTTCCCGGTATACTACAGTCTAGAAATTTTAACCGTGAGTCGGGGATAGACCACATTGCAATATTCAGTCGGTTTCTCATCTGTATAATAGTTTAAATAATACCTTTTTGTAATAATACAAATTAAATTTTGACGATGAGCTATTGACTTGAAATTTTAAAAAATAGGTCAGAACTGGATCACAATGCAATATTCACTCGGTTTCTTGTCTGTAAAATTGTTTAAATAATACCTATTTGTTTAAACAAATTAAATTTTGATGATGACCTAGATACTTGAAATTTTAAATATAGGTCAGAAATGGATGATATTTCAATATTCCCTCGGTTTGTATGACATGGTATGAGTATGGTATGGTATATTATTGTATGTATGATTTGGTATAATACAGTATGGTATGATAGGAAAGAAATTCGTATGGTATGGTATGAGTACGGTGAGAATATGGTATGGTGCCGATTTGCAATAAAGTCTGGTATAGACAGAAGGGTGATCTGCACAAGGAAGATAATAAACCGTTGTGTCAAGAATTTGCAGAGTTTTTAGCTATCAGGCAATTGGTTGAGGTAGCTCTCCCTAAATTTCGCTTCATCACTGCCTAAGGAAAGCCCGAAAACTTTCTATTCATACAAGAAATCGATTTTTAAAAAATGCCAAAGTCAATATTTTCACTTGCGTTTTGCAATTTATTGGGTCCTAAGTACATTTAAATACTGCCTACCAATGTGAATTTAATTAATAGCAATCAGAACGATAGTGGTGTCAGCACATGTGCAAACATCAAATCTTGTAAACTACTTCGTCTGTAAGCTATAACTGTTGTATACTGATTGGATTGCGTTTACATTTTTTATGATGTTGAGGAAATGGTCAGACGAGGATCTCCTATGAATTCCATAACATAACGACCGAAACAATGATAGTATCAGCACATGTGCAAACGTAAAATAAAAGTAACAATCATCATTTTACCAATGATAAAATGCACGTACACCACTACGAATTATATATTAGCAGATGCATTTACATTGAATTAGTGATCAATATAATTATCCAACACACTTTATGTCAAAAATGGATGCTTTGGTTATATTATATTCAAGAGGTTCAATTATTAAGCTACCGGCACATAGATACGAGTACATGAACCAACTGTATATGCGCATGCTATACTGTGTAAGGGAGCTGTACTGCCCATCCATTTGGCAGATGTTTTTATAACCATGTCTAGCTGTAGGATATCTCATGGCAAGATGATACATAGAAGGCCCAGGGTTGATATGTTACTTCATTCCAAGCAACCACTCCAATCCCCTCCCCCCTCCCCACACCCAAAAAAAAACAAAAACAAAACAGAACGTATATTGGAAACAAACACCACCGAATTAAGCGTTGGAAAACAAAAAGGATTCGTCAAATGTTACTAAATTCCGATCGTATTCGAAAAGCGCTGTAATTTTTTTTTCTGGGTCCCAAAAGCATTCGTTCAATCAGTATGAAAATTGAATTCGCGCTCATAATGACATTTCTTTCTCGGTTGGAACTTTGAGCCCTCAATGTGAATGATACCATATGGACCCGGATAATAATGATATGACCGAGTCCTTCAATGAGTTGGGAAGGACCAGCGTTGAATGACGCCAAACTCCGTTGCTGTGATACTTGTGACAAGGGGATAAAACGTTTACACGACAGATTGGGATAGAAAGGAAGTCTACGGTGGTTTCAATACGGTGATATAAATTTGGACCGGGGACAGTGAACGACACAAAAAAGAAACACACGCTGGGGAGCTAGCCGCACAGCGGTGAGGTATCGGGTTCGGGAAGGGGTAGTTTGAGAAAGAAAAAAGTGGCCTATGGGAGCGGGTGCGAGGGAGGTGGAATTGGAAAAGGGTCGAATAGCAAAACGCGGACAACTCCATCATTGATTTCCTAGCCAGGAGGAGGCGGCGCAATAAAACAGAAAAGAAGGGAAAGAAATAAAGGCCGAAGGAAGGAAGAATTCCAGGATCTTTGACTACGATCCTACCTGAAGTGAGGGAACCACACCTTTTATCTTCCCGACTGATGAGAAAATAGTTTAACACTTGACCAACCCGTAGGGTATTGGGGGGCTGAAGTATTTATTCTGCACAAGGGGAATTTCGCCGATGTTTTTGCGGCGGATGAACCCCCTTAGTCACAACACGAACCACTTCTTTCACTCAACTATAATGTCATTGGAGACTCAATACCCACTGGGAATTGAGATGTTCCGAACGGATTATCAGGACTAGGTGTACTACTTTCACGTTGTTCATCATATCAATTATTTATCACGTTAAATGATGATGTCAAAAAAAGAAGGAATTCCTGGTAGGGAGGAAAAAAAAATGCATGGGCCAAGTAAAACCTTGTAAGGGCTCAATTTCGCCTTTCCCCTTAGCTAATAAGAGTGACTCATATTAATTGTTTAATCGCTCAAGTCCTCTGTTGTTCCCACCTAAACGATGGAGGATGAACATCTAGAGCAGTGGTTCCCAAACTGGGGGGCGCGCCCCCCTGGGGGGGCGTGGAGAAAGTCCAGGGGGGGCGTGACACCCAAATGAAAAAAAAAAAAAAAAAATACAAAAATAATTTCCTCGGATTTTTGAAATAAAGTCTTTCTAAGTTTTCAAAGCTGTTCGGATGTACTTGCCTTTTTCAACAACATACATGTGCGAAAAAGCGTTTTCAACTCTTGTGGCGATCAAAACCAAGTACCGCAACAAACTTGATGTCGAAAGTGACCTACGCTGTGCTTTGTCTGAAACTCAACCCAGGATCTGTCAACTTATCCAGAACATGCAAGCGCACCCATCTCACTAAATTACATTTCATGTTTTGTTTTTGTAAGTAGGTAGGCCTATTGTTTCACCTTCCTTAAATTGAAAATGTATCTGTGTTACAATGTTAAATTTTGTGTCAGTAATTATATTCGTTTTTCATGTAATACTTGTTTTAATTTTCACCATACGTACAATTATTGAATCTTTCCATTCTGCGTTACCGCATTCAACAGTGATCGAAAAATCTACCTACTCACCGTATCAAGTAGGCACATACTTGTACAAGTAGGAGTTGGTATGTACGGCACCGTGCAAATAGGGTATTGCAAAATGGAAAGCTGATATGTGTAGGGGGGCGTGGGGGGGTCTCCAAATAACCAGAGGGGGGCGTGGTACAAAAAAGTGTGGGAACCCCTGATCTAGAGGATGTTTTGAAGAATTCTCAGAACACCTCGGACAATAACGATGAAGGCTCATCTCCTTGAAGTTATTCGGATGATAATTCCTAGTGTTCAGACAAATCATTAAAAAGAAGAATTATTTTGTTTGTTGTGCGCGACGTTTCGCGAGTGTTTGTGTTGTCTTCAGCCCGGTCTTAGCCCGCTATCTTTGAACGATATGTGGCCCCTGGATCAGTAACTGTTTTCGTCGACGTGTGGTCCAAAGCCTTTGGACCAAAGCGGTGCAAGAGGGGAGGACGCGAGTTGGATCCATCGATGTATATACATCGATGGTTGGATCGAACCAGTCATCGCCGAGCTTTCTATAAAGCCTATTGACATTTTTTCCCACCAACTTCAGTAGCCAAATTCTCCTGAATCGGTTTTAGTTCCGGTACTTTATAGTGCTAGAGCATAAGGGACGGATTTCGATCCAATTCACAAATCGTTCACCTCCGCCATTCGGTGGCGATAAGTCGGAGTTCGCGCGAATATTATTTCCGTCATTCGTTGGCCGTAAGCCGGAGTTTTCAAGGAACATTCATCCGCCATTTGGTGGTAGTAAGTCGGATTTGAAGGCAAAGACCGGGAGACGCTGAAACCGTTGCGTTTTGGAAACCAACACCGCCAGAACATCTGTACAACGCATCTAAGGTCGGATCATTCCATCATTTTATTTTAATTATTGACATTTCGCGGACATTTTCTTTTATCTGCATTGTGCATTGATTTATTTTTGGAAGAGATCTCTTGTTTTGTTTTCATTTCTCAAAATTATATTCATTTCTACCAGTCATCGTTTCTGCTAATCCTTCCCGTATTGTCGATTTCAATTATTATTAACTCTCCAGAAGTGGTGGTTAATACACATAAACATCTAGCACTGTATGTAAATATGTATTAAGGAGTGAAGTGTGGAGGTTCTCGAGTTTTTTATAGAATTTGCTGACACAGATTCGGTAAACATTCCATGCTGTGCGATTTTACTTCATGGAAGGGGACCTCTCGGGTTCTACCGTCACATTCCTCTCTACATTTGCGTGGGGAGGTGGTGGACTGAGCTGTATGAGCTGCCAGTTCATCACCACTTTGTCACGAACTTCATTGGTTAGTATAATTTATTTAAAGTCATAGGGGAACAGAATAACAGTTCTCTATGTCCTTGACACTGGTCAAACGGCTCTTTGGATGGTAGTTTTCAAGTATGAATGATGGGATTTTCAAATATAGTTTCAACGAAGGTTAAACGAAGCTGGAAAATGAAAGCTTACGATTAACATGTGCAACATATCCTGAACGAAATTTTGACGTGAACTGAATACCAGATAATAGGCAATTCTGGGTGACATCCGATCACCTGTTTCCGATTTGATAGAATCACACAGTTCATTCATAACAGCACAATGGAGGATCAGAACGTCCGAGCGTCAACTCCTATTTAAAGTTATTTCGGGAAGAGCATACTCGTACATGTACATTTAGGAACCAACGGATTTTATCACCCCTTGAGGCAAAAGGCAAAACACTACAGTAGGAGAAAAGTAATTGTCATTCGTTAGTCGGAACAAAAGTCTCAACTCGCACGGTTCCCTCTAACGTTCTGAACGATTCATGTTTTCAATGGATGCTACGTAGTGGGTGGGTAATTATTATGGGAAGCTATTGTTGAACTCCGAGGAGAGGGTTAAACCCGTTACAATAGCATCCTATTGTCTTGCGCCTTCTTCCCATTTGATATTAACTTGGACATTCGAAGGGGTCGCTAACAAAGCCTTGGAGTTCCAAATTATACCAAGAGGTGTTTGAGACTACTCATAAAACCGTACCTTTCGGAAGGCAAAAAATTTCAGGTCACGAGACCCTAATGCGGGAATTGTCAAAATTACGTATAAACTACCCTCACTAAATTACGATTATTTTTTCATTTATTCTTCACGATGATCGACACAAGAAACTCAAATACCTAGGACTCATTTTTTCGCAATCCAGACACGTGAAACTTGTATTCACTTTTGTGATGATTCCATTGTCACCATCCCCTCCAAGCCACCAGAAAAAGCGGTCATACTTCGTGCAGTTTATTACGTTATATGGGGAAGCGAAATCAAATGTTTTAACGAATCGAGTTAGGTGTTACACAGGCAAAACACTACAGAAGGGGAAAAGTAATTTCCATTCGTTAGTCGGAACGGTTCGTCGGTCGGAGTGTCGTTCGTTCATGAACTATGGTCAATATCACACGTTCTCATTAAATTTTTTGTGATCGAATAAAAGTGATGAAAATTAGTGATTACGATCTTGATAATACGAGGGAGGTACTAGCAATCATTCCAATAATGAACTTATAATGGAGAGTTCTCGAGTAATTTTTATTCCTAAGCAGAGGGGAAGAATGGTGCAATCTTCTACGGCTTCCCTCTTCGGGCGTTTTCCGAAATGGTATTACTTTTCATGTATTTATTGAGATTTATGCATTACATACAAATACAAAAAATGTTGATACTACTCCTCTCTTTAAGACAACTTGTCGTGAAGGGAGTCCCATAACATGACCAAACAAGAAGGAAACAAGGCAAATCTTACCATAACGGTTATTATCTTCTTAACAGATCAATATACTGTGTACATTATCCTTACGAGTTGAGCTGTAGGAGTTGCTGTCATCCTGCACTCAGCCAGCACAGGGCCAGAAGCAGTGGAAGGTCGTCTCTAGTTCCGTCGTGTGGGCTCCTCCAGGTATGGTTTAGCGTTCAGAAATAAAGCCTCCGTTATCAGTTTGACGAGCAACATCACTGAGCAGGATTAGCCTGGGGATCTGACTCACGGTATAGAGTGCAGAAATTCGATGAATCTGGCTTGCTTGAAAATGATGTCTCCTTTCTGGGGATAGGCCGACCGAATACGTTGAGTATCATTCCAAAGAAATGAGACATCAAAAGGACGGAAAATTGTCCTGGATCCCATATATGTCCGGTGCAACCCTAGTTAAATTCGTACAATGAATTCAGCTACGTGGTAGTTCACGTGAGTAGGTACCAAACGGCGATTAATTTTGGGTAAAATTGAAAAAATTAAATCTGTTAAGTGCCATGAACGGCGAACAGACGGATTCGTGGCGTCCGCTCTTCGAGCCATCTATGAAGATCTCGAGGCCAGCATGTCACACTATATTTATCAAAGAGAAAGAATTTTCCCAATCCCGTTCCTGATTGGGTTCCAAGAGATTGTGGACGGCTACATTCAAATACTAGCTTCATTCCTATTGCTTATTGTCCATTCACATTCTTACAAATAATTATGCCATTATTCTTCAAGTAAAAACAATTTAAAAAAATCAAATGAATTGATATGAAATTGTAAATGAAATTTACAACTTTTACCGGAATCAAAATGAGGAAAATGAAAAAAAAAAAATTTTTTTTTGAGGTGACGCGTCAATTAAACGAAATAGGGGAGGCAACTAAAGTCTTTATACTTACAATGGCTTACAATGGAGGAATGAAGAAATCGAACTGAGGTTTCACTGACAAGAGGAGCTTTGCACTGCGAGGGAGACGGCGAAGAGGTCGATTCCGATCATAGTTTTGTTGAGGAGAACTGGACAGTGAAGAAGACTGGAGAGCGAGATGTTGAACGAGGAGCGAAAAGGCAAATCTTGGAGAGCAACGTCGGGCAGTAAATCAGGCTGTTGACAATTTTGTAGAACTCCGTCTGCACTCAAGAGTCACCACCTACGGATTATGGACTCGCAGTCAATGTCTCCTGAGAGGAATCTCAAGAATTTCTCAAGACCATTCTCTATCTCAAGAACCTCCTCCGAACGCGCTCCAGACGGTAGTTGCGTACACGGGAGACCACACGGAGAACGCGTATTCCAGCAAGAGAAGGACTAGATTTATACTGATTTATAATTATAAAAAAAACTTAAGTATAATTTGAAATTTATAAATATGCAGCCTCACTCCTTGCCGTTCCGCTTGGAGAACATGGAACATATCTGCGAGACGTATGGTGGCCAAACGTGAGAAAGTCGACACTCCACTTTGACGGAAGACACTCGGAACCCCTCTTTATACTCAGAATGTTAAAAAAGTAAAGTTAATCCTGTGTTTAAACACTTTCCGGCGGTGGTGTTGCTCGCGAGGAATATCTTCAAAAGATCCCAAATCAAATAAAATCTCGTGGAACAACAACTTTTTCAAAAAAGAATGTAATAACAATATTTGGGATTCCGTTGCCTTGTAAAAACAAAATACAGGAGAACTTTCACTAGTAGGAAAATGATTAACGTCCTACTATTTCTATCGGCGCTAATATTTTTAAGCGATTGTGCAACGGTTACCAATTATATTGACGAAAATCTACTAATAATATTAGTAACATGTGCTAGCTTAGTATTATTAGAGCTTGTAAATTCCGATTGTGCAACACAAATTACAAGTTATGAGTAGTTAATATTAGTTACTAAGCTATTGTGCAACAGGGCCCAGATCGACCACCTCGACGGACCTCCGCAGCGGTACTCCACACAGCGTATATTCGTGCGTGTTGATTGTTGAACACTGGGTGGATTACCTTGTAGATAGGTCCCACTTGCAGTGGAGGGAGATGTCAGTTCGGTCCCGAGTGAAATTTTTCTAAATTAATGTCGACTCTCCCGTAGTTTTTCCACAACACTGTACTAAATTCTGAGTCGATTACGAAAAAAACTTTTTTAGCACTTTTACGAATTTAGTTCTAGAATGAAAGAGAGATTTATGCGTGTTTGTGACTATTCTTACCTACAGGGATTTTTGGTTGTCCTCTTCCCCATAATCTCAAAAATCCTCACAACTAGAAGAGTGACTTTGGAAGGGTGTCCCTAAGAATACACGGATATCACCCAATGGAGAGCATGTCACGTATGGTAAATAGGCCTTCGAGGATGTAACATCACGCATTTAGCGAAACTGGTAGCATTGATAGGTAACGGTAGTATAGCAAAAGGCATATTCTCTCTTTCTTTTTCACTCTCAGTCATTTTTTCTCTCTCTCTCTTCGCCCCCTCTCCATAACTCCTATCACTACAACCAAACTTATTACGAAAGAAATGTTATTAAAATGTCCCCACCCCGCTGAACAAGGGGAAAAAGTTGTGTACAAAGTATCTTCATTTCTTAGATAAGTTCATTGAAGAGAAGTGCTGCATTGATGGGTTGAATATCAGTCTTGCGAAGGGGCTACGGGCGGGAGAGGTTTCGAGTCAGCGTTATCCCACTGAGCCAGGCCCTTCCCATTATATTCCATGCTCTTCAAAATATGTTTGTCGATGGATTCCGGTTACCCGTCTCGTCGGGGTTCTTTCTCAGTAATTACTTTGATTTGATTGAAAGCACCGTAAACAGTAACTTTTCATCCGTCCTGACATTCTCTCCAATATTTTTTTGTCCCCACCCTTGTTTTTCTTCGGAATTTGTGGAAAGATGAGCTCTGGAGATGATCGAGCCCGTTCGTGTCCCCTTCATCGATGTTTCCGAATGATGTATTGATTGCGTATCAAGGCGTGAAAATAACAGCAGTTATAGTTGTTGGGATCACCACAACTGGCAGTCCACCGACTATCCCTACAAACTAATGGAGTCTCTTCGATCAATACCACTTAGTTAGAATAGAATAGAATAGAATAACTTTATTTATGTATCTTTACAACATCGGGCTAGGTAGCCCGCTCTTCCTGTCATACAGAAGATTCCAGTTACAGAGAAACTAAACAAATACGTCAATTTGGTGAAACAATTAAATCTCGAATAAGGAATTAGGTAGGTGATAGAATTAAATCATTTGAAGACGGGTCTGAAATAAATGAAGTAAATTATGCTGAAGTGAACCCGCCACTTTTGAGGGGGATTACACATTTTTTCTTGGACGATTCCAAAGGTTCAATAGTAGAAATTATAAATAATAATTTTCGCAATTTTCATTCGAAATTCATAAATATATTTGGCGTCAAATTCTTGGCTTCTGCAAGTTTGCAATCTTTGAACCTTTGTATCAATCAAAACGTGGATGCCTCACATTGTTGAATCTCATTGCGATTTAGATTGGACGTTTCGTGTATTCGATTTATTGCCTCCAGTTCCACCCACATAATGAACTCAAAGCCGATGGAAGTTAAGTTACTATCCTTCAATCGTTCGATCATGGGTTGAGGGGAAAACCCATCCGAGTTTTTTCGTAGCTTTGTTCCTAGAATTTAAAAAAAAACTAGACACCCAGGAAAAGGTTTGTTTATTCCGATTTCTGATCGAGAGCAGTTGAGCTTGAGAGAAGAAGCGGGGAAAAAATAAAAAATTATGATAAATGAAGATGAGGGAATGAGGAAGGTGGAGCTGTGAGGTTGATAGAAAGAGCCAAGGCACTTCTCCGGTCTCCCAGGCTCATAATTGAGTTTTACAACTCAGTTATGGAGATCACTCTTGTTTTTCGATAATGAAATTACTTGTGAGCAAGTTTCCCGTTGATGATGCATTTTCAGACAATCGTGAGAGGGGAAGGGGTAGACCAGAGACAAACTTTTATAACTGTCTCTCCCTCTCGCTCCGTCACGGGAAGCATCCTTACACTCTGTCTCTCTTCAGCTTGGTTTTTCCTCTTCTAAACTTCATTTGAAATTGTGATTTTAATTAATTGAATCCAGCCGAGATGGGAGACCTATCGTCTCAATGACTACTGGTCGTGGAAACCAATAAGAGACTGTCCGTTTCGCCTCTCTAGTATGTCCTCTCTTTGGATTTAAATCTTCCGCATAATGAGGCCCACTTCCATCAATATGATGACTGTACGAAAATTAATAAAAATTTGCCGCACACCGAATTGTCCTACGTTCGTTTACAATTCATATCTAGAAAGGGAAGACAACGTCTGTCTGTTTGCACAAGGATCAGAATCGAGACATTCTATGTACAATTTTTAATTACTGCTTAGTGTCAACTCAAATATGAATGTCACGTCGCTCTAAATCTTGTTACCAAGCAACCTAATACACATCTGTTTTGAACCAAAACTTTAGTCAATCACTATACATTCCCCACCTCCAAGAACGTTATAACAATATAGTATAGGTACTACTCCTGCGGTTATAGGAAATTACTTTTCTTTACATATCCCTTAATTAGAGTCCTACCTACTTCGTCTTCGTACCTAATGGATTGTCTTTGAATCGTGAAATGTGCTGTGAATCGTGATATTTCAATAGTACGGTTAACCAGTTGCAGGGATTAGCTGGACATGTATTTAGTCAAATCTTATTCTTCGTCGCCTCACGATACCAATTCAACATTTTCAAATTTTTCCTTCGTTATTGGCTTCTTAACTTCGTTTTTTTGCTTCGTCCACTCATCAGCATGAAATTTACGATCAAAATCGACTCCTTGAAGTGCGGTAAGCACCCAATGCTCGTGCAAGTCATCCAGAAAGTTGAAGCCCTTTCAGCGAATTTTTGAAGAAAAGGAAGCTACAGTTCTCGGTCCAAAATTTTTGAAACTCGAGTTTCCGACAAATTTTCATCCTAAATTCACACCTAAAGACACCAAAAATCAAGTGACATCTGATTTTAAAGGTTTTTGTAACGCTCAACACGATGATGAAATCAGAATAGCGATATCTCATCCCGGTCTCAAACTGGAACACTTTGAAGAAGAAGAAACGTGGTTGTTACTTGATATGTTCTTCACGGTTTATCTGCTCTAACCTTATAACAAAATGAGATATCTCCATTCTGACCTCGCCATCGTGTTCAACGTTGAAAGTTCTATAAACTGAGGTGTTACTCGGCAAAAAAAGTTATTTCTTCAAAAATTTGCTCTTATAACCATGCTGCATGACTGTGGATTTTTTTAAGTTCTTCCACGTTGAACACGATATCTTATTCCATTCTCAAACTGGAGCATTTTGAAGGTGAAGAAACGTGCTTGTTACTTGGGATGTTGAGGAGCAGATCGGACGTCGTCAACATGGCGATAAATCATCCAGCAGCTTACTGGCCCAGCTGATTCGAATAGCACAAGGTTTTCAAAAATGTTGCTAAAAAACTCTGACCAACGGTGATTGACCCAACGGTTTATTATACCCTTTGTGCTAGATTTAATGCGCTCGAAGTTGACGGTTGAACAGGCACTTACACAACAGCAGTGTCTGAAAAGATTATTTGTAGTCAGATGGTCTTCGAAACGCCAAACACTAAAGGAATTCGTTGAGCTGTCATTACATTTCAGAATAAATATAACCGCTCATCTTATGCATTCGCTTTATGAAATTCAATATGCACTGAAGTATCGCAGTGCAGTGAAGTTATGGTTGAAAACAGATTAGCCTAATTACTGGATTGAATTCCGGTTCTATGAAGCATGATACAAGATTCGGTAATGAAGATGTTTTCAACGTGCCATACATTAAAGTCGTCGTTCAATAGATAAGTTGGAAATCTCAATCGCTCCTTAAGTAAGATCTTAATGCATGAGACCATTGTGGACCGTTCTCAAGGCTTTTAGGTATGATTAAAATGTTCCGTCCGATACTATATTTTCTTAAGGAATTGGCTAACTCAAAGTACGAGGCACATAGTAAATTTGTAAGAAGAACGTCTCTAAAAACCCGAAACACTTGGAACAGCTTTTGCAGTCATCCACTTAATGTTGGTATTCGAGTCAACATTACTTTGAAGTCGTTCTACATGGATTTTGGTTTATTATCTTCGATAATGAACCATTGGAATCGACCAAAGAAAACAATTCATTGGTTTGAGTTTCAAGAGAAAATCAAGAAAAAAAACTCTGCAAATTCTTGACACAACGGTTCATTATCTTCTTTGTACAGATCACCCTTCTGTCTAGATCACTAGGTCTAAATGTCTAGATCCTAAATGTTAGATTAATATCAATTATCACTAATTATTAACAATTTTATCAAGTACCTAGTGAAAATTATTATAATTTATTGTTAGGTATTAATAATTCGTATTTACTATTAATAATAATAATTATTAATTATGATTAATTAATACGATATAATTCTGGGGTTTTTAATACTACGTCGGTAATAATTGTTCTATAAAAGAAGTACCTACCAACAAACATTCGAAATTACCTTCATTTCCGTAGCACGAAACGCACCTCAGAACAACAAACTCGACATCACTTAAGCCATATGATGTTCCAAAGAGCTTGTTAGTATGAAAATGGACCTGTATTTCAACAGTTTGATTCACGATCCTGTAGTGAGGCACAATCTTTGAGCCTTCATTGTGAACGAACGGCTGGTCGTACAAAGCTGCGGATGGTCTTAAAAAATTCTACGGAACAAACTCTATCTAAATATGAAATAAAAAACATACCGTTCTATATGAATTTTTCGAGATATGAAATTTTCAAAATTTCAAAATTCGTTTTGAACCCCTTCCCCTTGACCTAGGGTTATGAAAAGTTTCGAGGACCATTGTGGGGTTGGTCGAAACCCATAAAAAAAATTTCGTAATTTTAACTCAACGCTAACTGGGCAAAGTGGCGCGGACGGCGGACGGACGGATTTTTTTTTATTCGATTTTCTGAATCTACGTATCTTGAAACGTAAACCAACAAATTTTGAGGGGGGGTTAAAAATTTTTTTTCTTTGGGCGATTCCAATGGTTCATTATCGAAGATAATAAACCAAAACCGTCCGGCCGCCGTTCGCGACACTTTGCCCAGTTAGCGTTGTATTAAAATTACGAAATTTGGTGTATGGGTACAGACCAACCCCAAAATGATCCTCGAAAATTTTCATAACCCTAGGTCAAGGGTAAGAGGTTCAAAACGAATTTTGAAATTTTGAAAATTTCATAGGTAACTCAAAACATTTAAATGGAACGGTATGTTTTTTTTATTTCACATTTAGATAGAGCTTATCTTTTACAATTTTTTAAAACCATCCGCAGCTTCGAACGACCAGCCGTTCGTTCACACATTTAGTGCAGAAAGGAGATAATAAACCGTTGTGTCAAGCATTTGCAGAGTTTTTTAAATAATCGATATTCAAACTAATGCATACGTCAAATTTGCCATGACGCCATCTCTGTGCATTACGGAATGACTTGATCATAAAACTTAATAAATTATGTCGCATTGTTAATAGAGCCACCACTGGCGCCAGAGGTCGTGCCAACTAACCTGAAGTCTGTCCCAAATATGAATAAATCGGTGAAACCAATTCAAATAGGAAAAAATGAAGTTGTCCCAATATTGCAATCTTTTCACTCAAACTCCTCCTATGGGTCACAATAACACCGGTCTTCGAACGTTTCCGGGCCACTATTGTTTCTTCTTCATGTCTGGTAATTTTCGGTCCACATCCGATTTTTCTTTATTATACCTACTTCCTCTCATCGTCAAATCTGATCATCACGAAACACCAGTATTGTGGGTCAGGTAAGGGTTAATTTCAACTTTTATCTTTCCTTTATTTTATTTCTTATTTTCCTTATTCCTTGTAACTTTATTTTTCACGCTCAAATGGTTATGTATGTTCATATATCTATGTACGAGTGTGTGTTCTTACAGACTTTTGTAATTCATGTCAGATTGGATGGAGCCTGAAATGATGAATGCGAGAAAGCAATCAGAAACTTGTATTAAACATGGATATGATTACACTACATAATTAAATGATTGAGGGAACTAATTAATGTTTTGTTCTCGACTTGTGATATAACCAAAAAAAAAAAAAAAAAAAATGAAGACGGTAAGTAACAACGGGGGCCAGTGATCTCATATTTCGCTCAAAACTTAGCAACAAAATATGTGTTTGAAAGTCAGCTGTATGCTGTGTACTTGTAATTGAAAATCAACAAAAATATATATAAATAGATTTGGTGTTTTCCTCAGAACACGACCAAACGAACGGGTCCCGAGATTTGAATGTTGAGCGAATCTATTGTGTGGAATTCACTATATTCATACTCATCATCAACTAAAAACAAAACATGTTTACTAAGTCAGCCGCAATTTTCGATTGAAGAAATTGAAAGTAAATAAGAAAATCCTTGTTGGTCACTTTTAATCAATCATGTAAAAACAAAAAACGAAATTCAACATTTCATGAATGGAGTCAGTGCCATGCTTGGGTTTGGCGGGATACTAACCAACATGACCTAGCGGTGTTGATGGGACTAACCGGAGCCCCTGACCGTTTCAGAACATTCCGTCGCCACTGAATATCATGTAATACTACGTGTTATTATACTATACAAAATACATGATTACGTATCATGTATTTTGATGATGAAACTGATCAATGATTATAAACTTTTAGACCCTTATTTATTATTGATGGTGTAGGTTATTTTATATGTACCTACTTTTGTTACAAATTATCGCCGGCATGGGTCTGTCCACGTAGAACCCCCCTTTCCCTTCACCATCATTCGGACATGACTACCCAGTCACTAATTTTTACCTGTTATGAGACTTACTAGGATATAGAACATTGATCTAGCCGGATGGGCAATCTGTACAGAAGATAATAAATCGTTGTGGAAAAATTTGCCGCGTTTTTGGTTTATTATTTTCGATAATGAACCTTTGTAAAGAATAATAAATTACCCCCCCCCCTCCACCATCAAAATTTGAGGGTTCACGTTTCGAGATACGTAGATTACAAAAATTGAATTAAAAAAATCCGTCCGTCCGTCGTCCCCCGTCAATTTTTTGTACGGGTTCGTACTAGCCCCACAATGATCCTTGACACTTTTCATAACATTCGGTTAAAAGGAAGGGGTTCAAAACGAATTTTGAACTTTAGAAAATTTCATATCTCAAAAAATGCAAGTTTTTAGTTTATATTCAGGTAGAGTTTATTTTTTAGAATCTTTTAAGACGATCAGGGTTCAATGTTCGAGCAAATCGAAATTCGTCAACAAGAGGGTGAACCTTGCGGCAGCCTGTCCAGGTAGAGATTCTAATAGTTCGTGGTTTTCAAATATCGATTTGATTAATAATAATTATTAATAATTATCCAAAATAATTCATAAACATTATTAATAACTAACAATACCTATTTGTTTAAAAAAAAAAAAAATTTGGTTGATGGCAATACATTTTATATTTTATTTTAAAGTCTTGAAATTTTAAACACGGGTTGAGAATGGATGGCAATGCAATATTCATTCAGTTTCTTGTCTCTAAAATTGTTTAAGCAATACCTATTTGTTTAAACAAATTAAATTTGGATGTTGATCTTCTAAAGACGTGAAATTTTAAACATGGGTCACAGATGGATGACAATGCAATATTCACTCGGTTTCCCGACTGTAAAATTGTTTAAACGAATCATATTTGTCTAAACAAATTAATTGTGGATGTTGAGCTAGAGTCTTGAAATTTTAAACATGGGTTGAGGATTGATTACAATGCAATATTCACTAGGTTTCTCGTCTGTAAATTGTTCAAGCAATACCTATATTTTTTTCAAATTAAATTTGGATGATGCGATACAGTTTCATCTATCAGTTTGTTAATTGGATTAGGGTGATCTGCCCGAAGAAGATAATAAACCGTTGTGTCAAGAATTTGCAGAGTTTTCTATTACACCTTCACCTAAGGGTAGAGTAATGGCTGAGTGATCACCTAACAAATAATCGCTATCACTCACATCATTATAGTTAATGGAAATACCTCTCATTTTAAAAAATATCTATAAGATCTGAGATTTTTTTCACCCATGTGGGCCAATATGAGGGCTTTCCATCAGAAGACATAATACCACAGTGGTCCTTTTGTCCTTTTGGCCTCAATGTCACTTCCAACTGTAGCTTCCTAGCTGGGTTATCAGCTTTGTATGCTCAATTTCTTTAAGCTATAAATTATAGCACGGCGGGCTTGAATTGAGGGAATGTTTCCAGACCTGCCTTCTATAATAAAATTGACCACCGCAACTTGCGAATTTTATTCATCTGATTCGCAGCACGATTGGCTGAAGATTTTTCCCACTGCCGGCGCTTGATAGGAGTCATGCAACATGTTGATATCCCTTCACCGCGGTTAGGTTTAGTTCAAGAGCTAAAAGCCAGACCTGCGACTTTAGTTAGAGGAAGTGTAATTGGTGCATCATCGAATATGTAGATTGAACCTGAGAATCGCTGTTATCATCTTGCACTGCGAAAGACTAGTCTTCAATAGTATCGGAGGATGGAGTTAGATTGATGAAATCAAGGCCTCAAAGGTTCGTCCTTCGGTTCATATGAACGATTGGTTAATATAAGTGCGTCTAGGAACCAGTTGTGGTCATTTACTCCTGTTTCAGATTGATCAAATATTCTTCAATAGTACCTATCGTAAAATCACTCCACTGAAATTTGGTCAGTAAAAATAGTTAAGGTTATAGTCGTTATGGTTATAGGTTATGGTCGTGTAACAGCCTGTGTCCTTCAGGGTAACGGACACTTCTCCTTTTCTCTCCAAGTCGACGATTCTACAGACGTCGCGGAGTTGGCAATTTTATCAGCTTTTGTCTGCTATAATACTCCGGATGTTTCGAGGAGGATCTTCTTCTGCGCAATCCACCTCCTACCAGTACAACAGGGGCATAAATATTCCATTTGTTGGATGATTTTTTTAATGATGAACGAAATCCCTTGGAGTAACTGCATTGACGTGTCCACAGATGGTGCAAAAGCAATGGCTGGCTCAACGGTTGGAACGATTACGAGGATAAAAGAAAAATCTAAAAAATGCAGTAGCAGTCATCGTGTTCTTCGTAGACATGCTTTAGCGATGAAGACATTTTGTATTATTATGTGATGATATGGGAAGCCTTCACGATTCCCTGTTCACAAGTGAGGTGGTTGTCTCGTGAGAAAGCACTTTCACGTTTACAGGAGTTACGTTCTGAAGTCTTATCTCTGTTGATGGACCACAATATCAAATTGGCCAACGTTTTTAATGGTGAGAGATGGCAGTGTAAACTTTCATATTTATCAGGTATTTTCATGGAAATGAATGAGATGAGCCTTTCTCTGCAAGGGATTATTATCACGACTTTTGAAGCTAATGACCCACTGAGAGAAAAAAAATGGACTTTTCTCGATTAAATCACGACTTGTTTTCTCAGTCAAATCCTGCCAACGGAGAATTAAATGTTTATAAGTAACAGTTGAATCATTAATGTCACTGTTGAATTTCACTTAACCGCGACTGAAAATGTCGGTGTTTTTATCGTCCCCAAAAATGAACACAACCAAGAAATAAAACCAATTAAAGTCACGGTTGAAATTTAATTGTGAATTAAATTGTGCCGCCCCTAGCTTTCAAGATCTCGGTTGCCAACATCAACTTAAAAGTCACGGTTAACACTATAGGGCCCATCATTATACGGCCGGTTACATCAACCTAGAATAAAATGCATTCAACGGTGAATTAAATTAACGTACTATCCGTTACAGAAACGATGCAACCTTGAATTAAATGAAGAATAACCGAGATGATTCAAATAATTATTCAACCTAGAATTGTTTGTTTCTACCGTAAAATAAATCATAATTTCTGGCTCCCCAGGTTCAATTTCTCGGTTGGATCCATTTATTTTCTCGATTGGATCCATATAATTTCTCGGTTGGATCCATTTAATTGAATCGTGTAAAAGTCACGGTTGTATCTATCAAATTTCTCGGTTGTATCGTGTATAAGTCAAGGTTGTCGGTCAGTACAATTCAAAATGCTCAATTTTACGATTTAAAATTGAACGGAACAAATTCCATATTAATGAAACAAAATGTGATAAGCGCGTACAATGCATTCCTGCTTAGGAGCCAACCAAGTTAATTAGTAGCCATGAATTAGAAGCCAAGTATCAAAATTACCTACTTTGTCTCTGAAGAAAGAATGTATTATGTCATTAAATGACATATGTACATATTATAATAAGTATATTTCGATGCCATAGTATACATTTTTAAATATACTGTACAAAGTTCGCACATTTAAAAGGAAAAAAATTCAGTTTTGGGTTGAATTTGTTCAAAAGAAAGAGGTGGAGTTTTTTCCTGTATTAAATTATTTTTTACATGAAAACATACTGGATCTTGCAAAATTCCCATTGACTGATGAAATGTGTGAACATCTTCGCGGTTTGGAAAAGTCCTCTGAGGCACTACATCCTTACAGCTCGAAATACAATTCTGCAAGAACATGAATGGGTGGTCAAACCGTTTTCAGTTTCAAAAAAAGCCAACTAGTCTATGGTCAAGTGAATACGAATGTCTGATAGGACTCCGCCTGGAAAACAATAAGTTCCAACCGCTTATTGAAAAAGCGAAACGGGTTCTTCTTCCTTTTGCCACAACTCACTCATGCGAATCTGGATTTTCTATCTATGCAGCCACCAAAACTAAACACCAAAGCTGATGACAAAGTTCGCGCATTTAACAGAAATATTTATTCTGTTCGATTACCTACAATGGTTGCACCTACCTATCGGTTCCGTACTGTTCAATTTGATTTTTGTGTTCTAAATAAAGATGAGTTTGTAAATGTAATGTTTGTTTTCGACTAATAATAAGGCATGCCCCGGCTATTTTGCTAAACTGGTATTTACCACAATTTACGAATTTTGTGTCATGAATCTAAATCTAAATACTTGAGTAAGAGGGGTCCGTAGTAGATATCCCCCAAAAACAACTCCGTTGTAAAAACTGACCCGCCAAAAAACCTCAGCCGCAAAAAGGAATGATATCCATTTTGCCCGCCAGCCACATATATAGGATGCTCGGTGCTTCGCACCTCGCTGTTGACTGTGCATATAGAAACCTGATCCTCCTACCCCTAACCTCCACCGTCAATGTTTTCCTGTTCCCTGTCTCCTTCCCACAACCCCTTCTCACCCTTAGTCACCCTCGGTTTCACCTAATATGTTTCCTCTGTTACACCAGCAGGGAGCTTTACGCTTCTTTCAATGCTGTTGGCGGGAGCTTTTTGCCAGATGAACAAGCCTGAATTGAAGCATTACTTCATTATACCTAGGTGTACCACCACTGATTACTCGTGACCACCAGTAATACTTATAATATAGTAATCTATATAGATAATCCTGTGATGCACGTCTTCACAAGTTATACGGGACCTACAGTTTATCGCCGGTTCCGAACGGCACTATTTGAGAGGCTGTACTAGGCAAATGATACTGGTGGTAGTTTGCCATTGCTTTCCACCAGGTGACCGCCGCAACAGCTAAGTATGTGAAAAATCCTTTCACGCCAGCGGGTATTGAACCCAAGATCTTACGCATCGCGGACAGACGCGCTTGTCCACGAGGCTACCGGCGGCCACAGAAAGTTTGCAAAACGTAAAACGCACGTTTTTATACCAAAAATCGCGAATAACTCGAGAACCGTTGGGAAAAGTGGCAAAGTGTGCTACCCTCATTCGAAAGCCCATTAAATTTCCTATCGATCCTTAAACAGGCGCCACTCTACGACAATTTTTCTGACCACCGTTCAACTTTGATGTTTTCGGAAATTAGCCAAATCAGTAGATGTGGAATTTATTCACGTATTTTTGGCTGTGGATTAGTCAAATCGATTGAGATTTAGTTCAAAATTATTGAGCATATTCTAGACAACCTAGCGGACATTTTAAGACCAACCGCACCAATTTTCATCAATATTTGCGGCAGTTGTTGTTGAAAATAGAAAAATCACCATAACTCCTTTATTTTTCCCTTTAGGAAGCATTTTTTGATCTCAAATTAAACAGTTTGAAAAGCTAAACACAACTAAAAAAGAAAATCTGAAAAAGCTTCAATTTTGAAGGAGTTATGACCATTTGAAATTCCTAAAAAACACTATTTCCCCCCTAATTGGGGGGGAAATGAGGGGAGGGAGAAAAAATGGTCAAAAGGCACTCCCTTGGAGCATAACAAACGTGTGTGCAAAATTTCAGCTCGATCCGATTTGTCTGCTGGGCTGTAGCCCCGTCAATGAACAACAACAAGAAGAAGAAGAAGAACACGAAAAACGTGAAAAATAGTGGTTTTAAAATTGTTATACCCCCGACACCTGATGTTCCCAAGAGCTGAAATTTGTTTTACGTCCTCACGTGCCCCTGGAGAGTTGGTGTACAAAAAATCAACTCTCGAGACACTCAGGGGACCGAGCTACGGGATGGTGAAAACCCCAACTTGTTCCGTCGCGTAATCAGTGTCTCAGTCGCTTCGGTTTTCAGGGCTTCGGTTTTCTTGGTGGGCGGGATGCTCCCGCGTCCCTAGATTGTTCCGTGAAAGGGGTCCGAAAGCCAATACTTTGGGAAGCCGGGAAAACTTTGGGAAACGGGAGCATGCTCCTGAGCGTTTCCTTCAAAAACTTGCTGAAACAACAGATGGGATACCCCGTTTTGAGCCTCGTTGGAGTGGGCGCGAAAATAACAAACGCGAGAGTACATTTTGTCACACAGTCATTCATAGAACGTGATAGTATTCTGTTTAGTAGTTATTAAGGTCTGGAATGGGGAAGGCTGATTGGCGTCAGTTTAGAGTGCCTGGCGTAGTAGCGCTAGGTCAGCGGTTACAGGCGATAGTGTTGCGCTCTTTGAGCCATGACATGAAACAGCGGCATCAGCACCCGACCATAATTGCAACCCACGCTTTTAACCCTCTTGGGAAACTTGAGCCCCACATTTGGCCCATCCCATCTCACTTTATAACAGTTAAACTGCTATTGATTCAGCTCACAACACAAATATCAATGCCAGCAGAAACATAAGAACATAGTTTGAAAGCTGCGGACTCAGTTCTAATTGATTTCATTCAAACATAATGGACATAATGCATAAATGGAATACCAGTTTCCGTCATAAACCAGGACCGCATGGGCATAAGTTTTCATCAACCTTCATCATTGAAGCTCACTTGTGAATTCAAACTTCCCCAACCCTTTAAAATTGCCGTTTACGCTATGAACATTTCACTATGTTATTCACATTTTCTTTCTGCGATTGAGAAGCTAAACAAACGATCTTGGATAAATCTAATAACTGTATATGACTGTATTATGGCGCGTGAGGGAGCTATACTGCCTACCTAAATGGCAGAACGTTTTTCAACTTTTTTTTCAGTTCAGAGAGGCTTAAAATGACTTCAGTTATCAGTTTCAATTCACCCACAAGCAGGACCGCTAGTAGTGTTTTAAAAGAGCTCAGAACTGTTCCAGACAGCTCTACAGTGAGATTAGGTTTTATTGACTGGTTACATCTGAAACGTCACGCCCCTAAGGAGAGAAGAATATTGGAGAGATAAAGAGAGTAGAAAGAGAGATAATGTGAGTGAATCGAGCCGACAGATAGACTCTATCTATCCACCTTGAGATGTGCCGAGGCCCACTGGAAGTAGAAGTCACTTGGGGGTAGACAAATAACTGCCTGTCGAGTTGATGGACGGCCTCAACTTTGATTCTCCGAGACAATCAAGACCGCCAATAAGCGGAGCACCAGGTAGCCAGCCAATCATGTACCAAGCACTCCTTCATCAATGAGACCCACTTCCACCATGGGATCGCTCAGTGGCTTCCGTTTCATTTAATTTTTCATATAGGGAGAATTTTCTTCACCAACAGTCTCCGACCCTGCGCCGCCATCAAATTGCTCGAGTCAAATGCCCCTTTTATAAAACCTTCTCCTCCCCTCTTCACCTAATGGAAAGCTTCTTCTTCACTTCAAGAGGCCTAATCTCGCAAATTTCATTTACTTCTCCTTCATATCTCCGCTTTCTGGAACGTAAAAATGTTTCCATTATAGAGGCCAAGTCGGAGCGAAGTACTTTCAGAGCTGAATAATACGGAGGCATCTGAACCTACGTGACTCACGTCGTATATCCCCTTCAAAACTGTTAACTTTTTTTGTATCACCAAATTTATTTCGTCGAAGAACAAACTAAGACAGCATCAATGACAACAAATTCCATCAATTTAGAAAAACAACATGTGTATCAACACCTGTTGGTTTCTAATTCACCAACAGACTCTGGCTTGTTTTTCTTTTTTTTTTTTCTTTACGCCAATTATCTAGTATCTGATCATTCTTGAACGTTGACAGTGGTGTCGTGAAGATGTCAGCGCTGTTCTCATTTGTTGCTACGTATTCGAGTTCCAATACACCATTTTTCACCATGTCCCGTCCAAAATGAAAACGTGAATGTGCCGTGAACGAGAGCTCACACTGTTGCCTTCGGTGAAGTTAATGGCTGCTTGGTTGTCACATCTTACAAGTGGGACTGGAATTGACCAATTCAACTCCTGAAGGATAGATTTGAGCCAGAATGAGAGATAACAAAAGCACCAATGTGACTTCCGATTCTAACGAAAATGGGAATTATTGAAATTTTACGATAAGGATGGGGATTGGTGATGTAACGGTGGGGATTGGTGATGTAACGCTACACTAAATGTCACTTGGAAGTGATTCATATGCTCTTATTTGCTTGTATTGAACACCTTTCAACATATTTTTCCTCTCGCATTATAGTCCGGTCATGCAGCGCGGATTTGGGAGTTTTTGAGCTGTGCAAATATTGAACACTTTGTGGCTGATTCGCCAGACGGCTTTTCTATGGGTTTTCCCGGACGGGTTTACGTATCTTGAAATGTAAACCAACAAATTTTGAGATGGGGTTAAAAAAAACTTTTCTTTGGGCGATTACCAATGGTTCATTATCAAAGATAATAAACCAAAATCCGCCCGTCCGCCGTACGCCGTCCGCAGCACTTTGCCCAGTTAGCGTTGAGCTAAAATTTCGAAATTTTTGTTACGGGTTCAGAACAACCCCACAATAATCCTCGAAACTTTTCATAACCCTAGGACAAGGGGAACAAGTTCAAAACGTATTTTGAAATTTTGAAAATTTCAAAACTCGAAAAATTCAGATGTAATGGTGTATTTTGGTTTATTATCTTCGATAATGAACCATTGGAATCGCCCAAAGAAAAAATTTACTGTACTATACCAAATCATACATACAATCAAATACCATACCATACTCATACTATGTCATACAAACCGAGTGAATATTGAAATGTCATCCATTTCTGACCTATATTTAAAATTTCAAGTATCTAGCTCATCATCAAAATTTAATTTGTTTAAACAAATAGGTATTATTTAAAAGATTTTACAGACAAGAAACCGAGTGAATATTGCATTGTGATCCAGTTCTGACCTATTTTTAAAATTTCAAGTCAATAGCTCATCATCAAAATTTAATTTGTATTAAGTATTACAAAAAGGTATTATTTAAACAATTTTACAGATGAGAAACCGAGTAAATATTGCAATGTGGTCTATCCCCGACTCACGGTTAAAATTTCTAGACTGTAGTTTACCGGGAAGATGAAAAAAGGTAGTTTTATTCTGGGCGTCTGGGGGTTGGGTCACATAACGGCCGTTTTTGACGCGAAAGTTTAGTGTTTTTCCTAAACCTTTGCGCGCTCACTGTGAACGAACAGCTGGTGGTGGAATTTTTCAGGTCATTCAAAAGTGAACTGAAAATTACACGGTTCAGTTGAATATTTTGAGATATGACATTGTCGAAATTTTAAATTTCGTTTTGAACCCCTTCCCCTTGACCTAGGGTTATGAAAAGTTTCGAGGATCATTGTGGGGCTAGTCCAAACCCAGAAACCAAATTTCGTAATTTTAGCTCAACGTTAACTGGGCAAAGTGGCGCGGACGGCAGACGGCGGACGGCGTACAGCGGACGGACGGATTTTGGTTTATTATCTTCAATAATGAACCATTGGAATCGCCCAAAGAAAACTTTTTTTTAACCCCCCCTCAAAATTTGTGGTGAGAATATGGTATGGTGCCGATTTGCAACAAGTTGTGTCAAGAATTTGCAGAGTTTTTTATTCCATATTTGGATAGAGTTTATTCCTTAGAATTTTTGAAGACCATCCACAGCTTTGTACGACCAGCCGTTCGTTCACAATGACGGCTCAAAGGTTGAGCCTGTCAACACGATCGTGAATCAAACGGTTGAAATACAGGTCAATTTTCATACTAACGAGCTGTTTGGAACATCATATGGTTTTAGTGATGTCGAGTTTTGGAATATCATCTTCGATAATGAACCACCCCTCAAAATTTGTTGGTTTACGTTTCAAGATAAGTAGATTCAGAAAATCGAAAAAAAATCAAACAAAAAAAAAAAAAAAAACGTCCGTCCGCCGTACGCCGTACGCTCAAAGTTGGAGCAGATCGAAAATCGTCAACATGAGAGTGAATCGTGAGGGAGCCGGTCGGGTCCATTTTCAAACTGGCCCAGCTGATTCAAACATCAAGGTTTGGTTTTCAAATATCAAGGTACCTAATAAATAATATTTAATGACAATTATTATTAATGAAGCATAAAAATCATCACTAACCAACAATAAATATTAATAATTTACACTACTTGATAATAATTATTAATGAATAATGATAATTCGTAATAATAATTAATATCATTTAGTGATCTACTTAATATCATTTAGTGATCTCGTAGACAGTAAACGTAAAATTGTGAGGGGGGCTTAAAATATTTGTTTCTTTGGTCGATTCCAATGGTTCATTATCGAAGATATTAAACCAAACCCTGTGTTCTAGCAAATTTCGGCCTTTAATTTTCGACCCTTGTGTATTCTCCAAAATGTCTTCTAATGACCTCATCCTTTCGATTGATATTGTTAACATTTTAGCACCGTGCAACTGTGGATATGAGTAATTGTGCTTATGAGTCGCATTGAGTGCAGACGATTGCGCTTGTTTCGAAAATTTCAAAATAATGCGATTGCAGAAAAGTCCTGTACACTGGAATAATATTGGGCGGGTATGCTGTACAGATCTAGAGGCTGTACAGATCTTGTGCTCCAAGAAGACCTTAACAATGGAACAGGACCGCGAATTTCTTGGAAGCGCTCACGGGAGAGAATGAGGAGGAAGAATCAAACGATTGCAGGCAGTAGAAAACAATGACGGGAAAAGTATGAAATAAAATCAGCCCCAAATGAAGGAAGTCGGAGCGCAACGAAGCTCTCAGGTGAGGTATTATAAATAAAAGGAGTTGGGGTCGGAGGTGGATGGTGGCTGTTTGCTGAAGAGGAGGATATGAAAGAAAGGTCTGGCGCATTGAGGCGTTGTGCCGTGAAGGAGTAAACACAAGAAGATGAAATGTCTGCGAGAAGCAATAAAACCCTGGAGAATAATGTTCCTGACTCTCCCCTGGTTCCACACCTTTTGCCGGGGATCTCCCGCTTTATCCTCTGTACTTCTGATACCTAAAGCGACCCTGATATTTTATTCTGCTGAAAACTAAGTGATTTCCTCTCGTCGAGATCAGGACCCGAGTGATGGCGGGGAGGAACTGTTTAATAATGTTCACGGAGCAGTGAGCCACGTCAGCAGGCTCATTTGTATGCACTTATGCGATTCCGCCCTTGCAGCCATTGAAGGTGACAGAATAACCACCCAATCGATTTCCCAAAAAGAACTTTGCTTTGTATCCAAATAGTTGTTCCAATATATTATTGTCTTATTTCAATATGTAGCTGTTTGTACGATGGTGATTTTCCTGTCTCAGATGCCTTAACAGTATCCCAATATGCTGATGATGTGGCGGTACTGAGCACCTCAAAATACTGCTCCGTTTCGGAGAGAGTCCTTCAGGAATATGTCGATAGTGTTTCGTTATGGTGCCGGAGATGGAGGGTAAGCATGAACGCTCAAAAATTGGTACTGGTGACATTTACCAACCAGACGAGGAACAACCTGACCTCAATACACCTTGACGGTAGACAGGTCTCTCACGATGACTCTGTGAAATACCTCGTGTTGCTTCTTGACAAGATATTAACATGACATGTTAATATACATTGTATATGTCACGTTGATCAACTAGTCACTAAGGTGCGGCAACGCGCGTTAGGAAGCTTCACCACCTCCTGGACCATAGGCGCTCGCCTTTGTCTTTGAAAACCAAAATACTTCTGTATCTGACGCTTATCATACCAATCTGATATTACTCCTCGGGACCACGGGGATCGGCAGCTAACTGCCACCTTAAAAGGATACCTTAAAAGGATACAGGTCCTAAGACTTATTACGGGCGCTCCTTGGTATGTCAAAAATACTACGCTGCGCAAAGATACTGACGTACCAATTGTCCACGAGGTACTCCGTGCACACTGCACCAGGATGCACCTATTAATGGAATCTAACCCCCAACCACCTGAAGACTGAGATGTTTGGCAGCTTTCCTCCTCCACGAAACCAGCGACGGCTCAAAAGGAAGCGGCCTTCTGATTTTCTTAATTGATGAAACTTCATATAAATGTCATTGTAAAGTAGTGTTGTTGCCCTAATATTAGTGCATGTTATTTTTATGTTACGCCTAAGATCTAACTACATTCGTATCACTTATATTCGTACTTGGGAATGTTGTTATATACTCGGCAGGTCAGCTAATGAGCTGTTCCTGCATCACGGTACATGTTAGTTAGGATATGATTCCTACTATATTCTTGTGATACTAATTGTAATGTTTAAATGTTTGTAAACAATAAAATTATTTTAAAAAAAAATGTTGCAGCCGGATCGTTTGGCCCACCGGGTAGCCATTGAAACGATCAAGCAGCAAACCTTTTGGTCTAGGACGTGGGCTGACCTCACCGTTGAATTTGGGATGGACAGGGTGGATCTGTTTGGGGCCTTCGTATCTCAGTGGCAAGAGTTGGCAGGGTCACCATCAGCCGTACCCAAAAGGAAGTATTAAATATTTCTTTAAATATTTTGAGTTGAGTCACTACCAGCTGTACGCAGCCAACGCGTGTACCGCTTGATTGCATGGATCCGCTGTTTATAAATGGGATTAAACTGTGAGGTGTTGGACGGGGCACGAGGGAGGCTAGGTGCTCTATGAGTAACGTGAAGCAGCGGGGGGTTATCACTTCCTATGCTCGTGTCCAGTAGGGTTTGATTTTAGAGTGAGGTATTTTGGTGCCAGTACTGTTGACCCTCAAGCGGTGATCCAAATCGTAAATGGGTCATTTATATGAATTTTGTATAATTTCGCAAGGGAGACTTCGACCTACGGAAAATTTTTAATAGGCAACTTCAGCTATTAGGTAACTACAACTCGTTTGTATAGTATAATAGATGAGCTTGTAACATTTTAATTTGTTACAAAAAAAAAAAAATAATACCTAATAATTATGATTGTGAATTATAACTTTTTGTAATACTACTTAAATACCACTAATACTACTGTAATGCCACTACTAGTGTACCTAACTACTAAATTAATATGGCACTTACCTATTTTTTTGTTATTTTGCTATTTTTTGTCATTTCTCCGTTGTCATTATTAAAAATGTTAATATGAAATTAAAGAGGGAAAAATGAAATAATTGTAATGATAATGATGATGTGCAGTTGGTTGGAATGGTATTCAATTCACTCACCGTTCAAGGGTGAGAACAAACTGAATTTACTAAGGTTGTGAAGCCAAGATATTCCTCCTTTGAATTTCAAAATTTTTCAATAACACAGGTAGAAAAACATGAAGAATCAAAACAGATTGGTAGTGTGAGAAACAATTCAGTACCAATTATTCAGTAGGAGGAATAAACATTCTAAACTTAACTGGAGTTCAGTCATTTCTACTAGTTTTCTCTGGAGGAATAAACATTTCCATTGTTTCGATAAAGTCTTAGTCACAGAAACTGTGGTAGGTATTGGGTTTTAAATTTTTAGTTTTTTTTTTTAAATCAGGAATCTTTTGGCACTACACAATCGGAATTGGTCAATTACGCGGGAACAAAAAGAACGAGCGGGAGTAATACCGGAGTCACTTCATTTTCACTACTTCTTGTAGTAGGAAGCCTTCCTAAAAGACTTGATTTTTCACGAGCAACATGGTCAATTAGGACGCTGATGTTTAGTCGACAAATATTGGAGGTTGTTAGAACAGCATACTCAGCATGTTACGATTAAAAAAAAAAAAAAAAATGTAGGAAAGGCATTTACCACTAAAAGCTTACCCAATCGCCACTTCCTGGACCGATGATAGGATAACAGTGGAACAGTAAACTTCACAAGCTGATAATAATCGCCATATTGAAAGTTGTCACCTTCCAGACAGGTTATACTTTATAGTTTCACCCTCTAGTTATGAGGGTTGGGGAGAAAAAATAATACGTCGTATGAGTTTCAACGGGTGGCAGCTCTCTGAACGAGAGTAACGATTTCGCTATGCACTTAACACAATAACGCACTTACCCCGAGGTCACCTGAAGACATTCTGTTGATTTTGGCTCAATACTCAAGATGTGGATGTATTGATTTTAATGTAATACTTTTACTCAGTTCTGCACAAATAGTGACCATCGCAAGAAAGTCGGGTTCGCTATCATTTTATCCTCCTGATATCTTACATAACGAAACTGAAGGTTTTTTTTATAAAGAACTCACAGTGCAACTGCGAGACTCTCCTTTGTATGAGAACCGATACGCCCCACTGAGTTATCTTCCAAGCAGTTTTTCCATTATCTTCCCTACTTGTCCTCATGGATGACTTGCCTCCTGAAACACCTGATACAAAGATATGCCAACTCATATAAATCAAATATCCTTAGTTCAAATCAGTAGGCCCCAAAGGGCTCCACGCAACGATCGACATCAGACAAACTAAGTCCCATATCATTTCTTATATTCTTACTTTGCTTTCAAAAAAGTATAAAGTTGGGTTCCTTATCATCTTTCACCTGAACAAACACAGATGCAATCTCCATAGGATTTCGTACCTTTGATCGGCTTGGACAGCCCGATCTATCTTTTCTCGACATTGTAATAGTAAGGTTGTGACTGAAGTTCAAAGTAGGTAAAAATAAACATTGCACCCGATTTAAACGGAGGGTTTTGATGTACGAAAGACGATTGATATAGGAAGGACACTCGGTCATAGTTAAAAGCTGTACTGAACAGCTTGAAACAGCAGTGAAAAACAGCAATCATATGAACACTTCTGTGTACCTGTGAATAAAAAACACCATTCGAACTTATCGAAGTAAGTCAATTCTAGTATCGAATCCTTCGTCAATTCTTGAAACAAAAATTCAATATACCATTTTGGATGGTATCGACTTGGTCCTGAATAATAACGAATTAAATAAGCGGGATCAGGTTGAATGTGGGTTCCCGATATCTTTCGATTTATTCATCAGATAATTTCACACTGCATAATGGTGTTCAATCGGAGGAGGAAAGCTGTCGTAATTATTGGCAGTTTTATAGACACAAGAAGAACAAGTTGAGGTAATTAACAAAGTTTATATACATTCACAATTCCTTCATTAGATAACAAAATCGTTCGAGAAAGCTGGAATATCCCTTAGAGCCCTCCAGGCGTTTTCAGTTGTTGTGGATAAATTCCCGATAGCGCGGTCTTTGGAAAAATAAGTTTTATCTCGGACCACCATCACAAATCCCCCTTGGTTTTCAAGTACTCTGTATTTAGCACTTACCTTCATCTGATTTGGAATTTATCTTTGGGGTCAGAATAATCTGGAATGATTATGTTAAATTTGAACACGTACAATTGACCTTGGAACAATTGTACATGTACAATTGAACGTACATGTAATTGTACAATTGAACACATACAATTACTAGTGGACCTCAATGTATGTTACAACATTATAAATAATCATTCAAAATCGATTCAAGTTTTTCAAAACTCGTGAAGAGGGTATGCAAAATATACTCTGCATTTGGTTTCCTATATATAAATCCAATACGTCAATGTATTAGCATACAGCAGTGCTAGTTACTCGTTCTTTCGCGTCATTATGAGGGATTAGAAGGATAATAAATTACTCATAACTCGCTACATTTGGTGTCCTTGAATATATGGATTTTTATAAAGTATACTCGTGGCGCCAGTGGTGCTGTATGCCGACGCGAAACATATTCGTGTGTGCATATTTTTTTATTTATATATTTTGGTTTGCTGGATTGATTTTACGCGGAACCAAATATGGCGAATTGGTTATGGTGCCACTAGTGCTCATGGCATCATTAAAATATACGCGATTTTTATCTCTTTCCATACATGGTGGATTGCTGAATCGAGCCATGGTGTCATCACTGGCGCATTGAACATAATTTTGGTTGTCTTACAGATTTTAGCCTATATCGTCGATTGAGCATACATCACAAAGTAGTAGACGTCCAGTATGTGTCGGCCAACCCGCTAAACAATTCGATTCTTTTGTTTTCCTCACGTTTTCCCACCATTTTTAAACATATGGTCCAATCATAGGTATCAATCTGATCCCGCAAACATTTGGAATGGACAAAACCCATGTATGCATTATTCATGTACTATCAACGGATTGCGATGACCGTCGAGGTGGGAAGGCGGGGTGTGAACTTGTTTGGTTATAGTTAGGTTTGTAAATTGAGGTTTTGGGTGGAGTAGGGTCCTATAACCGCCGCTGTTTACATTCTCTTGATTAGGAGTTGAAAGCCGGTACCGGTTGCTTCATTAGCAATAATCATCTCTCCTATGGCGAATCTCTCTAACCCAAATAACGTTCCCCCAATCAGCTGTTCATTGAACGAAACTGGTTTCAAGTAAGTCAAGGTAATCTATACAGTTTTTAAGGGACGCCATTGTAGGCTGTTGGATGATAGGTGCACCAATTGTTTGATGATCATGAGAAGAATTAAACAACCTGAAGCATACAGAAAAAACTATCCAAATTTTCCTCAACGGTTTATCATCTCCTGTATAGATCACTTTTTTATTAAATAGCTGCGCACATTATCCGTGTGAGCCCCATCACTATACGAAACAACTGGAGTAATCCGCTAAAATATTGTTTGAATAGGTGACCAGATGGTCATCTTTGAATTAAGACGGCAAAGAGAGTCGGTAACTAGCTCAGTGGTCGTCGATAATTTATCTGTATAAATGATAATTTATTTGTATAAATGATGCAACGCTGGGCAGTAATGGGTTAAATTAAATGATGAATTATTTGGAATTCACTATTCTGGGGGTAGCCACGTCGGCAATCATTCGTTTCAAGAAGTACCTACATCCAAACACTAGAAATTGCCTTCTTCCCTCTAGTTGAATTTGTACACAATACGCTACATTTGATATGTTCAAAATATTTATTTTGAATTCCTTCCTATTGATATAGGATTATAAAAGCAGAATCATCCCGAACTTCATAAGTTAAGGGCAATCCTAACTGGGCAAAGTGCCACGGCACTCTAGATGTGTGGCTCGGACGAACTGGAGACAGTTCCCACTATCAGTTTTCTGGGAGTTCTCGTCTTCAGGTCGGGAATGTTTCACCAGCACCTCAATTTACTGTTAAAAAGAGAATCGCTGCGTATAAGAGCGCCTGGCCAGTCATTTTCAGGTCTCAGGGAGCATCTCCTGAAGCTTCATGGGGGCTATAGTAAGTACTATCCCCCCAAAAACAACTCCATTGTAAAAACTGGCCCGCCAAAAAACCTCAGCCGCAAAAAGGAATGATATCCATTTTGCCCGCCAGCCACATATATAGGATGCTCGGTGCTTCGCACCTCGCTGTTGAGTGTGCATATAAACACCTGATCCTCCTACCCCTAACCTCCACCGTCAATGTTTTCCTGTTCCCTGTCTCCTTCCCACAACCCCCTCTCACCCTTAGTCACCCTCGGTTTCACCTAATATGTTTCCTCTGTTACACCAGCAGGGAGCTTTACGCTTCTTTCAATGCTGTTGGCGGGAGCTTTTTGCCAGATGAACAAGCCTGAATTGAAGCATTACTATATTATAAGTATTACTGGCGGTCACGAGTAATCAGTGGTGGTACACCTATAATGAAGAAATGCTTCAATTCAGGCTTGTTCATCTGGCAAAAAGCTCCCGCCAACAGCATTGAAAGAAGCGTAAAGCTCCCTGCTGGTGTAACAGAGGAAACATATTAGGTGAAACCGAGGGTGACTAAGGGTGAGAGGGGGTTGTGGGAAGGAGACAGGGAACAGGAAAACATTGACGGTGGAGGTTAGGGGTAGGAGGATCAGGTTTCTATATGCACACTCAACAGCGAGGTGCGAAGCACCGAGCATCCTATATATGTGGCTGGCGGGCAAAATGGATATCATTCCTTTTTGCGGCTGAGGTTTTTTGGCGGGCCAGTTTTTACAACGGAGTTGTTTTTGGGGGGATATCACATCTTTTTGCATGGCTAGTTTTTGAGTGGTACTTATACAATACGGTTCAATTTAACAAAAGTACCTACGAGGTAACTAGTAAATTTTTTCCTAAATGAAGTTTTATCCTAGTCAAAATTTAGTAAAAAATTAGTACGCCTACTAATTTGCCTTTTGGTTTATTATCTTCGATAATGAACCATTGGAATCGCCCAAAGAAAAAAATTTTTTAACCCCTCCTCAAAATTTGTTGGTTTACGTTTCAAGATACGTAGATTCAGAAAATCGAATAAAAAACAATCCGTCCGTCCGCCGTACGCCGTCCCCCGTACGCCGTCCGCCGTCCGTGCCACTTTGCCCAGTTAGCGTTGAGCTAAAATTACAAAATTTTTTAAGTTTCTGGGTTTGGACCAGCCCCTCAATGATCCTCGAAACTTTTCATAACCCTAGGTCAAGGGGAAGGGGTTCAAAACGAACTTTGAAATTTCGACAATGTCATATCTCTAAAAATTCTCATGAAACGGTGTAATTTTTAGTTCACTTTTGAATGACCTAAAAAATTACGAATCTTTTAAGACCAATCGGATTTTTTTGTGACCAGCCGTTCGTTCACAGTGACCGCGAAAAGGTTTAGGAAAAACACTAAACTTTCGCGTCGAATACGGCCGTTATGTGACCCAACCCCCAGACGCCCAGAATAAAACTACCTTTTTTCATCTTCCCGGTAAACTACAGTCTAGAAATTTTAACCGTGAGTCGGGGATAGACCACATTGCAATATTCACTCGGTTTCTCATCTGTAAAATTGTTTAAATAATACCTTTTTGTAATAATACAAATTAAATTTTGATGATGAGCTATTGACTTGAAATTTTAAAAATAGGTCAGAACTGGATCACAATGCAATATTCACTCGGTTTCTTGTCTGTAAAATTGTTTAAATAATACCTATTTGTTTAAACAAATTAAATTTTGATGATGAGCTAGATACTTGAAATTTTAAATATAGGTCAGAAATGGATGACATTTCAATATTCACTCGGTTTTTTTCTCATTGCAAACCTGTTCATTGTGTACCCAAGATCCTTCCCTAAAAGACCTGGCAGCGGGAAATATTATTCAACATGGTTTGAAAAGGGAAAAACAAGTTTTGTAAAAAATCCCAATGCTCTAGGTAGTAGTCGATACCAGTGACCAACATTTTCTTCAGTAGTCGACATGGTTTTGCACTAGTAGTCGACCTACATGTGTTAGAAGTCGACATTATCACTTGAGTCAGTAGTCGACAGGTTTCGTCATTCCATCGTTTTCGAATTTTACGACATCTAAATAAAATACATTCAACTGTGAATCGGAACATGAAAATAGATTAATAAGATGTAATAAAGTAGTTATCAGACTTTTTATTTGCAAACAGCTCATTATCAGTCTCAAATTGCAATAAGTACTTAAGTAAAAAGGTATGAAAACTGTAGTCGAAAACTCATTGTCAGAAAATTGACATTACAGTTGGGCTTAGGTACCTATTTACACATTTTTTTGACATTTTCATGTCTTTGCTTTGGCACATAAACTGAAACGGGAAAAATTTGTTCCCTTGATTCACCCTTTCCCTCAGATCACGTCAGAACACAAGCGACCGGCGGGCCATTACGTCAGAGCCTATGACGCACGAGCGTATGACGTAAGACGGCTGGCAGGAGGCCAACAAGTACGTCAGAGCCTATGACGCACGAGCATATGACCTAAGACGGCTGGCAGGAGGCCAACAAGTACGTCAGAGCCTATGACGCACGAGCGTATGACGTAAGACGGCTGGCAGGAGGCCAACTATTGCGTCAGAGCCTATGACGCACAAGCGTATGACGTAACACGGCTGGCAGGATAACTAGTGCGTCAGAGCCTATGACGCACGAGCGTATGACGTAAGACGGCTGGCAGGTGGCCAACAAGTACGTCAGAGCCTATGACGCACGAGCGTATGACGTAAGACGGCTGGCAAAAGACCAACAAGTGCGTCAGAGCCTATGACGCACGAGCGTATGACGTAAGACGGCTAGCAGGAGGCCAACAAGTACGTCAGAGCCTATGACGCACGAGCGTATGACGTAATACGGCTGGCAGGAGGCCAACTAGTGCGTCATACGACGAGACCTTTTATGTCTCTGCGCCCCCTCCCACACCTACACCGCGTACCTCGTACTTCATTTGGGTTTATTATCTTCGATAATGAACCATTGGAATCGCCCAAAGAAAAAAAAATTTCAACCCGCCCTCAAAATTTGTTGGTTTACGTTTCAAGATACGTAGATTCGGAAAATCGAATAAAAAAAAATCCGTCCGTCCGCCGTACGCCGTCCGCCGTCCGCCGTACGCCGTACGCCGTCCGCGGCACTTTGCCCAGTTAGCGTTGAGTTAAAATTACGAAATTTTTTTTTATGGGTTTCGACCAACCCCACAATGGTCCTCGAAACTTTTCATAACCCTAGGTCAAGGGGAAGGGGTTCAAAACGAATTTTGAAAATTTGAAAATCTCATATCTCGAAAAATTCATATAGAACGGTATGTTTTTTATTTCATATTTAGATAGAGTTTGTTCCGTAGAATTTTTTAAGACCATCTGCAGCTGTGTACGACCAGCCGTTCGTTTACAATGACGGCTCAAAGATTGTGCCTCACAACACGATCGTGAATCAAACTGTTGAAATACAGGTCCATTTTCATACTAACAAGCTCTTTGGGACATCATATGACTTTGTTGCGTAAAATGTTCTGTTTTATATGTTGCCAAAACCTCTCTACTAAGTGATGTCGAGTTTGTTGTTCTGAGGTGCGTTTCGTGCTACGGAAATGAAGGTAATTTCGAATGTTTGTTGGTAGGTACTTCTTTTATAGAAAAATTATTACCGACGTAGTATTAAAAACCCCAGAATTATATCGTATTAATTAATCATAATTAATAATAATTATTATTAATAGTAAATACGAATTATTAATACCTAACAATAAATTATAACAATTTTCACTAGGTACTTGATAAAATTGTTAATAATTAGTGATAATTGATAAGAATAATAATTAATCTAACATTTAGGATCTAGACATTTAGACCTAGTGATGTAGACAGAAGGGTGATCTGTACAAAGAAGATAATGAACCGTTGTGTCAAGAATTTGCAGAGTTTTGGTTTATTATCTTCGATAATGAACCATTGGAATCGCCCAAAGAAAAAAATTTTTTAACCCCCCCTCAAAATTTGTTGGTTTACGTTTCAGGATACGTAGATTCAGAAAATCGAATAAAAAAAAATCCGTCCGTCCGCCGTACGCCGTCCCCCGTCCGCCGTCCCCCGTCCGCCATCCGCCGTCCGCCGTCCGTGGCACTTTGCCCAGTTAGCGTTGAGCTAAAATTACGAAATTTGGTTTCTGGGTTAGGACCAGCCCCACAATGATCCTCGAAACTTTTCATAACCCTAGGTCAAGGGGAAGGGGTTCAAAACGAAATTTAAAATTTCGACGATGTCATATCTCACAATATTCAACTGAACAGTGTAATTTTTAGTTCACTTTTGAATGACCTGAAAAATTACGAATCTTTTAAGACCAATTGGATTTTTGTGCGACCAGCCGTTCGTTCACAGTGAGCGCGCAAAGGTTTAGGAAAAACACTAAACTTTCGCGTCGAAAACGGCCGTTATGTGACCCAACCTCCAGACGCCCAGAATAAAACTACGTTTTTCATCTTCCCGGTAAACTACAGTCTAGAAATTTTAACCGTGAGTCGGGGATAGACCACATTGCAATATTCACTCGGTTTCTCATCTGTAAAATTGTTTAAATAATACCTTTTTGTAATAATACAAATTTAATTTTGATGATGAGCTGTTGACTTGAAATTTTAAAAATAGTTCAGAACTGGATCACAATGCAATATTCACTCGTTTTCTTGTCTGTAAAATTGTTTAAATAATACCTATTTGTTTAAACAAATTAAATTTTGATGATGAGCTAGATACTTGAAATTTTAAATATAGGTCAGAAATGGACGACATTTCAATATTCACTCGGTTTGTATGACATGGTATGAGTATGGTATGGTATATTATTGTATGTATGATTTGGTATAGTACAGTATGGTATGATAGGAAAGAAATTCGTATGGTATGGTATGAGTACGGTGAGAATATGGTATGGTGCCGATTTGCAACACAGTCTGGTGTAGACAGAAGGGTGATCTGCACAAGGAAGATAATAAACCGTTGTTTTTCTTCTTTTTGTGACAAGAATAATTATTTTTTGGAAATTATTGTTTGTTACCTACCTATCTGACATGTGTTTGAAAAATAAGTAGTTTTAAAATGTTTGCGAATTGGCTAAATAGTAGTTTTAAAATTTTCGATTAATTAAAACAATCAACAGTTTTAAGAAAATTATCAAAATTTAAAACAATTATTCTTATTATTAAATTTAAAAAAATAGAAAGAATTAGAAATTTGAATGAATTTGAATTAGAAATTTTTTGAAAATTTGTTGCATTTTTTCTTGGGGATTGTGCAAATTTTTGTTGTTGAGAATCATTACAATAATTGTAATTATTGGTGTCGAAGAGAAAGTGGAAAGAGAAAGTTTGCAAAAGGTAAAACGCACGTTTTTTTTTTATACCAAAAATCGCGAATAACTCGAGAACCGTTGGGAAAAGTGACAAAGTGCGCTACCCTCATTCGAAAGCCCATAAAATTTCCTATCGATCCTTAAATAGGCGCCACTCTACGACAATTTTTCTGACCACCGTTCAACTTTGATGTTTTCGGAAATTAGCCAAATCAGTAGATGTGGAATTTATTCACGTATTTTTGGCTGTAGATTAGTCGAATCGATTGAGATTTAGTTCAAAATTATTGAGCATATACTAGACAACCTAGCGGACATTTTAAGACCAACCGCACCAATTTCCATCAATTTTGGCGGCAGTTATTGTTGAAAATACAAAAATCACCATAACTCCTTTATTATTCCCCTTAGAAAGCTCATTTTGATCTCAAATTAAACAGTTTTGAAAGTTGAATACAACTAAGAAAGAAAATCTGAAAAAGCTTCAATTTTGAAGGAGTTATGCCCATTTGAAATTCCTAAAAATTACTATTTCCCCCCTAATTGGGGGGGAAATGGGGGGAGAGAGAAAAAAGGTTCAAAAGGCACTCCCTTGGAGCATAACAAACGTGTGTGCAAAATTTCAGCTCGATCCGATTTGTCTGCTGGGCTGTAGCCCCGTCAATGAACAACAACAACAACAACAACAACGACAACGACAACGACAAGAAGAAGAACACGAAAAACGTGAAAAATAGTGGTTTTAAAACTGTTATACCCCCGACACCTGATGTTCCCGAGAGCTGAAATTTGGTTTACGTCCTCACGTGCCCCTGGAGAGTTGGTGTACAAAAAATCAACTCTCGAGACACTCAGGGGACCGAGCTACGATAGGGTGAAAACCCCAACTTGTTCCGTCGCGTAATCAGTGTCTCAGTCGCTTCGGTTTTCAGGGCTTCGGTTTTCTTGGCGGGCGGGACGCTCCCGCGTCCCTAGATGCTCTACGGTTCAGAAGTGTGGGCAACTCAATACGCAGAGCCCTTGGAGCGAGTCCAGGTTAGGGCATTTAAGTCCTTTATGTGCTTAGCGCTTAACACGCCGGATTATATTGTTACATTGGAGTTGGGACTTGATCACGTGAAATTCCTGATAGCCAATTCAATGTTAGGCTGGTGGAGCAGACTTCTGGCCATGGCGCAACGCAGACTTCCCAGAATTTGCTTCAAAAGATTGCTGGACATTGCAATTGAGGAACATTCTCAGGGAGGCAAATCTGGAAAGCTTGTGGGCATCTAGGGATCTCTCCTGGATTAAGAGGAAAAGGCAAGCGTTTTTGGATGCCTTGCTCAACAGCCTGCGGCAGGGGGATGTGGATAAGTTGGATTCGTTCTCATTCATTTATTGCCCGCAAATAAATGAATGAATATTAACCGGCGGCAGGGCGCTTTGTATCTGGAAAAGGATGTTGTTCTGTGCAGTCATAGATGTATAACTAGATGTATAACTATAGGTAGTTATACATCTATGTGTGCAGCGACAGGAAGGAGTTGGGGAAGTTGGTAGGTTTTCTGCTGACAGTTTTACGCCAACTGGCATTCACCATAAATGAGGGTTTCCCACGTTATTAATTTAAGCTGTAACGTCAAAGGACCTTGTCATCTCTTTCTATTTTTAGTTTCTTTTCAGTTGTTCTTTTCATTGCACCATTCACTTTTTTTTTCACGTCAAACTTACTGCCGACGCAAAAGTTCTTTCTTTTTTTTCGAATGTATTTTATTTCAAGTTAAGATTTCTGTATTTCATTTTGATCGTAATTTTGTACATGCGAACTCTTGTGAAAAAAACATGTTTTACCACAATAAAATCACTCTATTCATCTATCTCTAGGTGTCCCATTTTCCTGGCCAAAACCTAAATAATAAAAACTGTTGGAAACTGAATAGAGGAAACCTAAATCACGGGTTTTAACACACGCGTAGAGATTTTGAGTGTAAGCTAATTTTGAATTTATTTTCAAGTTCATGGAATCAAATATTGAACATTTCACTTTCGAAAACAACCAACTCGTACCAAAGTATTAGAAGTCTCGGAGAGTGCCCGCGATGTTTTATGAAGGGTTTGAAAGATCAAAGATGAGAATCTGAAGGAAATAGCTGCGGCTATTTGAAAAGCTCAAACCCAGGGCATCGTGTCGAATTCTCACTTTTTCGGGAAAATTCCTTTGATCATCCACGGAAACGTTAATATCCCGTGAGGTATTTGAGGTACAAGCCGCGGTTGGTTTCATTGGATTCAGGATTTTTTTATTCTTGGTCCATTTTAATAATTCACTATTAGGAATAAATGAAAAATGTGTTTAGGACCCCTATAAATCCCTTCACGAAGAACGAGGCATGCGGTAGACAAGGTGTTGCATCTGTAGCGACACTACAACTTCCTTATTTATTTCAACTTCCTTATTTATTTTCATCCAGCAATGCAATTGCAAACTAAAAACTCTGCAAATTCTTGACACAACGGTTCATTATCTTCTATTATTATAATTTATTGTTAGGTATTAATAATTGGTATTTATTATTAATAATAATTGTTATTCTTTATGAATAATTATTACGATATAATTCTGGGGTTTTTAATGCTACGTCGGTAATAATTTTTCTATAAAAGAAGTACCTACCAACAAACATTCGAAATTACCTTCATTTCCGTAGCACGAAACGCACCTCAGAACAACAAACTCGACATCACTTAAGCCATATGATGTTCCAAAGAGCTCGTTAGTATGAAAATGGACCTGTATTTCAACAGTTTGAGTCATGATCGTGTTGTGAGGCACAATCTTTGAGCCGTCATTGTGAACGAACGGCTGGTCGTACAAAGCTGCGGATGGTCTTAAAAAATTCTACGGAACAAACTCTATCGAAATATGAAATAAACAACGATTCATTATCTTCTTTGTACAGATCACCCTTCTGTCTAGATCACTAGGTCTAAATGTCAAGATCCTAAATGTTAGATTAATTATTATCTTCAATTATCACTAATTATTAACAATTTTATCAAGTACCTAGAGAAAATTATTATAATTTATTGTTAGGTATCAATAATTTGTATTCATTATTAATAATTATTATTATTAATTATGATTAATTAATACCGTATAATTCTGGGGTTTTTATTACTACGTTGGTAATAATTTTTCTATAAAAGAAGTACCTACCAACAAACATTCGAAATTACCTTCATTTCAGTAGCACGAAAGGCACCTCAGAACAACAAACTCGACATCACATAAGCCATATGATGTTCCAAAGAGCTTGTTAGTATGAAAATGGACCTGTATTTCAACAGTTTAAGTCATGATCGTGTTGTGAGGCACAATCTTTGAGCCGTCATTGTGAACGAACGGCTGGTCGTACAAAGGTGCGGATGGTCTTAAAATATTCTACGGAACAAACTCTATCTGAATATGAAATAAAAAACATATCGTTCTATATGAATTTTTCGAGATATGGAATTTTCAAAATTTCAAAATTCGTTTTGAACCCCTTCCCCTTGACCTAGGGTTATGAAAAGTTTCGAGGATCATTGTGGGGCTGGTCCAAACCCAGAAACCAAATTTCGTAATTTTAGCTCAACGCTAACTGGGCAAAGTGGCGCGGACGGCGGACGGCGTACGGCGGACGGACGGATTTTTTTTTTATTCGATTTTCTGAATCTACGTATCTTGAAACGTAAACCAACAAATTTTGAGGGGGGGTTAAAATTTTTTAAACCAAATAGCAATAATAAACCAAAAGTGATCTTTGCGTTCAACACGTCCTTATCACAATTGTAAATTGTTTACGAGCAAAATCAACAAAATAAACTTTTCGGGTATAATTTAGTAACAAGACTGACAACAAGATTTTCAATATCAACAACAACTTGGATCAAAAAAACATGTGAGTTGCCACACTGCTCCCTTCTTTATTCCACGTTCTCAGGTCCGGTTTTATGGAGGCCATCCTCGGGATTCTGAATCTTTTGGGGCTCCTGGGGCTGCACAACTTGAGCTGGAGCTAGGCGATTCGCATGAAGTAATCTCTTTCACCGTCCCATCCTTACCTCAAACAGAATTTCGTTTTTTCCCTTTGAGACAGCCCACGGACCTGTCCACTTGGGTTGCAGCTTGGGACAAACCCCTCGCTTCCGCTTTGGATCATGAACCCAAACCCAGTCCTCCACCTTGAATGGAGGTTCTTTGGCTCGCCTGTCAACGCGTTCTAGATCTTCTCACAGTCTGAACGCGTAGGGGGTGATGACATCTGTTCTCTGTTGGCGAACAAGAGAGTCGGGCAAATTTAAATCTCTCCCAAACACGAGCTGTGCAGGGGATAGTCCTGTTGTCTCCTGGGGGGTAGACCGGTCAGCCAGGAGAAACAGGGGCAACATGCTATCCCAGTCATCTTGATTGTCAGACACAGGTATTTGGTGAGAGTCCGGTTAAGCCTCTCTACTGAACCGCCAGATTGAGGGCCCAGGCCAAAAATAGTGCTGCCTCACTTTCTCCAGAGTTTTCCAAAACCCAAAGTGACCTCCGGCAGGGCTACTATGATATTGGGAAGAACTTCTGGATCGGCTTTTCCAGGCACAACCCACTGCCAATGCGGTGTGTTCTCTCTGGTACAATTTGCCATTAATGATTGCAAGGGATTCCCACCTGAGCACAAGTTGCTGAATCTTAGTGCCTTGGGCTGCCGTTTCCGCTGGTTCGGGCTTGATCTTAGCCTGCACTTTTTCCATGAACCATTGGAGGCCAGGGTCATCTCTTTGGTCAACTTGCTTGTCCTGTTCCTCTCGCCTGGAACAGTAGCAACAAAAATCTTCACAGGGTCGACTTGAGAGCCCATCTGCGTTACCGTACTGTTTCCCTGCCCTGTGCTCAAGTCTAAAGTTTTAAGACTGAAGCGTTTCAAGCCATCGAGCTAACTGTGCTTGTGGATGTTTGAATGTGCAGAGCCATTTCAGTGCCCCATGATCAGTCCACACCATAAAGGTATTGGTGAAAGTGTTCAATACTTCGCATGACAGCCAGGAGGCGATGGGGGCCCTGAAGGCAAAACCGGTCCAGAGACACGGCCAACAGGCAGTCTTTGTACATCCGGCACTACAAACGGCCACGCATGTTGTCCAACGTCACGAGGGGATAAGGAAATCACTGCAACCTCCCTACGACGGTCCATTTGCAGTGGTACCCGAAATGACAAGACCTTTGTTATTAGAAAAAGGGGAAAGAAGAATCCGTCACAATCGACCGGCTCAAGCCAGCATTCCTAGACCGAGAAGTTACAGAATCGCTGAAGAGCACCCCCGTTACCCTCACGGCAACGTTACTCGGAACTAGAGTACCACAGTCGAACGGCATCGGCAACCAGCTCACGACCACGCCATAGCCGCCTGGTCTCACCACACCGTCGCAACCTTCGGATGGTCAGAAACGCACAAGATCCGGTAGAGTCGCCCATTTCCCAATCAAATACGCGGATTTCGTGGTAAACCACTGAGGAGGGGAGTCCTGTAGCGACACTACAACCACATGTTGATTATTCAACTTCCTTATTTATTTTCTTTCATCCAGCAATGCAATTCCAAATTGAAAAGTGATCATTGCGTTCAACTCGTCCTCATCATTAGTTTTAGCTCTAAATTTCCGGTTTCACATGCCTAAACATCAAATAATTGTGTGCGAATGAGACGTGGAATGTAAGAATAAGATGTGAGAATAACTTGTAAGAATAAGATGGCGGAAGAGGTAGAGTAAAAAGCCAGCGTCCACTCATCGAACCCCCATTCTGTGTAGGCTAAATATAGCAAAGGGCTACAAAAAATCAATCTGATCCGCCGGAATCCCTAACTCATAAAAACATCCCGTAAAAAGGTTCGTTGTACACTTTGCCTAAGCTGCCCTTGTACAATTTCTAAAACGGCCTGTAGTGACGCCGTCTCCTACAGTATATCATGGAGTCAATTGTAGTTGAGCGTTCATAGCAACTCGAAGAGATACAAAAAAGTTATTATAAAAAAGGTTTTTTTTTTTTTTTTTTTTTTTTTCAAGTGAAATAAGTTCGCGATTGTGGTGGAATAAACCGTGATTCATGTATATAGTTCGTTTATTTATTTCAAGCAACCGATACACTATAGGCCTAAATAAAGGGTCATGATCTGACGGGCAAATAATTTGTTCAACAATATAGTCCCCTTCGCTTCCTGAGTGCATATGTCATTATCAAAACGTGATTTCAATAATGATACCAATGAGAGTGGTGCAAAATCACGAGTAAGGCATTACTCACACAACTTTTGTGGTAGGGGAACTACAAGACAAAAGATGAGAGCAGCCAATCCTATAGCTTGTGAAGGGAGTGATAAGCTCTCACCCACCATCGCTCTCTAGGAGCCATGCATCATTCATTCTCTCCTCCAGTCGTCACTTACTGTTCACACGGAGATACTTCCGCGAAACCTGTTACTAATGAATTATGAACAAGTTTGAAAGTCGCACAAGATGTTCTTCTCACGGAGCCCTTCTGTCTTCTACCCAGAGATTTTAGTCTAAAATGCTTACAAAAAAAAAAAAAAAACACACAACACACACTCACGGTCGAATGCATCGTTCCGAAATATCAGTATCATTAAATTTCATTACTTTGTCGTCTGAAACACGGTTGTTCAATCAAGATGGACAAAGCATCGGCTTATTTTTCTACTTTTGATCACATTTTCGGATTCAGCGTTATTTCCTATAAACGCGTTCGTAACAACATTCGTAATCAAACACGAACTCCTAAGGACCGCAATTGCAGTTCAATCATAGAAAATTTTAGAAAAATATGTTTCTGCAAATATTTGTACGCATTGTACTGCATTTCTACAAAACCGTGCTGGAAGCTGTCAAATCTCACGAAAACTCTAACTAGCTTTCCAATGGTATGGTCCACTTTGCGATTCCCTATCGATTTGATGGAGAAATTCAAGTTTGAATGCGGAAAAACAGTAGGCACCTACAAAAATACGAGTTCCTACCAGAAAATTAACAAACGGATTCTCAATTTTTTTGTTTCGCCGTTGTATTGATATGACTAAGATTGATAAGATTGATGATTGATCGTTTTAAGTCTCTGGTCGTTTCACTGAATTTCAGTACAAAAATAAGGAGGTTGAACGCATAAGTATTTTCAGAAACTTAAGGTTTTTTAAATTTTCAATGCTAGAACTGCAATAGGAGTGCTTAGGAGTTCGTTTTTGAGGCTCATCCAAAAGCCACCACATATTTTTCATCCGAACGTTCATTTTTCGGCGAGAGCAAATTCCTACGAAACTAGTTTGAATGAAAAACAATTATGACTGGCACTCAATAACTGATTTCAAGTGCGAATAAAACTTGAAAGTGACTATAGATGGAAAAAATACATTAAGGACTGACGGAGAATTTAATTTTCCACGGCTTTTACTCATGAATATTTTTTCATTAGAGCGCTAGTTTTTCCCCCGCAAGACGTCGAGAAAAGTGTTCATGATAAGCGTGCAACTTTATTTAGGACCACAAAGATGTAACGGATGGTTTGGGACCGCCCCGCATATGGATTGTGGCATCTTGTATCGTATGGACGTAATCGACTAGTTGGTTACGTAGGAAGGTAGGAATGTCGAGTTGCAGATATGTTTGTATTAAGAACCCAAGGCACGAGTTGTTGGACCGTTAATGAAGAGGCAATCTCGTTCACAGGTCGATGAGCTTGCACTGTACCGGGAACCCTTCTGCAAATGAAAGCTAATCTACATCCAGCAGACGTACGTTTATTTTCAATACAAGAACCCGGGTTTGGTACCGACTTAGCTCTCTCGACTCTCAGTGATCACTTGCCATGAATGATGTTATTCACTACGTTTCAGCATCGCACACCGTCTTAAAACAGAATTTCAATTGACAATATTCAAATAATTAATGAATAGTCAGAAGTAGGGCCTGAACCAATCTGAAGTATTTTATGAAGTTTGAAAATCGATTCAGCATTGCAAAATTCAATAAAAGATACGGAACACATGGTTTTATCGGTGCCATAATCAACTTAACCGAGAGTGGGGTTATATTATCCAACTCAAAAATCAATTCAGCATTCCATATTGCATGAAGGGGGATATCAACTTGTTTTGCTGAATGAATACCCTTTATATATTGGAGTCTCCATAGATTCACCTCCTGTAGATATTCAACAACACCGCATGGACTGTTATTAGCTCTTCCCGTGTAAAAAACTCAATAACTGTGCGTTTATCTGCACATTTCAAGCTTCCATTCGTTAAGTCATTCCCTGTGAGACTAACTAAAAAATTCACTATTATCGTGTATTTTTGGAAATAGAGAACTCAAATTTGGCTTATTTTTTCCGAAACAGCCATTTTCAAACTAATCCTCCTAAGATAAAAAAATGTAGGCCAATACTGATATCAACAATATCAATCTGTTCTTGTCAAATGTAGCCCAGAACAGATAGTTGCCGCTTCTGAGATGACGCATAAATACAAATCCCCCCCAAAAAAAAACACTCCGCGTAAAAAGCCTCGCAAATATCATTCTATAGCAGCCAGAAAAAGTTATGATATCCACTTTCCCCGCCCACCATTTTCCTTTCAACTCTAGAGATGTCCTAACCACCTTACATGCACCTTACTTGTTTCGAAATCTCCCCTTCAGCATTCTAGATTTTTAGGAAATAGAATTTATCGAAAGTTGGGTTTAAAGATAAATAATCCAACGACTAGTAGGTACTGAAGAAAGTGAGCTGGACGACCGGAAGACCGATTTTTTACAGGATTAACCAAGATCAAATTGCAAAATAACAATAGAAATGAAGAGGAATCGTTGATACTTGTCTACCAGTGGAAATAAGGAGTGCGATATGTCAACAAACCGCCATCTAGGGCCCATCAGTAACCAACATGCATTATTTTCGAAACTTAGTGAGTTGAGTGATGGGGAAGAGTTGCAGGGCAACATGGATATTATTTGAGCTTCATTCTCATTAAACATCCTTTAAATATGAAATGAAATGAGGAAATTACCAAGTGATAATCTCACATGCCTAGATAACTCGTGCCTACGCATCCCTTCGTGGTAATCATGTGCTCCTGCCTACATATTCATCATATAAAAATGTTGCTTCTGTAAGGCGGTCTTGGTAACGAGGACCGAGCGTCATGGAAAGGGAGGGTCATTGTTACTCGGGCAAGAAAATCGAAAGGGCGAGAAAGGTAGCCAAGCATTTTAATTGAAGTTGGTGAAATGGAAAGGAGTTGTAGTGTGAACGTGAGGGCCGGTGATTGGGGGCCAGTTCTCCGCACTTTTATTCCACTGTTCACTTTTACAAGTAGAGAGTGGCTTCCACCTTCTATGAGATCTGTGTAGTTTCCTCCCTATCGGCTTTTCCCCATGTCCCACGCACCTAATACACATAACTTCTTCTTTCTACCTCACCTGCGTCTCAAGTTTGTTCTGAGCGGTTTTCAGAGGTCCTTCTTGGGTCTAGAGAATGCTGATGCTTCTATGCTTTAGGGATCGAACCTCCTGAATACGAACTAACCCTTTCTTCGCACAGTAGAACGGAAGCAGAAATGAATTTTTAAATAAATTCTTTCAATTGTGTCATATGCATAATTGATGAAATTAAACTATTATATATTTTCATTACCACATGGTATTTTCTTGTATATTAATATATGAATGCAAAATTACTACTAATAAAAACTAATTAACCCGGGCCAAACACACAGCGCCCTGGATCCTGCAAACGAGGCAAACTCCCATTAGTGAGTTAAGTCCTCCTGAACTCTCATATTACATAAGGAGCAATGCAAAGGCTGGAGAATGAAAGAGCTGTACATAATAATGATCAATGCTTCACTGCAGCTGCCCTGTCTAATTGGTGGGTCCTGAAGACCAGTCTTGGGGTAAGATTAACCGCGAGTTACTTGTGTGAGCTGACTATATCCACGCTCTCTCCTGCGAAGAGCCACTGCTCTCTGGCGCCGTCCATGTGTTCGTACTGTAATGCAACTCCATGATGTGTGTTAAATCAAAATGGGTCGTCGTACGAACAAACACACTCCAATCACTTCGTGGGACTTATACAGAACAGCGATCTATATAGAAGATAATAAACCGCTGTGGAAGAATTCACGTCGTTTTCATTTTGGTAAAAGCAGCCGAGATTAGAGTAGTGCATTTATTTGCGGATGACGGGCATGATATTAGTTCTTCATATTTCTGACTGTCTTCACCTCTTTCATATCGACTTTTATTTAGATCTTTAACGTTATTCCGTTTTTCTACTTGTAAATGAGAGTATCACCAATTTTGAAACAAGTTTCATGGAATTTTAGGGGAATGTTGGCTGAACCCCAATGCAAATGTGGAACAGAGGATGGTGAATTATTCCATGGTATTTATTAGCTTTTCTGGAAATTTCTAAAAGTGCATTGGTTTTTCGGTGACTATTCTAAGCCCTCTATGCCTACACAACCAAATGCTAATATACAAGCAAGCGCCAGATTGTTGTATATATTCACTGTATACACCTTTTGTGAAGACGGTAGTTGGAAGGGTAGCGTATCGCGGTGAAGACGAGAAAAAGTATATTATGAAGTTATATATCACTAGGAGCTAAGTTGGGGCGCCACTCATGTGCACTCCAACGACCCCATCCCGATTTTTCTCAGTCTCCTAAATAAACGCTGATGACACGGTCATTCCAGCTCTAACAAATCTTGCGGGGGATGTTGATGACTACGCCTATTAAGGCCGCATTTATCCTTGTCCTGCTGTCACAGATTCTTTTGCGGAATCACCGCGGTAAAGTGTAAATTATGTGTAGAAAAGACTCCTCTAGTCACCTCCACGAGAAATCAGAAATGGATGGCTGACAAAGGTGGTGGCTGAATCCAAATGCAGATGCCCAAATGAGGATGTTGCGGTCGATCTTTAAGGTCAAACCGTTTTCAGGAGGACGATTTTCGATGTTGAATGGACAAAATTATGTCATTATCATTTCCAAATGGAAATTTTCTAGCGATCCCTTCAAAGTATGGCGGCTCAAACTGAATGAGATGAGTATTGTTCGAGCCTTTGACGAGTTCGAACCTCTGGCCTTCTATCTGTAAATAACGTAAATGCGAACGCAAATCTCATAATAAAAAATACGATTCCGAGTCTGTCATATAATATAAAGTTTCAATTCAGCGATATTCGCCAAGTTTATGTCGTGCTAGAAAGCGAAAATACGAATGAAAGCGGTATTTCAAGAATGCACCCTATGGTGGTGGGCAAAACTGGTGCATCTCGTGTTCCGACTCAATCAGTACAGTGAGTTCTTCGTGGTTAAAGTATCCCGTTATATATCACGATTTTACATGTAAATTGTCGAGTCAGCCCATGAATTCAGCGAGTTGTTCTGTGTCATCAGTGTTGAAGGTATGGTTACTTCAAGGACGAGTGCAAGGAAAAAGTAGGCTGTGAACGCTGCGGCGAACCCCACAATGTCTAAGAATGCAAAACTGCAATCAAACGGTGTGTTTGCATCGCCTGCGCCGCCTCGCAAATTTCATTCTACAATGGCCGGAAAAAGTTATGATATCCACTTTTCCCGCCCGCCCTTTTCCTTTCAACTAAAGAGATGTCCTAACCACTACACAAGCACTGTACTCGTTTCGAAATCTGCCCTTGGTCATATTATGATCTAAGTACGTAAAATCATATTATAGGTACCTGAAAGCATGTTTTACATACTTAGATGATTATTTTTAAAAGTGATTGGATTCCTATAAACTGACGAAGATCTGAAAGGTAGGTGTTTCCCCGTATAACTTTCGCAATCACGTGTTTACATTAATAGTGACCTAAACTGACTTTTCCTGGCCCTACCGTCCGACTCATTTACAGGGAAAAAAATGTATTGTCTTTAGATAATAAAATCCATTGTGTTTCAGGACCCACCAGATCCCTCCAGTATCACACGATTGAGAGCGGACCATGGGGTATGCGATGCATATCTCTATCGTATAAATAACATCCAAACGGAAATTTGGATCATTTGTTCATGGATTGCGATAGCTTCAGCGATCACTGGCAAGAAATGTTTAGCAGCACCATGAACAAATTGGAAACCCCTTTCGATTACCTATATGACAATTTTGTGCCAGAAATACATTTTAATTTATAAAGCAGTTTTCAATAATACGCCACAACGTAATTTGAGCGTTTAAATTCTTTAATTTGTTGTTCATCATTGGATTTTATACCTAAATTAAGGTATTGTGAGCGTATGTTTTTACAAATCTTAACAAAGGGCTGAATAAGAAATTTATGCCAATAAAATCAACTTAAAATAAATAAAAAAATAATAATCGCATTGCCTGAAGAAGAAAGAAACAATAAAAGTAGCTAACACCACTAAATACTTTGGAATGAATCTTAATATCAAATTACAACGGAAATACCAAGTTGAAATGAACAAAAATTAATTATTGAAGATTCAGTTTGGAAACTATACTGGTTACTAATTTTGCGAGTTTCCCATACGCTGCCAAATGTTAGTATAATATATAGTTAGTAATTCGGCAGATATGAGTTTGCGAATACGAAATGAGATTTGAAATTCGCGCTTGACAAAGTTGCCTGGGAAATAAGAGGTACCTATTTGGAGCTTGCGCATTTTGTTCTCGAGAGCAGCACCGGAGTGGCGAGCCTACGATCGGCAGTTATTTTGCGGGTGTGAAAGAAATCGAGTAGATGTGTCGATTTTTTGGCGCATTTTGTTCTCGAGAGCAGCTGAGTAATGGCGGAGCGTATGAACTGTCGTCATTGTCGACAGTGGCGGCTCGTCCATAAGGCCACCTTGGCCCTCGCCCCACCCAAAAATTTGCAAAGGAAAACAGAAAAAACATAGAACAAGGAGAAAAAAATCTTACCTACTACTACCCACCATGGAAGAAGGGAGATCTCCCTTCTTCCATGACTACCCACTTCCACTGAGCTCTTGCAGGCGGGCGGCTATTTCGTCTGACTTCGATAGAAGTCGTGTCCTCAACGCATTTTGTTTCAATTTATCGATTAAAAAAGTCGATTATCGGATCGACCAGAAGTGCCCCAGTCTCAATGTTGAAGGTATAGGCGCTTCCTGGGGTGGGGGAAGGCACCCTGTGTTCCGAGATAGGAGCCATTCCGGGCGGTGGCCAAAATATCGAATCAAGTTGAACGCCGAAAACAATCGATCGTTGAATCGTTCCTTGTCAAGGAAGAAGGGAGTTTCATTCCTCCATGCTTTCTTCCATGTTCGATAAGAATGATATCAAAACGTTGCCTTTTACTCATCATAGTAAAAGTGAATTATTGTCTCCATAATATCAATCAACTAAACATTGAAATTTAATATCTCACGTGCAACGCGTGAACGCTTTGCTTGTCGTCAAGACTGAAGTGGATCACTATTCGCCCAAGGGAATCTCATTTGTTGATTTCTACATTCTGTAAGTTAATAACAGTTAATAACCGTTAATAACAGTAATATACATAATATTATTATGTAGCTCAGCCAACCGTTGAGAATACTGTTTTATTTGTTATCCCTGAAACTGATGGTGACTTCGTTGGCTCGAGCTTTGTTTGAGCTAACCAACGAACTCTAAAAGCTAGTTGAAATCAATCTTGCTGTTCTGTGATCGTTCAAAATGTTTTGATACGATTGGATAAGAAAACGTATGTGCAATCTGGGCATAAGAGGACATTTTTAGAGGGGGTTTTCAAGGTACCACTCGGCTAGGAAGCAGATGGTCGCGATTGCTAATTTTTAAAAACCCCAGTAATAGAAACTCCAATAATATAATTTTTTGACTACTTTTATAATGTACTCTTTGAATAGTACTCGTACAGTCACAATTTCTCTTTTATTCTTCCTATCATTTTGAAGATAATTATTTGGGTGGGTAGGTGGGACTGCCTTGCAGCCACCTCCTCGTCGGTAATCCTGGATACTGGTCAGTAACCTTCCCTCTCCTCAAGAGAACTCTTTGGAGAACGATGTTTCCTGACTTGCTAAGAGCTGCATACCACTAATTATGAAGCAGTTTAGCTGTAAGGGTAGTTTGAGTTTAGTTCCTATAGTGAGTACCTAATAGGTAGGTATGCACCTAAATATTGCCCTGGTGCCCCACCAGTTTCTGAGCCCACGAGCCGCCCCTGATTGTCGATGTGTGAAGGAATCGAGTAGATATGCTCGTTGTTTCAACAAAAAAAAAAAAAAAACTTTCTAGTTGCACGGGTGAGTTATCTAAGTTCAGACGCCGGATTAAGAATTTGCGTCACACATTTTTGTGATGGACCAGTTTGGAAAACGAGGAGATAGCCCAAAAGAACGAGTGGAGAAATCAGCCGAGCAGCATCGCCTTCGTAACATAGGTGAGATCGTTTCATTATTGAGGGATAAAGCCAATTTTGAAGCTCCGTTGTCAGCTAGGCGACAAATCGTAGAACCAAATCTTTCCAAATTGAAAAATGGGGCTTTGAACAAATCCGATTTCAACTGCGACTTTCATAACGAATCGGATAGCTCCGCAAGTTCGGAGCTCGTCATTCAGAACGTAGGGACAGTAATGCCAGAAGCGACGGTTCTTTGTTTACAAGTAGCAAGTAGCAGTTAAGGCCAGAAGCGACGATTCTTTGTTTACAGGTGGCAGTCAAGGCCAGAAGCGACGATTCTTTCTTTTTACAGGTTGCGATTTTTACTGTGTATCAGGCTGGCGGTGTACCCAGGGGCAGTAATGCCAGAAGCGACGATTTTGACTGTGTATCAGGCTGGCGGTGTAGCCAGGGGCAGGTAAGGCCAGAAGCGACGGTTCTTTGTTATGATGATTTGGTTTGAACGTCACTTGAATGTTCCTCGAAAAAAATCTCCAACTATTACCCTATTGTATGGGTTCAGGTGAAGGTGGTTTGTACTGGGTATATTGGCGGTATTTTGGGAGCAAAAAGACAGAAATCGGGCTCATAACAACATTTCAGGAATTACGACCTCCATCATGATCTTGAAATGGAAAACTTCAGTGGAGTGACAACATAATGTAGCTCGATCAGTGGCAACAGCGACACATTAACCCCCAATTTCTTCGTCTCTTTGGACAACATCTGGCGGCTTGAGAGGGCCAAACCATACTCCATGGCATACCCCCCTGACCAGAGTGCAGAACGCAATGTTTCCAAGTATTTCACAAATTTCAGTATGTTTGCATGTAATAACCGATTACATGGTCATTGGCGACCACGAAGTGTTTAACAAGATACTATGAGCAAGTTGTGGTGCGCAACATGTGTCTACGGTGGGAAGTATCACCCCAGGTTGAAAAATAAGAATGAATTTAGGGCATTTCAAATTACAAATACTTCTAGATGACGAGGTATCGATAGTGATGTACAACATTCTTTATAACTTGAATATTTTATAAGGAACTGTTTGGAATCAGTTTTAAACTGACCAATCTCGTAGATACAACCCTGCTTGACCCGTTAGTTCAAAGCTGTTGGTCTCTTGACATGACAATTAGATATTATTTAATTTGATGAATGTTTTTCCATTTCATGTTCATACCTGATCGAAAATGCCTTGAAACGTTTTTCTTCATTTTTAAAACTAAATAAAGAAATCACATCGATACCTTTAAACTATTTGGAGCCCGATATTTTGTTGATGTTTCATTTGAAAATAAGTTACATTGTATTATATACATTGTTACATTAAATAGGTATAACCACTGAATGAAGATACATTTTTTTTACTGTTCGGTAATTTTGTATGCGTCAAGTGGAGAATGTGAGGAAAAGGGACAGGAGTGGAAATGTGATGCTGGGTAAGTTGGAGCCCTGGTTATAATAAGGCAGCTGGGTAAATCCAGGAATTCTTCCGGACCCTTGTTCCCTCTTCTGCACCCTTGTTTGAGGGAATGAGGTGTAATGAATGCGAATCTCTACAGAATCTGAACTTGAGAATTGCTCACAAATTGGTTGGGAAAAGAATGTGGGTACCAATGGACACAAATCTGTTGTTAGTTTCACATAAGGAATAAGAACGTACTCGATGCTTCGGGAATTGCTCTCCACTTTCCTGGCGGCTAAGCCGATTGGGAAGGTGCCTCCTTCCTTCTCCTAATCTTCAGTTTACTAAATTGGAGTTCCCTCCATGACGTGGCATCCTATCTGCGGATCCTACAAGGGTTTTGTTTGGGATAACCCAGTACGATCCTCTGCCTCTTCCAACGCCTCGATTGATTCATTGCGCATACGTACCTCACTATTGAGAAACTCCTTCATTGTCAATTAATGCTTGCATATGGAATGGCTGAGTAAACTCACGAATTCCAATCATCCTGGCGTATATTGAGATATAAGAGGAGAAATTCGGTCTTGGGAGTGTATCTATATTATCCGTTATCATCCGTTCTCTCCCTCTCTACACCGTCAGGAATCTCAATATTATTTCATGTATCTTATCCGTTGGATTCCCAATATTGTTCCAATATTTCTATTTAGTAATCGTATATTTAAAAAAATCTAGTCATGCAGCATGGCTGTAAGAGCAAATTTTCGAATTTTCGGGTTTTATGTAAAATGTCTCCATTGAAGAACAAGATGTCCAAGAAGTACGTGATCAACCACGTTTGTTCATCTTTAGTTAAGAACGTAAAGATCGTAATTCTGAATTCACCATCGTGCTCAGCGTAACAACAACCTTTAAAATGAGGTGCCGCTTGTCAGACTTTTTCATTTTGGGAATTGATGGGTAACCCCCTCCCCCCACCATTAAAACACCCCTAAACCCTCCTTAGCTTATATAGATTTTTCAACGCTAAACAATAATTGTCGCAATTATTGTGAAGACAGAATTGCGATATCTCATTCCGTTACCAGATTAGAGCAGACAACTATGCAGAACATCTAAGTGTCAACCACGTTTCTTCATCTTCAAAGCGCTCCAGTTTGAGGGGTGATCGAGATATCGGAATTCTGATTTCACCATCGTGTTCAGCGTAGAAAAACCTTTAAAATGAGGCGTCACTTGTGAGACTGTTTTGAGAATTCATTGGGAATCTCTCCTGCCCCTAGGATTCCCCCTCCCCCCCCCCTTAGAGTGGCTGGATTCTGCTCATTAATGAACTTAGCCTTTACATTGCCAGGACGGATTTTTCGAGCAAATTTGAACTTTTTATCTCAATTCTATCGAGAGTTATCGTCCGGAGTGGCACGTAAATTTTGAGAAGCAACCAAGGAAAACCAAACCCCGCACAGTGTGCAAAACCGCTAATTTAGCTGGACAAAACGTCAAAATACAATTTCCTTAAAAATATGAAACTCCTATAGAAAATCAAAGTACAATGAAGACAGGATGAACGTTGCAGAAAGTAAACAATGTCGTTTGATCCCTCCTATTAGTCGAAACTATCCTCTGAACAGTAACCATCATCTGGAGCCTGAAAAATCCGAAGTGAGGAGTCACTGTTCTAAAAAAATTATTTCCGGTATTTTTTGTCCTCTTGTATCTACTCTATCAAGAAAAACTCTGCAAATTCTTGACACAACGGTTTATTATCTTCCTTGTGCAGATCACCCTTCTGTCTATACCAGACTGTATTGCAAATCGGCACCATACGGACGGACGGATTTTGGTTTATTATCTTCGATAATGAACCATTGGAATCGCCCAAAGAAAAAAATTTTTTAACCCCCCCTCAAAATTTGTTGGTTTACGTTTCAAGACGCGTAGATTCAGAAAATCGAATGAAAAAAAATCCGTCCGTCCGCCGTACGCCGTACACCGTACGCCGTCCGCCGTCCGCGCCACTTTGCCCAGTTAGCGTTGAGCTAAAATTACGAAATTTGGTTTCTGGGTTTGGACCAGCCCCACAATGATCCTCGAAACTTTTCATAACCCTAGGTCAAGAGGAAGGGGTTCAAAACGAAATTTAAAATTTCGACGATGTCTTATCTCCAAATATTTAACTGAACCGTGTAAATTTTAGTTCACCTTTGAATGATCTGAAAAATTACGAATCTTTCAAGACCAATTGGATTTTTGTGCAACCAGCCGTTCGTTCACAGTGACCGCGCAAAGTTTTAGGAAAAACACTAAACTTTCGCGTCGAAAACGGCCGTTATGTGACCCAACCCCCAGACGCCCTGAATAAAACTACCTTTTTACATCTTCCCGGTAAACTACAGTTTAGAAATTTTAACCGTGAGTCGGGGATAGACCACATTGCAATATTCACTCGGTTTCTCATCTGTAAAATTGTTTAAATAATACCTTTTTGTAATAATACAAATTAAATTTTGATGATGAGCTATTGACTTGAAATTTTAAAAATAGGTCAGAACTGGATCACAATGCAATATTCACTCGGTTTCTTGTCTGTAAAATTTTTTAAATAATACCTATTTGTTTAAACAAATTAAATTTTGATGATGAGCTAGATACTTGAAATTTTAAATATAGGTCAGAAATGGATGACATTTCAATATTCACTCGGTTTGTATGACATGGTATGAGTATGGTATGGTAGGTATATTATTGTATGTATGATTTGGTATAATACAGTATGGTATGACAGGAAAGAAATTCGTATGGTGTGGTATGAGTACGGTAAGAATATGGTATGGTGCCGATTTGCAATACAGTCTGGTATAGACAGAAGGGTGATCTGCACAAGGAAGATAATAAACCGTTGTGTCAAGAATTTGCAGAGTTTTTTTATTCGATTTTCTGAATCTACGTATCTTGAAACGTAAACCAACAAATTTTGAGGGGGGGTTAAAAAATTTTTTTCTTTGGGCGATTCCAATGGTTCATTATCGAAGATAATAAACCAAAAATGGATATCACAGCAAAAATGGATATTAGTCTATGTTTTTCACTTGTAGCCATTTTAATGCATCTTGAATAGAGCCTCAAAAAAGTTTTTGTTTGTTTCGTTAACAACAATCAATTTCAACCACTTTTGCAACCCCCCCCCCCCCCCCCCGGGTCCCCCTTCGAATGATATGGAATTTTAACTAGGTACGGTTTTTGGTGTTTTTAAGGACACCGATGGCTCCCAATGAACCTTTTCGATTTTTCGAGGAGTCGCAACTTCGTTGCAGGTGGATCCTCTGTTGAAGGTATTCAGTCCATGTATAATTTTGTTAGCAAAATTTCATAAAAAAAAAAAATAATAATAATAATAATAAATAGGGATGAGTTTTTAAAGGTACTTTTCATGTTTTTGCTGTTTTCCTCACTAATTGCTCAAAGAATTTTTATTGAACTCATAGGAGCCATTATTCATGTTTGTAATTAGGTATCCAGTGCCTCCAAAACCTGGGACAATATCCTACAGGTGTCAAATTTTGAAAATCAGGGGTTAAATTTAGAAAATTAAGTGTCAAAATCACTTTAAAGAGAGTTCTTATTTTTTAGGGAGACTTACAATCTAAAGTATAGAAAAATATATACTAATCAGCTCAAACTTTCTTATAAAAACGTCCCACCAATCATAAAAAATTGTCATAGTTATAAAATTGTTAAAATGGTTTATTGAAAATTCGCTCTTTAGCTCATGCTGGATGACTGGTTTTCTTATTCTACACCAAATTTGTCTTATAACACCCCAAATACCATTGCAAACTCATTTGAGTCCGGTTTACACACATTTCGAAGGAGTTATAGGTTTTGTCCAGCTAAATAAGCGGTTTTGCCCACCACTTCTCGTTATAGGTTTTGGTTGTGTCTATTCTGAATACTATCTTATAATATTATAATTGTCGTGGCCACTCGTGTTTTTCATGGCCTCATATCAGTAAAAACTCTCATTAAGAGATATCTCGGTCACGTGATTCATTAGGAAAAATATTCTCCAACTTATTGACCAAAAGCTCGGCATCTTTCCTCTTGCCTCCTCCTGGGCTTCTTAATTAATTTCAAACCACGTTTGCATTGCAAATGCCTGTAATTTTTAGATGGTGGTTAAATAGTACTCCAATTAGTGGGGTGAAAGAACGGGGTGGCTCGCTTTACCATACCTGATCCTTTTTTTCCTACCACCTTCAAGACTCCTGTAATCTGAGAGCTCCTGTTTCTATGAAAAGAAACTTTCCAATTAAATTTTCGAAGAAAATTCAATTTCTGATCTTTTATCTCGCGAAAAAGTTTTTATTCATCAATATAACCTATTGTAATCCCCACTCGCAATTATTGGTAGTGCTTAGATGGTTCAGCGAATTTAAGAAGAAAAGCCACTACCGCATGGCTTAAACATTTTTATAACGAGAATTTCTCAAAACATTTCCAACACAACAACAATACAACAATTCTAACATTTCTCGGTTTATTATTTTCAAGAATAAACCATTGGGCCCTTCCCTATCACGCCACCTTCTCAAACTAACCATCATTTGTCGCGTTATTTAAATTATTTTGTACATTCATGGAACTCACAAGGATATTGTATAACCTATTGTTGCACAGACTATGTTTATTATACAAGAATGGAACTCTTATTGAACGTCAATAAGTTGTTAATGTAATTATCACGTGATGGTCATCTCATGGAGACAAGTGAGTAAACTCACCAGGGATACCCTATTCCATTTGGTATGATCGAACGAGATCAACTTGGAGATCCCCCCCATCTATTTACTCTCCCCTTCCCTGAAACCGCACCTCATCAATGCACCCAGTTATCTTTCTTATATCAACAGACGACAAAGTTCAGTCCCCTCTCTCACCCGAATAAACTCTCTTGTTTCTTGATAAAACAAGTTTATTGTCGCAATAGGGCTAAGTAGATTAGAAACTTTGTAGCCGAGTTTGCATCGGATAAGGTACCTATCCCCTCGATTCGTTCGTTCAGCAAACGAATTTATACGGAACAATTATAAATAGTGGGGTGTGATTGGTATTGTTGGTTTTTTTTAAACACTGTTCTGGTTTTCAAGTTATATTCTTTCATGTTTCTACCGAATGAAGGAAGGCGTTCTATTCACGCAAAAACCAGAAGAGTACTGGCCTACCAAAATCAAAATGTGCACGTAAATTTGGCGTTTTAGACATACCTATTATGCAGGCACCCGATTCCTGAACCTGTATAACATAGGTGATGACAGAGAAGGCGGATAAGGATGAAAAATATGAATTCTTTCACTTTGTTGATATTGTTTTCTATATCAACGGGGGTATCCCCTCTATTTCAAGTATAATTTAGGCCTGAAAGGAAAATTAATAGGTAATTAGAAATCAAATTACTTCCAATGGCAATAAATAGTGTTTTGAAACGTATATAATTTTTCACAAAACCACGAGAATAAAGATCGCAGAGAAGGGTAGAAAACAGACAAACAAAGGAAATACCTGTGGGCATTTCAACTATTACAATCCCTGCGGAGGCTGTTCATATGACTGAGAGCAGTTTATTTGAATGTTCACTGTAGATTACTGCTTGATGAACTAGTTATAGACGAAAACGACGACCTGATACTCGAATTCATCGGAATTGCCTTATTTGCTGAAGGTTTGATCAATTAATCCAGTCCTAAAATAAAGTACTGCAAGTTGTGCAACTCTCAACACTTTGTAATACTTCTGAGGTCATGGGTCATATGTTCAACACTTGAAAATAGTTAGCGTTGTGCTACAATTACTAAATTTGGTTTACTGGTTCGGACCAACCCCCCAATGTCCTCCTAAGTTTTCATAACCCCAGGTCAATAGGAAGGGGTTGAAAACCAATTTGGAAATTTGGAAAAATTCATATCACGAAAAATTCGAAAGTATTGATATCGTTTGCAGCTTACATTCAGATAAAGTTTAATTTTTAGAATTTTTCAATACCATATGGAGAGGCTGATCATACAAAGCTCCGGATGGGCTTAAAAGATGCTAAAAATTTACACATTTTTCGAAATATGAATTTTTCAAGTTTCAAAATTCATTTTGACCTTTCTTTTGACCTAGGGTAATGACAAGTTATTAGTCTCACAATGGGAGCTTAAAGTTGGAGCAGATCGAAAGTCGTAAACATGAGGGTGAATCATGCACTCAGCCTGTCAGGTCAATGTTCATACTGGCCCAGCTGATTCGAACAGCACATGGTTTACAGATGTCGAATTAATTAATGATAAATATTAATAATATTTATTAATAATTTTTAATAACTAACAATAATAATTAATCATTGATAATCATTCATAGTAATTTGCACAACTTGATCATAATTACCCACGGAGTCGGCCGGAGCGTTCATGGAAGCGCACATTTCAAAATGCTCTCAAAAGCAAACTAACGGTCGCATTTAAACGCTGGACTTCTTGTATTGTTCAGGATGATCCCGCCCATAACGCAGGGGGGTTTCAAATTTAAAAACAAAAATTGTCCTGCTGCGTCAAAAGTTTTGTATTCTTACTTTTTGATCGTCCCTCGTAACCTCTAAATGACCTTGAAATCTCGTTTTTCTGACGTGATGGGGCTCAGATGACCTCGGAATCGGATTCAGAACGCAAAAATACTTCGGAATACCATGGTCCGGTCAAATAGTCCGGCCTTTTTTTTTTTTTTTTAACCAGCGTAATTAGTGATAATTCGTAATAATAATTATTCAATCATCTAGTGATCTATACAGAAGGGTGATCTGCACAAAAAGATAATATACCGTTGTGTCAAGAATTCGCAGAGTTTTTTCCATTGACTTCATTTCCTGAAGTCTGCGAATTACCCTCGCCACGTCGAAAAATACAATACTTATCCGAAAACAAGCATCTCACGGCAAGTGAGCGAGGATCCAAGGGCGGACCTGTCTTCTAATTCCGCTTTGATTAGCTGGCCCACATAAACTGATGCCAAGGGATTTCCCATCCCATTATAACCAAGGGGTTTCTATTTATCAGGCGAACGTACCACAAGGACTGATAGGAACTTAGTAATACAGGCTGATGAAACTTTAGTAAATGGGGTGGTGTCCCATTTATATGCACCTTTATCTCGCTAAGCGGATATACGGATTTCAATTCGCCCTCTCCTTCCTCTGGTACCGACATCGGCGCAGCTTAACCAATTTGCAATTGAATAGGTAGATTGCATTTTATCAGAGGTGAGGGAGGAAGGTGGGATAAGAACCTATTGAGCCCCCAGCTACCCACCCTCGCCCGCACAACTCACGGCAAAGTCATTATCTTGTTGATTAATCTTTCTAAATAGGTATTCTCTCGGTGTTGCGATTTGAGCAAAAATGTTTCATGAGATCCCACTGCCCTCCCACCATCCCTCCGACACTAGGTATACTAACCAGAATTTTCGCAACCAGTAAACTCGCAAATGAGAACATGTGACTGAATCGCAGATCAACGATTCTTGAACAGCTCCTTTGCGGTTTAGGAAACTCAATACATATGCACTTTCAATAGAGATTTTTCAAAATTATTGTTTGAGATAACCGGTTTAGCTAGAACAGTATTTGATTAAGTGTATCACATATGAGTTGAAGAGTTGTTGACATTTCAAAAAAGTGATTATGAAGAGTGAGTTTTCTGTTTTTACATATTTTTATATGGATTTTCAATAAAAGTAAAATGAAAAAGTAAAGTCGACAAACGTAAGTTTTTTTTTTCAGTATTCCATGAAAAACGATCCTTCAACACTGGTAGGTAATTACAAGAATCTACTCGTAGTATACACTGAATTCGAAGTATAATTTTTGGTTCAACTACACACTGTGGTCGTTTTGTTCAATTTAGCTCGTAAAATGGATACGCGAGAGTGTCGCAATGTTTTGAGGAATATATATTTAAAAGAGAAAACTACTAAATATATCAACGCTTGGGCCGTTGCAGAGGCGTTAGCCAGTCGATTCAATTGTGAGACTAGTTATAATGTGAGACTAGTTATATTTCACCCTTCATGTTTCTAAATGAGTTTGCGAGACTGTGAGAAGATTGCTGAAATACCTAAGAGGATATCTATTCAATCCCATCCCATCAGCATTTGCATTAGACGAGATAAAAGAAACAAAAACTATGTGCGGTTTTAAGGGCAATGCAAAAAGTGCCTTAATTCAAAGTTGTATTTCGATTGATGAAAAATGATCAATATCTATCCAGTGATACGATTGACTATTTCAGTAATGTGAGAAGAAGAAGAAGAAGAAGAAAGAAGAAGTATCAAGTACTACCTAGTGAAAATGATTATAATTTAATGTTAGGTATTAATAATTTGTATTTATCATTAATAATAATTATTATTAATTATGATTAATTAATACGATATCCGGCTGTTGGAATCGCCTGGTTGCTTTATGCAGAACCTAAATGATAGAGATTATGAATTAATTACAAATAAAATGTACCGATATAATTCTGGGGTTTTTAATACTATGTCGGTAATAATTTTTCTATAAAAGAAGTACCTACCAACAAACATTCGAAATTACCTTCATTTCCGTAGCACGAAACGTAGGTACCCCAGAAAAAAAACTCGACATCACTAAAACCATATGATGTTCCAAACAGCTCGTTAGTATGAAAATTGACCTGTATTTCAACCGATTGATTCACGATCGTGTTGACAGGCTCAACCTTTGAGCCGTCATTGTGAACGAACGGCTGGTCGTACAAAGCTGTGGATGGTCTTAAAAAATTCTAAGGAATAAACTCTATCTAAATATGAAATAAAAAAACATACCGTTTGATGGGAATTTTCCGCAAAAACCTCCGCAGCCGCAAAAAGGAAAGATATCCATGTGTAGTATGCCACAGGTATAAATATTATGTATAATCCAAAAGGGAAGAGACTGGCATGTTTGATAACGAATAACCAATAATAATATGGATAACCAACAGTACAGTGTTAATAGCTAGACTCACGGTACCGCCTTCTCCGACGAGCATTTAGTCGTCGGGTGATGCGTCAGACCGCTCCCATCTCCCCTCGGATAGACCTACTTTTGGTTTATTATCTTCGATAATGAACCATTGGAATCGCCCAAAGAAAAAAAATTTTTAACCCCCCCTCAAAATTTGTTGGTTTACGTTTCAAGATACGTAGATTCAGAAAATCGAATAAAACAAAATCCGTCCGTCACCCGTACGCCGTACGCCGTCCGCAGTTCGCCGTCCGTGGCACTTTGCCCAGTTAGCGTTGAGCTAAAATTACGAAATTTGGTTTCTGGGTTTGGACCAGCCCCACAATGATCCTCGAAACTTTTCATAACCCTAGGTCAACGGGAAGGGGTTTAAAACGAACTTTGAAATTTCGACAATGTCATATCTCTAAAAATTCTCATGAAACGGTGTAATTTTTAGTTCACTTTTGAATGACCTGAAAAATTACGAATCTTTTAAGACCAATAATTGGTCCAATTATTGGATTTTTGTGCGACCAGCTGTTCGTTCACAGTGAGCGCGCAAAGGTTTAGGAAAAACACTAAACTTTCGCGTCAAAAACGGCCGTTATGTGACCCTACCCCCAGACGCCCAGAATAAAACTACCTTTTTTCATCTTCCCGGTAAACTACAGTCTAGAAATTTTAACCGTGAGTCGGGGATAGACCACATTGCAATATTTACTCGGTTTCTCATCTGTAAAATTGTTTAAATAATACCTTTTTGTAATACTTAATACAAATTAAATTTTGATGATGAGCTATTGACTTGAAATGAGCTATTGACTTAAAAATAGGTCAGAACTGGATCACAATGCAATATTCACTCGGTTTCTTGTCTGTAAAATTGTTTAAATAATACCTATTTGTTTAAACAAATTAAATGTTGATGATGAGCTAGATACTTGAAATTTTAAATATAGGTCTGAAATGGATGACATTTCATTATTCACTCGGTTTGTATGACATGGTATGAGTATGGTATAGTATATTATTGTATGTATGATTTGGTATAATACAGTATGGTATGATAGGAAAGAAATGCGTATGGTATGGTATGAGTACGGTGAGAATATGGTATGGTGCCGATTTGCAATACAGTCTGGTATAGACAGAAGGGTGATCTGCACAAGGAAGATAATAAACCGTTGTGTCAAGAATTTGCAGAGTTTTTACCTTTGTACTCGTACCTTCGAATTAGCGACAGGGATTGTGCACTTGTTAGTGTCAACTCATTGTGGGTGTCAAGTGTTCTTGTACTACTATGTTATAATTTACCTATTTGAAAACAAGCTCTATGTTTTTTTCTTCGTGTGATTAACGTCAGTTACCAAATCACGTGTACATCAACGTAGAAATTGGTTTTGTTATTAAGTTCGTTTCAAGATACGTGGAATCAGATAATGGATTTTTTTTTTAATCCGTCCGTCCGAAGTTTTTCATCATAGCATCCCTGTGTATCCTTTGAAAACAAAACCTTGCATTGACTACATGCCTTGGTATACATTTGAGATACCGTTAGGTAGAAATCTTGAAACCTTCAATCCTTTCAATATAAAACGCTTAATACTATTATACTAATCCCAATCTGGGAGAGCAGGGCGATAGTCATGAAAAGGTTTGGAGGCCGGGAAACTCGTGGGAGTTGGAGCAGTCTGGTTGGGGGAGGCTGCAGTCGAGGGTGCAGTGAGCAATTTTCCAGGCGAGTTGCTCCCGTCTTCCAGTCCCCTGGTTCCCCCGCGCTTAGCTCACTAATTGCTATTCATCATTCCTCGCACAGAAATTTTAATAAAATTAACGGTCTCTCCCTTTTTGGTATTTACGTGGGATGGATAGAGGACTATGACGTAAATTGATGAAAGCATCAGAAGCGACTTGCTGGCTGGAAACTAAATCGGGTAGGTTTCGAGGATCACGAGCATCATTTGATGAAATGGTGTGATATAGCGAAATCCATTGAGTAACCCTTAGTTACACGCCCGGTGGGGAAATGTTAGTACACACTTGCGGGTTAATCCTCGCACTTTTACTTTTCATCTTTCGTGACAATTTTGTACAACATTTCAATTTGATAATATTCTAGTTTCGTTATTAAATAATGACAAACAGTAGGTGTACCTCAAGTTTCAAAGAGTTTCATTTCAATAACTGTAAATTCAAATGCAAAAAGGTAAAACCGAGGATTACTCAAAAATAATTTGAGAAACCAGCATATTTCAACTGATATCCTTTTTCAAGTTCTTCGTAAAGATATTCAACTGATATTCTTTTTCAAGTTCATCAACGAAGGCACCAATAATTTTTTTTTCTAATTAAAACCTAATATGGAACAAATCATGGCAAAGCATGATATTATATCTGCACTATACTATAGTGCATATTGTTATGAAATATGAATACACAAACATTTCATGACTAGTGTATAGGACTGACGTTTGTACATATAACTAACGGTTTATTATCTTCTTTGTGCAGATTACCCTTCTGTCTAGGTACCCCCGGCCATCCGCTGAATGGGGGGGGGGGGTCTAGGTACCCCAGGGTTCAAAATACATTAATTTTGATATCCGAAAACCATGTGCCGTTCTATACCAAAATCCTTCCATTCCATCCTGAATTCACTGCCAAAAGACACCAAAAATCACATATATTTATGTATGTGTCATTCCAGACGATAACTCTTGATAGATTTAAGTTCATAGATGGGCAGAATCGGGTAACTCTATGGGGTAGGAGGGAAAAATTACACATTAAGTTCAACAATGAAATAGTCAGACAAGTGACGCCTCATTTCAAAGATTTGTGGAGTCAGAATTACGATATCTTATTTCGTCCTCAAACTGGAGCACTTTGAAGATGAAGAAACGTGGTTTCTTGAGATGTTCTTTACGGTTCATCTACATAAATAAATTAAGAGATGATTTTAGTTTTCCTTGGGTATTTTCAAACCATTTTTACTACAGTTATTCGTTTCGCGTGAAATGGAGTCGAACCATGCCAATTTTGAATTTGGTTTCTGTCTGTTTGTTTGTCCTGCAATCACGCAAAACCGGCTCAATGGATCGAACCCATTTCCCGTATTGAGATGTTTCCATTATCGGGGAAGGACATAGGAAGGTTCACACCCGGTTCCGATGCATAGAAGTGAGGGTTTATAGGGAAGCCGAACTATAAAAATAATTTTAATAAGACACAAGTGGATGAAGGTGCTAAGTAACAAAAGTAAAATGTCAAGAAAATTGAGTTTGCGTACTTGCCTATGTTGTTTGGTTCGGAATTTTTCTTTTTTTTTCTTATCCAAGGTGTTGCTAAGGTGTTGTCAATCATGTTCTGATGACAATAAACCTAATATTTTGAGGATTATCTGCGCTACGCGCTACTACATGAATTATCGAAAAAATGTTACATAGCACCTTCTTCCACTCGTGTCTTCAATTATAAATTCTCGAAAACGGCTCCATGGATCGAACTTTTCTCCCGTATTTGAATGTTTCTGTGACCGGAGAAGGACATAGGGAGGTTCACTTCCGGATCCGATGCATAGGGGTGGGGGTTTATATAAATATAAAAATCTTAAATTCTTCCTTCCCGTGAGACAGATAAATATTTTTTTTTGGTATTTAAGATTATAAGGGTTTGTAAAGGGACATGTAAGAGGTATAATCCGTGAAGCGACAGGTAAGAGTGGGAGATGGATCCATCCCGAGTTCTGTCCGTCCGGGACAGGTAACAGAGGTAGATGGTCACACCCCGAGTTCTGCCCGTCAGTGACGGGCCCGACAGCTAGTCTACTCTAATACGGTAACGGAATGATATATCTCAATTCTGACTTCACCATCGTGCTCAGTGGTAGGAAATCTTTAAACTGACTAGTTACTCGGCCAAAAAATGGAAAAAATTGTTATATAACCAGTAAAATGGAGAAATTGTACATAAAACCAGTAATTTCTTCGAAAATTTGCTCGTATAGCCATGCTGCATGACTGAGGAATTTTCATTGAATTTTTGACTCAAATATTGGTCCTGTTGAAAGTCAGTTTATCCTAAATGAACAGCTCGATTCAATGCTAAATAACCTTTTGAACGTTTTTTCGTCGTTTACGAGTGGAATCGTCGTTTTTCCGATGGGGATTTCCTCCGCGTTTCCAGTATCCTGTTTCATCGGAATGGTACCGTGGTTCTGTCACAGGGTGCTTAAGACCCACTTAAAAACTGTTTGAATCAAATATACGATGAAGTTGGGATGCTGATGACCTTCGTTGTTTTGTAGACAAATCGTCTTCGGGATAGTTGACCAAATAATGGAGCAGTGAGAGTCGCAGGATCAATAACCGTTGGTTGAAACATCTAGGCGGATGATTTGAACAAGTAAAACTCGGTACAATAATCTACCTTCCAATTTTACCAAATTATCAAACATTTTACTACGGAGAATATAAGTTAATTGAATTGAAAACTAAACTAATAATGATGAGATGAAAACTACATATACATAATATATCCTACAGCTATTGAAAACAGGAAATATTGGATGGTTTTACAATATTTTTAACCCCCACCTAGAAGTGAGGGTTATGAAACGTCGTTATGCATCGATTATGCATCCAACAAGTCACCCATTAGCTGAATCGACGTAAGACTGTATGCCAGTTTAGAAATCTGAATAGTCATTACTTCTATGGTTACTGAGTTGAGATATCAAGGCAATAATCCGTGTGGCGTAACTGCTTTCTAGTTCTCCGATCAAGAGGCACTGGTCCACTAAATCCTGATCCTCTCAATGGAGAGAAGTGAAGAGGAAGGGCTCTTCCAGGGATCCCAAAACCAAGGAGGAAACTTGTCTGGTATAAATCCAGAAACAAGGAGACAGAGTGAAGCGAGAGGGTTGGGTGTAGTAACGATAAATTCTGTAACTCTTACCGTGTTAATTATCAAGCGGTGGTAATTGTGCCGTGACGTATGCTAATGGGTGAATCCCCCTTCACATAAGGCCCTGCCGTTACTGTAAGATTGCTTACCTTTCGAAGACCTTCTCCATGCACCCGTTTGTATACTATTCCCTCGAGTGACTTCCCAACAAAAGTTTTTTCATGTGTCCCCATGAACATCAAATAGTATGACTTGGAAAATCAGAGAAGGAAACATGTAATTTCAATTGCAGTCTTCGAATTAATTTACAAAGTTTGTATACCTACGGACAAACAAAGTTGCGATTTTATAAATATTCTAAGTAGGTAATCATGTTCCGCCATGTTCACCCGTTAGTATTTAACCCGTTCAGTTATGCGACTCTGTTGGCCGTAAGAAAAGTGGAAGTCTAGCAATTTAAGTCTGGTCATTTATAAATTTAACTAATATCGTACTTTGAGTAGGTAATTTTTGTATTCGGTAAGATGCTCCTGCCAGGAAATGGAATTACTATGTTTTATTGATATACAGGGTGTCCCATCTAAACGGGCCCATCGGGAAATTACAGCCTTGCGGTGCGAGCTATCGAAAAATAGAACCGGACCTTTTTCATAGTATTTTAACTCAGCTTCACGATGCCGAAGTCCGATTTTTATTTCTCCATGTTTTAGGGTCTCAAATCATTGATTGAAACTTACGGTTTCCTCTTGACCCCCCTTTTTTATTGCTTTTTTCGATTCTAGGTTGAATTTGGAAGAGAAAATGCCTCATTGAAATTTTCTTTTTGGGGTTTCGTTTCTGTGTTATTTCACTTTTTGCGAAATACAGAAAATCGCCGTTCCTTTTAAGGTGCGTTTCCACCGGCCGAGCGAACACCGGCGAACGAAGAAATTTGTGTTCGTTCGGTTGGTGGAAACAGCAGACGAACGAATGTTCGTTTGTTCACTCGTCATCACTAGGTGACCGAGCGAATCTTCGTTCGGCGTTCGGTTGGTGGAAACAGCTTTCGAGCGAATGTTCGTTTGTTCACTAGGTGACCGCGCGAATCTTCGTTCGGCGTGTTCGGCCAGTGGAAACAGGTGATCCTTCAAACATGCGAACAAACGTTCGTTCGTCAACCATTTTCAGCGATCGGCCCAGGCCGATCTTTTTATCGTTCGCTCGGTTGTTGAGTTTGGTTTTCTAGTTCGCATTTCTCGACTTTTTCATTACTTTTTCATTCGTTATATTTTGCGATGGAGTGGACCAATGAATTTAATTCTGGAGCTAATAGAACCCGGAAAAATGTTCCGTGATTCCATCCGGAAAAAATTTCGAAACTGCTCAAGTTCGTTGTTCAACTCTTGAAGGAGACTGTCAACATTAATTTTCATCATTTTCATTTTCGAAACCCATCGGCATGGTTTTTTCCAGAGGGTCGAAAGTAATAATTACCTATTTTCCAGAGGGGAATCGCTCATTTCAATAATTTTTATTTCAGAATTGTAAAATTTTTATAATTAAAATTGTAAATTTTTTATAATTTTTATTTCAGAATTGTAAAATTTTTCAGAATTGTAAAATTTAAAAAATTATTTTTTGAGAAATTGACATGTTCTCAGAACATAAATTTTGAGCACGGGTAAAAACCAAGGTTTGCTAGGGCTTCGATATTTAGATCTAAATATAAGTCGCATACTGACTTTATTGCCATCTCAAATGATCTAAAAGTAGCTCAGAGTACACGAATGCATGAAAAGTAATTTTTAGGGCAGATAAAGGGAAGAAACTACCCAGTGTAGGTGGGTACTTCTGTCCTAGGACAGAAGTACCGTACCCCAATGTAGGTGGGTACATTTGGCCTAGGACAGAACTACCCAGTGTAGGTGGGTACTTGTGTCCTAGGACAGAAGTACCCTACCCCAATGTAGGTGGGTACATTTGGCCTAGGACAGAACTACCCAATGTAGGTGGGTACATTTGTCCTAGGACAGAAGTACCCTACCCCAATGTAGGTGGGTACATTTGGCCTAGGACAGAACTACCCAATGTAGGTGGGTACATTTGTCCTAGGACAGAAGTACCCTACCCCAATGTAGGTGGGTACATTTGGCCTAGGACAGAACTACCCAGTGTAGGTGGGTACTTGTGTCCTAGGACAGAAGTACCCTACCCCAATGTAGGTGGGTACATTTGGCCTAGGACAGAACTACCCAGTGTAGGCGGGTACTTTTGTCCTAGGACAGAAGTACCGTACCCCAATGTAGGTGGGTACATTTGGCCTAGGACAGAACTACCCAGTGTAGGCGGGTACTTTTGTCCTAGGACAGAAGTACCCTACCCCAATGTAGGTGGGTACATTTGGCCTAGGACAGAACTACCCAATGTAGGTGGGTACATTTGTCCTAGGACAGAAGTACCCTACCCCAATGTAGGTGGGTACATTTGGCCTAGGACAGAACTACCCAGTGTAGGTGGGTACTTGTGTCCTAGGACAGAAGTACCCTACCCCAATGTAGGGGGGTACATTTGTCCTAGGACAGAAATACCCAGGGTAGGTGGGTACTTCCGTCCGCCTACACCGGCTCGTGGTTCAATTCTTGAAGAAGAGGAAAAAACCATGCCTGTGGGTTTCAAAATTTATCCAGAAGAGGGTGAAAATCAATATTGACACTCTCGTCAATATTGATTTTCACCCTCTTCTGGATAAATTTTGAAACCCACAGGCATGGTTTTTTCCTCTTCTTTTTAGTCAACAAAGAGATTACAACAAAAGCGGCCGAAATACAAACTAAATCTTCGTCCATCTAGAATTGAAATGAATTGAAATTTCCTAGGATTGAAATGATTAATGTGGAAAACGTGGAAATTGAAATGAGAAATGTGGAAGAACGACACGAACAAAATGAGCTGTTTCCACTAGGGATGGGATATCGATATCCGATAGTATCGAAATATCGATATCTAGCGTCCGATATCCGATATTCTGATATCGATATCAGCACTGGCGATAATATCGATATATCGATATTCTGACAACCGATATCGGGTCGATATCACAAACTGTGATTCACTGTTATCTTTCACTGGCGAACCGCGAAGTTCTTCTTGTGGGCATCATTCCGTTTCCGTGCTGTTGTTGGCTAAAAAGTATCCGCGTTTTTGTGTTGTATTGAGCCCCTGTTGAAATTGAAACTTAAATTGACCATGAAGTCAGCCTCAACCAGAGTACCATCAGAGAGGCTATTTTCAAGGGCGGGGAATATTCTCACCTCGGACCGGAACAGGCTGAAGGGGGAAACTCTCTTCAAGTTACTTTTCCTGGAGAGCCTCGATGAGCGCTTCTTTTTTTGAATCCCGAAATTTACCTGTAATTCTTTTATGATTTTGCCGTTCTTGTATTCTGTCCAATTTTCGTTTGAAAACATATTGAAATAAAAATTCCGTATTACATATTCATGTGTATAATTTAACTTTCCTATCAAGGCGGGAACAAAAAATAAATTAATAAATAAATAAAAATAAAGATCTGACTGAAAAATAATCAGAAGAATTTTTTTTTTTTTAGAAAGGAATTTTGAACCAACAGGCTGTAGGTAGGTATCAACACTAGATGTCACTACTTTGAACCACTTCGTATTTCCAAGTCCTTCGTATTTATTCTACCATGGAATCACCGACTTTGTCCACGGTAAATTATTGACCAGTTGGTATCTTAGGTAGGAACTGCAAGTGCAAAAATGTTCGGAGAAAAGGAAATAAAATTAAAAAAAGTAGGTGAAATTAAAAAAACTCTGCAAATTCTTGACACAACGGTTTATTATCTTCTCTGAGCAGATCACCCTAATCTAATTAACGAACTGTATCACCCTAATCCAATTAACGAACTGTAAAAACGAACTGTAAAACGCGACCGCTCGCGGGAGTAAAAATTGAGTTTGAATTTCGGCATAAAATGCCGCCCGCGACCGCTCGAGGGAGTAAAAATTGAGTTTGAATTTCGGCATAAAATGCCGCCCGCGACCGCTCGAGGGAGTAAAAATTGAGTTTGAATTTCGGCATAAAATGCCGCCCACGACCGCTCGAGGGAGTAAAAATTGAGTTTGAATTTCGGCATAAAATGCCGCCCGCGACCGCTCGAGGGAGTAAAAATTGAGTTTGAATTTCGGCATAAAATGCCGCCCGCGACCGCTCGAGGGAGTAAAAATTGAGTTTGAATTTCGGCATAAAATGCCGCCCGCGACCGCTCGCGGGAGTAAAAATTGAGTTTGAATTTCGGCATAAAATGCCGCCCGCGACCGCTCGAGGGAGTAAAAATTGAGTTTGAATTTCGGCATAAAATGCCGCCCGCGACCGCTCGAGGGAGTAAAAATTGAGTTTGAATTTCGGCATAAAATGCCGCCCGCGACCGCTCGAGGGAGTAAAAATTGAGTTTGAATTTCGGCATAAAATGCCGCCCGCGACCGCTCGAGGGAGTAAAAATTGAGTTTGAATTTCGGCATAAAATGCCGCCCGCGACCGCTCGAGGGAGTAAAAATTGAGTTTGAATTTCGGCATAAAATGCCGCCCGCGACCGCTCGAGGGAGTAAAAATTGAGTTTGAATTTCGGCATAAAATGCCGCCCGCGACCGCTCGAGGGAGTAAAAATTGAGTTTGAATTTCGGCATAAAATGCCGCCCGCGACCGCTCGAGGGAGTAAAAATTGAGTTTGAATTTCGGCATAAAATGCCGCCCGCGACCGCTCGAGGGAGTAAAAATTGAGTTTGAATTTCGGCATAAAATGCCGCCCGCGACCGCTCGAGGGAGTAAAAATTGAGTTTGAATTTCGGCATAAAATGCCGCCCGCGACCGCTCGAGGGAGTAAAAATTGAGTTTTAATTTCGGCATAAAATGCCGCCCGCGACCGCTCGAGGGAGTAAAAATTGAGTTTGAATTTCGGCATAAAATGCCGCCCGCGACCACTCGAGGGAGTAAAAATTGAGTTTTAATTTCGGCATAAAATGCCGCCCGCGACCGCTCGAGGGAGTAAAAATTGAGTTTTAATTTCGGCATAAATTAATTTCACTATGCCAAATTCCTCTGACAAGTTGTAGCTCCTATGTATACGTATTTATCAAGATATGTTTCCCGTCATTTAAAAAAAAAAAATGTTTAGTTTTTCCAGACCGAGTTTACAAACTCTTTTTTGAAATGTATTTATTTCAAAACTCTTTTGAAATATCACTTTACAGATTATCGTATTAATTAAGTTGTCAGACATGAAACTGTTTTTATTTTTTATCGGTGCCCCACCCATAACCACCCTCACCACCAATATTGAATTATTCGAGTGAGTATCTCAGAAAACGGACATAAATTTTTTTTTTTTTTTTTTTTAATAATATTAATTCAACATTGCATAATAGTAATTATCACATTATTTTCTAATTATTAGGTAGGTACTTACTCTTAAATTATAATTGTTAAAACACCATGAAGGATCGTGGGTATTTACTCTGCACCTTCTCACGGAAAATGCAGAGTTGTTATAATTTAAATTAGTTGTCACTGAATATTAGATTGAATGACTTCAGGAAATTATGAGTTTTTATTTGAAAAGTGTTATAAGAATAATTCATAGACAACAGGTGATCCAGCAGCAGCTTGGCAGTCTGCTTTCTTCTTATTCGTTCGGACAGACAGTCCTTCATAGAATTGACGATATCAATAATTTTCCTTTTATTTTACTTCCGACTCAATAGAATCATCTGACTAATATTTAGAGCAAGAGTTACTAACCTAATTTTTTCAACTTGTACTGGATGATCTAGGTTTGTGAAAATTCCCGTATATATTTATTCTTAAATCATCATTTTTACTGAAGTCAAATACACGAAACGGTTGTCCTCCTACACTTACCCATCTACTTAAAATTGCGTAGGGCATTTGCCAAACCACTACTGCTGATCGTAATGAAATAATCTGCTTAGTAGCCGAATCAAAGTTCCCGAGGGAAATGAGTGTAACGAAGAGAAAATGAGCTTTCATTCCACGGAGGCCATAATTCACCTTTCAATTAGGTTATTTTAAGCAGGAGCTTTCGAGCGAAGCTCTTTCAAATTAGGTGAAGCGGAAAGATGAACGAGGCCGTAGGTGGCTCTTTTCAGCTGGCTAGACACCCAGTAATAAATTAGTATCACATTTCCATAATCCCAATCACAAAGGTCCGTAGGTGTTGGCAAGGTTCAAGTTTCTGGTTATTTTGCCGAACACTATGAACTTCATAGTAGGAAGACTTCAGTACGATTCAGTATATACGAGTAGCAACAATAAACATCCTCCATCATGAAGATACAGTCACCCAAATCCTTGTATCTTTCTTCCTGAATTAATTTATGAATAGGTAGTTAAAAAAAAACAGAAGTTAGAGAGTTAGGATCTTTCTTGGCTTATCAGATTCCCGCGCGATTTCTTTGCCGGAGTCCTCTTTTCAGTAAAAACGGGCTAGAAGCCCTTTGTAATTTACTTACCACTAATAAGTTTTACCAATATAAGAGAATCGTGACAGAATAAGGGGTATTGAATGCTGAAGAATGGTTACAAGAGTCGCCAAACGAGGAATACTTTGTGAGAACGGAATGTCGTTATCTTATGCACTTATTTATTCACTCGTTCATGTCGATACTTCAGAATGTACTGGTTAATGGGGAAACACTCTGAGATATCAACCCACAATAAGTTGCTACTACACCGGCAAAAAGGAGCGTAGCGAGGCTTTTGACGTGTCGCACTCCATTATTTCTGTAACTTTTTTGGAAAAAAGGTTTCCTGTGTTATTCACTTTCAAGATGAAATTGGATACATTGCAGGCAGTGACAATAGCAACTGCAGTGCTACAAATCTGGCTTTTAGACTTTCAGATAGTCCAAAAATGTTCAACTTGGTAGATAATCATTGCAATCAGAGGTTCGTGATCCTTCTTAGATGACTTGGCTTCAGCCATGCCAGTCATAGTCATTAGTTTACACTATGAGTTGATCTTTCTGAACTGTTAGTAGCCAAGATGACGGTTCACGGTGCTTACAAAATTAAGTGACCGAGCTGTTCTAAGCTGGTAATACAATTTTCCTCAGAGCCCCAAGTAGCTGGTCCGATTCTCAAGAGTAAAAATATTTTCTTGCCCATATAACCGATGGATGAGAAAAGTCTTTGCCATACTCCAATGCCGAATCGGCCACGCCTAATAGAACTGCCGTGCTGTGGAAAATAGTAGGGTGAACCAGCCCATTTAAAAAGCTGACGATACATACCGGGCTATAAGCGGCGAAAGAATACAACGTGTGATAGTTGATGATAATGAAGTTGAAATTCCATTCCATTCCATTCCGTCCTCGTACAAGGGTGGACATAGAGATAATGCTCATGGCGCGTCATACATATGAAACGAGGCCGTACTGGAATGAAAAAAAATATTGGCTTTCCTCCTCCAACCAATTGGAGATGATTGTGGGACCAACCTACTCAATGACGGCATGATATGATGCGGTTATAACGTCTAAAATGGAAAACCGTGAACTCCCCAACTGCAGGCAGCGCACAAAATTGGCTACGCAGAACCACCTGTGAAGTAGAGTTAAAATATTCATACCGTTTCTGCCACTATTAGAGCATGAGCTCTGAGCACAATTGAAACAATTTCAATGTGATGTGCTTGGCAGAATATTTTAGGACTCAAGTAAAGCGAATTCAGCTTCATAAATTCGCGCTTTCCCCCTCTGTTCCACGGGTTCGACGACATGCCTACATTTCTAGTCTCAAGGACAAGTTTCAATGTAGATTTACTAACAGAAGCTATTGCTTCCCTAAAGTGCAAATGTTTGAACTCATTCTTCGTTTAGTACTGCTAACAATTTGGCGATGTTCGGAATATCGGTTCATCATGTAGTCAATGCCTACAAACGTATATATTCACATTATATGGTTATTACATTCGAAATGGTATTTTCTTCATATATTTATGAGTGGATTTGAAATGTTCTGCTCCCCAGCAAGAATATGCTTGATTAGTTTTAGCAATGGAACGAATAGCGTCGGGCGGTTGCACTGTGCTCGGCACTTCGAAAATGATTTCATGTCTATAGAGATTGGGACAGGATGAAGGTTGAAAAGGAATTGAAGGACTGGGACCAGAAAATAACGAACGTCAAATTAATTGTCGCCCGTCACTCCAAGTCGGTAATTATCTGGGGAACAATGAACAGTTGTACACCCCTCCCAACGTTCCAATCGCCACCCCATCAGTCGCTAGGTCTCTCCCGATCACAAAGAAACTAATGACCAAGTCCTCGCCCTACATTTTTTAGTTATAATTTAGAATTGATAATAATTGGCGGGCGAGTAATTGCCTGAGGACGGCTCCGATTAGTTTAATTGACCAAAAGCTTTGACGCGGACGGAAATGCGTGGGTTGCTGGTCCTCGTATCATGTGTCTGCAGTGATTGACTAATTTTACAAAGTGAAACGTCATATATTTAACGTCCAATTTGGAGAATGAAGAGAGCAAGAGAGATTTCCTTCAGGCTGAATTGATGGAGTAAGGGCCCAATATTCGTATGGAATCTGAAATGAATCTTTTTCGTTTGTAGCAGATCAAGACATCCAGTGCTTCCTTTATTGGCCTCCATTGCATACAGCTTCTATTCTCGGGAGGGATAGGGATGATATTACGATTATTTTTTCAAGGACCGTGACAGTCGAGGAGAGTGTGCCAACGGCGTGCATATGCACTCACCGTAATTCCTTCTTCACTGAACATCGACCTCTAAATGTTGGAGAGAAAGCGGGCGCATCATGAGCAGAGGACTGCAATGTTGAAGGTGATACCAACATCCATTAAAAGCTTCTTCGTTAATATGACTGTCCACTAAATGGGCTGTCGCGAATCCGCGTGTTCCGTCTTAAATCGTGGTTTTAGTGGATTTTCTAGTTATGAACAAACCAGGGCACATCTGAAACGTGCATGAGCACTCTGCTTTGAAATTCTTGAATGTTTTAATGGTAATTCTACTACACACCTTCAAAACTGGCACATACAGAGTCCAACGGGCTTGGAACATAAGGTTACCTTTCAACCCATAAGACTGGTGGAAAGTAAGACGTCCAGTTCAGTTAATACGGACATTTCGGTGTGGACTGCGGTTTTCTGATGTGCTAAGATTTAGTTAGTAAGTTATGTTCAAAATACATTATTAAGTCAAGTCTAGATCTAGGTTTTTGTTGTTACTTTTTGAGGAAACCATTCGGCCTAAAAGCACCATTCTGGTCTTAAATGAAAGCATATTAAGTTGTATTCAAATCCTTCTCACATGACTTTTTTGTATGATCAGTAGTTTGGCCGGTACGAGAATAGAAAAATTACCGTTACATAAAATTTGCACTTTTTGGAAAAAATGGCCTGTTTTTGCAGAGCGCTATCTTGGGTTCTACTCGGTCTACGGAGTTTTACTACCACTGAAATTGTAATACATTTCATACATGTACTTTAAAAAAAGATCGAATAATTTTTTTTGTTCAAGAGACTGCGTAACTGCTTTTTTGGCTAAAACTAAAACTAGTGCAAACATTTCACTGTTTTCTGAGCACCACGAAGTTAGCACACGGTTTTCAGGGTTGCAAATTTGGGTACACACTACCCGTAATAGTCCCAACAACATATTAGAAAATCGTACATGCGCGTATGCAAAGTTTGAAGTCTTGATTGACTGGCACAATTATACGAAACCGCTCCTCAAGGACTAAGTGCAGTACGTACTCGATGCGAACGCAGGTGGGTGAGAAGAGGTAGAAGCGGAGTAGTCAGAAGTTCTTTTTAATCACAAGTTCCTGTAATCCGAGGAAGCAGCAACATGTACGCTAACCTCAGTTGTTAAGATTAGAACAAAAGTCTGCTTTTCTTCCCGTTCTATTTCACTTACTTTCTACTTCCTTTCATCTTCTGAAGCCAATTAACTCCAACTTGATCAGCAAAAGTCACTGTTTGGAATTTAATAAAACTTTCCCCTTGTTCCAAGCTGAGAGAAGAAAGTTTAAAAAGGAAGTGGTAGGAAAACGGATAGAAAAAAAGTACCTTCATACGTTCGACTCAAGAAAGTTCGACTGTCACTTCTAACCCCTTCGTAAGAAGCCTACACTTAGTTGATTGCGTCGAAATTGGAGAAAAACAAAGACCGAAAGAGGTCCGCAGGAAGTTTCTGTTTATTGTCTTAATAAAAACGGAGGAATACACATTTTCACTTACGGGGTTTATAATAATTGTGTTGTTGGTTCTCAAATATCACGTTTCGGTTGTTGGTTCTTAAATTTCACGTTTTTCTCGGAAATCCCCACAAATTGCGGCACATCGTATTGGCCTCACATTGTAGGGAGAAAACTTAGTGTATATGCAGACCCACCAAGAAGAAATATTCGTTTTAATAGGATAAGCACAGGATAAGAATTCAATTTTTCAATAAACGCTTCAAAACTCAATAGTTACTATCCTTACTGAAATCATCAGCCTGATTTGATACATTTCCGATCAAAAGAACGTTCCGTAAATTTTTAATGATTAAGATTTATTATACATGTATTCTGCCTGGCTCATTGTATTCGTTACGCAGAGTGTACATACGTTATAAATTCATGTCCTCATGTATTTGTATTTGGAATCCAAGTCATATTCATGTTTTAAAATCCCACAAGAAATGCTGGCGATTTCATGAGTGGACCCTACATATATTTGCTAGAAGAAAAGGAATTGGAATCAAAAACAGGTATTTTGAAACACCGAGCATTTTGAAAAGCGGAGAGCAATAGTATATATCATCCATAGCTCAAATCGTGACTCAATTGAGTAATTAAACCGAAGTTTCCAATACCAATATAAAACCTGCTCCCTCAACGCATAGAAAATGTATTTTTGTTGATATTCTAGTATTCTACCCCTCACGAGCATTGAGTTCTACAAAATTTTACTAAAGAACGATAATAAGATCAAAATCTGCTCTTATTATCGTCAAAAATGAACTAAGTTAGGTACATAACTAAAATAAATAATCTGATTATTTATTTTCAATTGTCAAAAATAAACTTATTGTCAAAAACATACTAATTAGGTAAATAACTAAAATAAATAATCAGATTATTTATTTTATTTATGTACCTCATTAGTTTATTTTTGACAATTATCTGATAAATTGCTTCTTGGAAAACAGGGAATAAATTGAATAATTGCTTACGCGCTATGAAAAATGAAAAAGGTTCTATTAAAGAGAGGTGAGGCGATGAAGGACAAATTTTGTACTTCATCGCCGCACCTGTCTTTTTTCACTAGTTATCATTTTGGGAGTAGTAGTAGCGTTCCTACACCAGAGCGAATGCACGTGAGCAGGCAGAATTTCAAAAAGCAGCTGTCATAGTACAGTTCATAAGTTTATCAAGGAGGAAAAAAAAAGTGAAACGTTGCAATCCGATTAGCAGTTATAGTTAGCGACTCGGGAATGGTTTCAATCGACTCAACACCCCAAAAAACAAGTTCCCATATCAAGTTCAATCATTTGGATCATCTAAGTGGTTTTTGCACAATAATGGCTGTTTCCATCCAATGTGCGGCGTAAATCCTTCAAAATGTGTGTAAACCGGACTCAAATGTGTTTGTGATGGTATTTGGGGTGGTATACGACGAATTAGGTGTACAATGAGAAAACCAGTAATGCAGCATGAACTAAATAAAATCTCCACTAATGCAGCATAAGAGCAAATTTTTGAAGAAATAATAAGTTTTATGTAAAACGTCTTTATTAAAGAACACGATGTCCATGGAGAACATCTCAAGTAAATACCACGTTTCTTCATCTTCGATGTGCTCCAGTTTGAGAGCGGAATAAGATATAGCAATTCTGACTTCCCCATCTTATTCAGCGTGTGAAAACCTTAAAAATGAAGTGTTACTTGTCAAAATTTTCCATTTTGGGAATTTATGAGGAATTCCCCCTCCCCCCCCCATAAAACTCCCCATAAAACCCCCTTAGAGTGGTCCGATTCTGCCTATCTACGAACTTAGCCTGTCGATGCCAAGACAGATTTTGTGAGTGGGACGTTTTTATAAGAATTTTGTGCTGATTACGAATGTTACTCGTACCATATTTTTCTATACTTAAGATAGAAAAACTCACTACAAAAATTAAAAAAACCCTCTTTGAATTGATTTTGACACTTAATTTTCTAAATTTGACCATCAATTTTCCGTAGGAGATTTTCCCCGGTTTCGGAGGCACTGGATACCTGTTTACAAACATGAAGAACGGCTCCTGTTGGTTCAATCAAAATTCATTGAGCAATTAGTGAGGAACACGGCAAAAACATGAAAGAACGTGTAAAAACTCAATCCATTTATTTTTTAAGAATAATATTTTGCTAACAAAATTGTACATGGAGTATACTCCACGAAAATTCGAAACTCCCTTTTCAATTGGAGCCATCGATGACCGGAAATCGTATTTAAAATTCGATATCATTCGAAGGGGGTGGATTTGAAATTGGTTGTGTGGGGTTGCATAAAGCCACTGAAAAAGGTGTTGTAACGAAACAAACCGAAATATTTTCTTGATAGAGTAGATATAAGAGGGAAAAATACCGGAATTTTTTTTAAACAGTCGACACTTCACTACGGATTTTTCAAGCACCAGAAGACGGTAACCGTTCTAAGACTCAGTTTCGACTATGAGGGATCAAACGACGTTGATTACTTTCTGCAACGTTCTAAAGGACGGGGCCTGTCATGAATCATCCTGTATACACCTGTACTTTGATTTCCTATAGGAGTTTCCTATTTTTAATGACATTTAAGGTATTTAGAGGTTTTGCCCACTGTACGGCGGACAGACGGATTTTGTTTTTATTCGATTTTTTGAATCTGCGTACCTATCTTGAAACGTAAACCAAAAAATTTTGAGGGGGGGTTGAAAAGTTTTTTTCTTTGGTCGATTTCAATGGTTCATTATCGAAGATAATAAACCAAAATGGAACAAGAATTTATTATATTTCTTTCTGGGTCCACTGAAGTGGAGCAGAGGAGGATTCATCGGGTTCATTCATCTCTGATCCGCATTTCAAGAATCGACTTGAAGAAGTTTCATGCTTCCGCATCTTCTTACAGCACGTATTTGATGAGGGGGCATGAACAAGTGATCACTCGAACAGCATCGGACCAAATATTCCTGGGAAGACAGTAACCCGAGGACTTCTTTCGTTACAACATAACGGTAATATTTCGTGGAAACTTGACTCGAGAATCCAAACATTCACAATGCCTTTTTTCCACTCCAACTCTTCAACTTCAAACGTCGTCACCCCAAGGTTATCTGATGGTGTATGAAGGGAAGAGTTTGAGTAAACGTATAGCTGCGGTTGATTTTATCCACTATGCAAATGAAAAGGTGGATTGAGGAATAGAATTGTAGATGGTGACGAAGGATTGTAGGGGAAGAGGCACACCTCATTTGCTTATTCCCAAGTTTTCAAACGGAAAGGAAAGGCATATACACTTCAAACGCAGAATCAAGCTTCCTCCACTAATTCTCCCCTCCTCTGTATCCTGCCTGTTTTAGTACGAAACTAATGAACAGTTGGGAGCGCAATCAAAGTAAGAATTAATCTGCTGGGGGCTGACTTTCCCCCTCCTTTTCTCCTCTTCCTTAATTCGCCTCAACTCTCAAGTCAATTCACCACCTGGCCACTTCTTCATTGTAGCCTTATCAGAATTGCTTATATTAAACCTTATTTCGGACTACAACCTCATCCCTAGGAAATCTCCTTCAATTCCAACTTCTTTCTTCCCTTATTATACCAGCAAGTGCCGGGAGAAAGTTCATTTCCTTGGTAAAATTTCTAATTTAAACTTAGGATTTTTTTCCTGCCTACCCAGCTCGATCCACCCGCACGAATTCAGAATTACCAAGCGAATTTTGTTATTTTTAACAACTCGCCTACTTATTGAGGTCTCTTGAATAGGAGGTGTAACTGGTACACCTCGTAATTTAGGTACCATATTTCTTTTATTAATTTGCAGTAATAACTCCAAAATTGAAAACAGCAAAATCTCGGAAAAAAATTTCATTATTTTTTGGCATAAAAGTTCGGCACTTTGCACCAACCCCCCCCCCCCCCCTCATAAACAATCCCAAATTTCTCCCAAATTATAAAAGAAAGGATGAGTCTCGTTGGGTCGTTTACAAAAAAAAATGTCCGTTTTCTCAATTTACCTACTGTGTCCCAAAGAATTGAAACAGAATTCTGGAGCCAATTTTCAACTTATAGAAATGGGGTATGAATCAAAATGTACTTTAGGTTACCTATCCTTTGTAAACCCAACTATCAAACATGACGTTGTGGAGCATAATAAAGTTAAGAAACGCTGGAGGGAAAGAAAAAGACAAAAGAGAATCCGCGATCGCTTCCTGATACCTACAATGTATATAACGTAACTTGACAAAAACCACAAATATATAATTTCCATGATAATTTTCGCCAACAATTTCAACATGTTTTTATGTACTTATTTTCTCTGAAAAGTGTACTTATTCAGAAAAATGAGTCCGTCTCCCGCAATCCATCTTTTAAAAAAAGATTGCATCGTAACTACAGTGAAAAAAAATTGGGTATTAATTTTTTTTTCAAATTGAAAAAAAAATTTAGAAGTGATAAAACTCGTGGCACTTACATAGAACCTGATTTTAGACAACTTCAAGTATATCGGAAGCAACTAGGTTGCTAAAAAGATCAAGATTTAATTTTGACTGCTACACCACCTCAGAAATGAGAAAACGGACATTTTTTAAAGCGACCCAATTATGGCAATTTTCGAAAAAAAAAAGGTTGAATTGATCATAATATTACCTACTCAACAAATTTACTAGTTCTGGGTATCTTCCTCACAAAAAACCTCAAATAATATTTAGATACCCAGAACTAGTAAATTTGTTGAGTAGGTAGTTCTTCGGGAAACACTAAGATTTCAGAGACGTGAAAATATAATGGCACTAATAATTTATTAGTAATAATAGTTGATATTGGGTGTTAATATAATAGTTAATATATATATAGAAAATAACATATAATAGAAATAATATAATAGAAAATACTGTTATTTTCTATATTTATGTTAACTATTATATTAACACCCAATACCAATGGCATAAGTACAAAAATGACTTGTTAGGTATCTTTGGGATGTAGGTATACATTATAATGAATAATGAGCCTTGCGCCCGTAGGTCACGTCGAAAATTCTCTGCTACGGTCATGCTGCACGACAGGAACTTTTTGCGGAGCTACCGTACGCTAGGAATTCTCGATTCAGCTTTTGGTAATTCATTTCGAGAACTTGTTGTACACAAACCACGTCTGATATGACATAGTATCTACGCCCAATATAAATATGTCAATCAGTTTCAACAGCCATGGCTTCAACACTTCCCGTGTTTAGGTCCAAACCATAGACATCTATGTTCTTGGCGCATTGTATCAAAGATATCTCCTCTGCGAGCAGCCCTTGTAATTAACTTAATACAGCCAAGAGTGATAACGTGTCAAAAACACTAAGTAGAGGAGTGTATCCCCTAAGCTGGCTCCAGCTTCCGACTGGATGTCACTCAAATAACCATGACGGGCTTATTTACAAGTTTCTGGAGGATTCGGAAGCGTAAATGATGGGAGGGTCCACAGGGAAATCCGGAGGGTGGATACGACTGGTGTACAAGTTAATCATTACTACAAACTAGGATGATTCCGTTAGAGCCAGTTGATGAATTATAGGAGGTGGGGATGGCACAGGTTCCGACTCTTGTCATTGCGGTTTGGGGTAGGTAAGGACAACAGCTCGATGGATTCTCCTGTTTGCAGCAATGTAGTCAACCGCCAATGAAGTCCCGCTATTTGCGGAATGGCACAACAATAATCACACGAGTGATTGGTCTTTCGATTCACATAACCAAAATCCAAAGAAATATCTATTCCAAAAATGAACTTTTCGGATGACGTCACGACTGGTGTGATGGTGTGGGTCCAATTTACGTCTGCAGAACTATACTTCAAATTCTGCTGATCCTATTTGTAGATCCTATGAGTATAGGTCTTAAGACCCATTCGTCGGTTCGGTTTTTGGTTTTTTGAAACCACAAAAAACTCATTTACGTTCGTTGACAGTTTTCTCCACATGAGAGTAATAATAGGACTTACCTATTTGTTGGGCACCGTAATCTCTAAACTCGATCTAAGTATGAACTAAAAAAATACACCGTTCCATTTAAATTTTTCGAGTTTTTGAAATATTCAAAATGTCAAAATTCGACCCTGTAAACCAAATTTCGTAATCTTAGCACAACGCTAACTGGGCAAAGTGCCGTGGACGGCGCATAGAGGTGGAAAGCGTACAAAACCCCACAAAATGAAAGTTCGAAATTTAATATTCTAAAATTAGTTTTCGACTCTCTAATACCTGTGGTGACCAGACTTAGTTGACCGAACCATCAAGTGTAGAAAAAAATATAGACCTTAAAAACTGATGGAAGCTGAAAAAACTTGAAATTGCCTTATTTCACGTCAATGTTGTTGGAGGTGTTTGTATTTCCTGTGCAAAAGAAACCTGTTTCAGGACTTATGCAGTTTCTTTGTATATTTAAATAGAACGTTTCGGAGGCTCCTGAATTTTTTTTAAATATTTTCCAGCTTCCTGGAATCTTAGTAGAATTGTTAAGCAAAACAATTCGTGATCATTTTGGTTGGAGCCGGGAAAAAAATCGTTATTTAACGATTTTGAAACTGGTTTTATCGTGAAGTACACGTACTGGAGATGACAGTCGGTGAGTTTCATCGCCGTACTCCGCCGTATGTGATCAAGGGTTACTCGGAAAGAAGCGAGGAGGGTGATTATGTTTTGTACGTTTTGGGATAAATTTTTTATTTATTATTTAGTAAAGAAATAGTTACATATTGATCTAATATAATTTCTTTTCTTGTTTAGAGTAATTTTTTTAAAAAAGTCAAATTTGATTAATCAATTCACAGCAATTTTCAATTTCAATGTAAGCAACCAAAATTGACTATTTAGAAAATCGGTTTTTTGATGTGATTGTTCATTTTTACTTCCAGTGGTTTTTGTGACAAAGTGGTGAAAAAAATAGTTCTATTTACAGGTTTTTGAACAAAAATGACCATTTTCCACCACTGAGCGGCGTACGGCGGACGGACGGATTTTTTTTTTTTTTAATTCGATTTTCTAAATCTACGTTGGGGGAGGGGGTTAAAAATGTTTTTTCTTTGGTCGATTCCAATGGTTTATTATCGATGATAATAAACAAACAAAAAATCCGTCTGGAACTAGTTGATAAGATGTAAAAATGAACAATCACATCAAAATACAGGTCTTCTGAATAGTTTATTTTGGTTGCTGTTGCATTGAAATTGAAAATTGCCGTGAATTGATTCATGGAATTTGAATTTTTCAATAAGATAGCTCCAATCAAGAAAAGAAATTATATTAGAGGCGACGAAATCCGTCTGTTCGGCAGTCGAGCTTGGAAGCAAGCAGAAGGCTTACTGTTGTAGTACAGACGAAGTCAAGTCTTGACGAAGTTGGAAAAAGGGGGAAAAGCACCGATATTTCGGGAAGATAAATTCAACTTGGGAAGCGATATGAGCGGGAGGAGACAGAGTGCTCGAGAACAAAGAAATCCCCCAATACGAGAAAATGGCGATGGGAGACAGCCTCCTTGATCCACCAGTGTTGTCCTGGTGAGAAGCGGCAGATATGGATACTGTTCCTTCTGTAGTGGAGGGAAACAAATACCGATGAGGGGCGGCGCCGAAACCGCGAATTTCAAAGTAACGAAACTTTCACGTTACACCTTCCAATCGGATTAGCTCATTACAAGTCCAACCTGAGCAACCTATCAAACAACGAAATTACTATGTGTCGTTCATGAACCTAAGTACCTGTATATTATTAATATTATCACCTATGTATATATAACAAAAACTAAGAACCCCGTATTTAACGTGTTCTACCTATCTACCTATAGATAACAGAAATACCTACCTACCTATTTATTGATAAAAGGGTAGCGAATATCGAAGGAAACTAAATGTACAGTTCAAGGCTCATAAATTTATTCAGAACGGGTTTTCGGTCGGCCACGAATGTTTATCGACCATCCTTATCAGATCATGCACTGCGGGAGGACCGTCTACATTAATCCTAGAAAGTAGATGAACTATCTTATCACTTACCTTTTACTCCTACCGACAAAACAGCTCGAAGTTATCCAAATGGCACAACAACAACACTCGCGTTTTGTATCGAAATGCCTTTGCACTTGCCCGTTGCGATTGAGTTTCATTCGGACATCGCGAACACCCCGAAACTCACGATTCAATTGAAAAGTGATGGAAGACCAAAACGAGTTGAATCCGTCGATATCTTGATGTAAAATCAAACTCGTAATAGAAAACAACCACAGAAGGAACGGCACAGAAACGGCTGCGGTCGCGAAACTGAAAACTGCGCAGTTACACACTGCTGACTTGATCGGCCACATATTATTTTCCCCCCAAAGTATAATATTCTAGTATATTATACGAGGAGCTTACGTCACTGTACCAAAGTATTGCATTCACTTTGTAGAATTCAACTAATTAAAATTAATCTCATCAAATTCTGATAAGAAGTCGAATTCAGTGTGCATTAGTACGATAATACCTACACATCCCCAGAGTTTACATGGAGAAGGTTTACAAGTTTCCTTATCGGTACCTTTGGTTAAACAAAACAAAACAAAAATATGAGCCGATGAGTAACCTGGTAAACCTTCTCCACGTGAACCTGGTAAACCTACTCCATGTGAACCTGGTAAACCTACTCCATGTGAACACTGATAAGATTAATTTGAATTCGTCTTCTTATCTGGATTCGATAAAATTAATTTCAATTCGCTGAATTGTACGCTTTCTATACGAGAATATTATACTTTGGGGAGAAATAATTAGTGGTCAATCAAGTCGGCAGTGCGTAACTGCGAAGTTTTTCAGTTTTGCGACCGCGGCCGTTTATGTGCCGTTCCTTCTGTGGTTGTTTTCTATTTCGAGTTTGATTTTACATCAAGATATCGACGGATTCAACTGGTTTTGGTCTTCCATCACTTTTCAATTGAATCGTGAGTTTCGGGGTGTTCGCGATGTCCGAATGAAACTCAATCGCAACGGGCAAGTGCATGGGCATTTCGATACAAAACGCGAGTGTTGTTGTTGTGCCATTTGGATAACTTCGAGCTGTTTTGTCGGTAGGAGTAAAAGGTAAGTGATAAGATAGTTCATCTACTTTCTAGGATTAATGTAGACGGTCCTCCCGCAGTGCATGATCTGATAAGGATGGTCGATAAACATTCGTGGCCGACCAAAAACCCGTTCTGAATAAATTTATGAGCCTTGAACTGTACATTTAGTTTCCTTCGATATTCGCTACCCTTTTATCAATAAATAGGTAGGTAGGTATTTCTGTTACCTATAGGTAGATAGGTAGAACACGTTAAATACGGGGTTCTTAGTTATTGTTATATATACATAGGTGATAATATTAATAATATACAGGTACTTAGGTTGATGAACGACACATAGTAATTTCGTTGTTTGATAGGTTGTTCATGTTGGACTTGTAATGAGCTAATCCGATCGGAAGGTAGGAAACCATTTTCTGAATTCCGTAGTTACGAGGCGCCACAAAAATAGATCATCTCCGGGGTAAAATCAGCTCTATATTGATCACTAGGATTTAATGAAAAGTTAAGGAGTTATAAGTTACCGTAGATAGGTACAACTTGTGGTTTCCCGGTTTCTCAGCAGGATGGTAGGTAAATTCCGCTTGTAAATCAGATGGTATATCAACGAAATTATTGTTATTATTAATTAGTTCTGTCCGAGCAGTCCTTACCGTGTATGATCAACTACATACTCCAAACTGGGTATCCAAATCTACTCCAATATTCACGTAATGACGTTAGTTTGTGGTTGGAACATTTCAACTAATAATTACAGCGACATTTCTCTATGTATAGGTAGTCCTCGTACCTACTAGATGTTGGGAGGCTTGCTATAAGTACTGTACTAATAGCACCCCGATCTAATTAGATTACCTACTAAGCAATCATAGCATCCTTCGGTCAATTAGCTTTGGTTTTATGATATGGAGTCCTGTCTGAGATTCTATTCGTATTTTCAAAAAGAAAGTAGTTTCGAATGTTAGTAGGTTCTTCTTAATATAAAATGAGTGGAGAATTATACTTCTCCACTCATTTTATATTAAGAAGAACCTACTAACATTCGAAACTACTTGCTTTTTCGGGCCAACTCAAAGCAGGATATTTATATAAATTATGAATCATTAGTGGAATTTACCCGTACTTTATATAATTTTTGTATTTTACTTGAATCTACCTATAGGTAGGGGGGGGGGGGGGTATTTTTTTTCTTGGGCAATTACAAAAGTTCATTGTCGAAGATAATAAACCAAAATTGGTATGGTTTGTCGTTCCAAGACACGGGCTTTTGATTCTACAGGGCTTTTGATCCGACAGGACTGAAATTGCGTTTACTTTACGCACTTTTTCGTACACTCACACATAATATCGCACGTATCAAGTCCAAAAATGTGATTTCCACGAATCGCGTTTCAAATTTCTCTCTTACATAAAAGGCTGTGTTTCCATAGCAACATGCCTGGTATTAGTGATCTTTGCGGAAATCGTTCCCCACACTAATGCTCCAACAGCTCATAGGACAAAAATATTCTTTTTTTTAAGGAGAAAGGAGTGGGGGGAGACTTGACTAAATTTTTTGGACTTGTACCCCTCTTCTAGGATGCGTGCGATATATTTTATAGAGTTTGAAGTGTCAATCAGCATTCCCAAATGCATAATGATCGATACCAACCATACTTGAGGCTGGATAACGTGTCATCCTTCTCAGGATTCTACATATATAGCGGACAGCAATACTTAGGGACGAGGCCCAACGAAGACAATCTACGTATTTATGGTGGATTCGTGAATTGGATGACTCACTTCAAAAATTCTACATTGAGGCAGAAAGTAGGTATCATTCGATCTAAGTAATTCGAAGCAACGGTAAGTCATATAACTGTAGGCAAATTACAGTGCGTCAGATCATTAACCTTGATTACTACATCGAAGTTGTTCACCGTTTTCCAGGGACCATTACGTAGAAAGGTTTAATAGAGGAATTCTATTGCCTATACAATGTTTCACTCATTGCCAACTCTTGGAAAAAGAGGCTCTTTCATCTGGTAAATGGGTTGATCAATGATCAAGCACAACTGAGAAGTTCTTCCAACAAAGTTTGATCTCTCTCAACTCTTGATTGGGCTTATTGCTATGCCCCCTCTTCCTTTCATCCCTTGTCCCACACTGTTAAGATAACAAGTGCTGATTCGTGTTTTTCTATTTCCATCGCTTCCTTCATTTACGACATAACAATTTTCTACAGAGAGTCTTGGTTTCTATGAAATACTGTTTATATCCCGGTTTCGTCTCGACCTCCTTTTTAGAATAACCAAACATATTAAATATATTCGGTGATTTAAAGGAAATTACCCAAAAATAGTTTCAAAACCAGACATTTGCAAAAAATTCGATTTTCAGTTTTTCTTCTATCTTGCTGAGCATTCGCCTGTTCAATATGGGGTTCGAAAACGTCTTCCGTATGGCTTGAAACTGATCGAGAAGTTCAGCCTCAGTTTCAAAACCAGACTTTTTTACAAGTTGACCGTTTGTCTGTTTGGAGCGCCGGCGGGTCGGTATTCCTGTTACCTTGTACGAGCATTTTTTTCTAGTAATTTTTGGTTACCCAACTACAGTATGACTTTGTGCCAATACCATCCTTAATGTATTTACCTAAATTAATTTGAATACAGGGTGTAACTAGAATGGTGTCCAATTACGTGTAAAATACGACTTTTAAGTGTTTTTGACCTGTGAAGTAAGGTCGAAGACACAACAAAAAAATCTTAAAAGTGGAAAAAGTCGAATTCAGAGTGGATTTTAAGAATCGTCTACGTTGCGCTATTGGTCGGAAATTAAATGTAGAACACGTAGGAGAGGTATCGAAACCCACTCGCGTTACACCCTGTATAACTTCATGAAAAGAGTTATTTTTCGGGCAAATAATTTTGAAGAATCATTTAAATTACGGTATGAGTTTCTGAAAGGTTAGAAATGAGATGCAAAATAAAATTTATATAACAATAAAAAAACATAAAACACAGATCGTGGTGCACTTTAGCACAGATTTTCGGCAGGTGCACGAACTGGTGTATACTTTCTTGCAGCTGCAAAGCACCAGTTGCAGCAATAGCAGGGGTGCTCGTTCTTTTTTCAGGTGTTGGGACCGTGACAGACACGTTTCCACCCCCATCTAAGCTGTTTCTCAGCCAGCACTGACTCGGAGGAACGTTCTAATGCTGTGATTGTCAGCAACATCAAGTGTTAATGGTAATCTCGGTAAGCTGAACTTGGCTATGGTAGACAACTCGGGGGAAAAGTAGTAAATACCTCATCTCATCAATACCTTGAATTTTGACCCCTCCAGTGGCCTTCCATGGCCGAATGGAGACGTCTTTGGGTCACTGCCAGAGAAAGCATGAGCAGAGAGTTGCGGTGTATGTTCCTTCTGAATCAAGTTCAAGATAAGGTCTCAGTTGGCATCCTCTGCTAAACCGCCAGATATGACAACTGCTTGGCTCCAATATTGTCGAATATTATCGAACTCATTAACTCAAAATGGAACTCATCAACTTCATATTTAGTTTCCCCTTCCACATACCTTGTTGAGTATCGACAGGGTGAGATTTAATGGGAACGAACTTGAATATTTTACAGCTAAAGATTTGAGGTTTACGAGGTTGAAGCCGATAAGGGGCAAGATTGTTCGTGAGATCATCACCAATGCAAGCTTATCTCAAATCACTAGCAAGCAACTACATTCACAAGTTGGACACTAGACCCCTCGTAAATAAATGAAGAAAGGGGCTCTCCGATTGCCATACATAAGTGATAACTTGGTTAGAAACTTGGTTCAATGGCTTAGTATTACTTGGAGGAAAACTTGAGAATGAAACTCGTGTGTAAGCGGATGAGAGGGGCGCTTGGCTGGAAATTCCCTCAGTTCCCACGCTTTGCTCCTCGACACTTGAGCCTCCTCGTGCAAAATTTATAACACTCGATTGGTTCCACGAGTCACAGACGCGCACACCGTTTCTAGTTTGTTAGATTTCTGAACGCATCGACAGGGTCTAGACATCCGCCAATCGTAACTCTCCCACTTACTCATGATTGATCCTACCTACAATAATCCTGAGTAGTCTAATAATTTCTGACGCATGATTTTAATTTTGTTCTTGGCTCCATATGTTTTCCGATAACATTGTCTATTAAACCTATAATAGGTTTAATAATTGTTCAGGAGAAGCTCGCGTAAAACCTACCTACCCCTCCTGATGAAAAATGAACACCACATAAAACGTATCGTGATGGACTATTCACAAAACATGAATAAATTGACAGTATTAGACGCCTATCCCATCCCTAGCATCGACAAGAAATATCTGATATATGAGTAGTACTTGGAGTACTGACTTGACTGCTTATTTGACACGAAGAGTGCATATGTTATCAAGTCCTCTTTCTGAAAACAATAGACCCTTTACAACTTCCTCACTGCCATTGTCGTTTTCCGGGGAGAATGAACTACTCTTGGCAGGCAGATATTTTACTAGCGTAATTGACCAAGAAGCTCTTTTCTATAACACTCCAACGAAATGAAAAATGAAAAGGTCATTCGTTGGTCTCCATCATTGTCATGCCATCGCTTTCATATTTCTACTACTCTAGCCCAGTCCATAGAGAAATTGATCTTGCAATAGGTGGTGTAAAATATTTTATTGTTTTAATCGGTCCGTTTGTGACCCAATAACATGAAATCAGAGTTTGCCAACAAAATATCGTACGGCAAAACTTTGGGTAGCCAAAAAACCTCGACATTTTCGGAATTTTTTCCGTTTTTGGCTTATAATTCCAGAACTGTCACTCTTACGCCAAACGTCACTAATGCAAAACTAAAGTTGATGAAATTCCACGTCGATTAAAAAAAGAAAGTCCAAAATCGGCTCAATAGAAAAAGTTTCAGGAAAGATCAAAAAAGTGCGATTTTTTCCAATTTTTGCAAACCCTGACAATACCTGATTTTTAATGTGCTGCATCACAGCAGCTTGCTCCTGCAACAAAGCAGGTTTGTACTGCTCCTCTTTCTGCGAGCACTCCTCAGGAATCTGCTGCGAGAATGTCAAATCCCCATGCCAACAATAAGCCGAAGAGGTCGTCATCAGTGTAGCACGAATGAGCGTCGTAGCAGTATAGCACATTGAAAATCGAGTAATGTCGGGTTTTGCAAAAATTGTAAAAAATCTACATTTTTTTATCGATCGTAAAACATTGCCTATTCGGCCGATTTCGGATTTCCTTTTTTCAATCGACGTGGAATTTTCTAAACTTTAGTTTTGCATAAGCGACTTTTGGCATAAGAGTGACAGTTTTAGAATAATAAGCCAAAAACCAAAAAAAGTCCGAAAACGTCGACGTTTTTTGGCTACCAAACGTTTTGCCGATCGAAATTTGGTGTGCAAACTCTGAATTCATGTTATTGGGTCCCACACAGATCGATTAAAACAATAAAATCTTTTAAATCACCTTTTGCAAGGTATGGCCTTTTTAAATGCTCCACACACTGGGCTAATCGGGAAATAGTGAAATAAATGAATATCTCAGCCACTAGGGCCTAACCAGATTTATTAAAAACTGTGTCAAAACGTACCCTATGATCTGAAGGAAGCTCGTGAATTTGTTTCTAATTACCATGTATGTGCGAAGCCAAACCAAGATTGTTTTTAAAATATCATGACGCCTGTTAATCAACACGACAACCGACAAAGGACCTTTTCCATCAAATCCTAACAAATCGTTTTTACTAACAAGGGTAGATGATTTTCACGTTTTCCCTTTGCATTCACATGCAAAAATAAGAGTTCCTGAACGTCATCAAACTTTTCATTCAATTATTCACAACTCTTGGAGTGCTCATGTTCACTCTGATCGAGTAATATGAGGTGAAAACACTCTACGCTCTCGACGGACCTACTCTACTTCTCGACCCGAAGGAAACGGCCAAATTGAGAAGTTCAATAATAGCATTTGGAACTCGCTGCGCACTACCACCATGGCTCAACACCCCTGTCCTGCTAAAAACGTTTGACCACTCAAGCAAGAATGAACGACTGGTAAAAAAAGGTTGAACTACTGAAATCGAACCCTGAGTGTGCAGCCATTTGTTATTAGATAAGGGCCTTTAGTGCTGCCTGGCTATCCGAGAAAATTAGTAAGTTCCTTCCTCTAAATCTCCTCTTCATTATCTCCGCCACACATTCTCCAATCTACTAGTTTACAAACATGCTGCTCTCTCCTTATTATGGAAACAGAGCGCTGCCTATACTGAAGAGTGAACTTAATTTAGCTGAGGGGGTGTTTTAGGGGAATTACCTACCTGTAAATTCTAAAAATGAAACAGTCTGACATGTGACACCTCCTATTAAAGGTTTTTTTACGCTCAACACGATAGTGAAATCAGAATTGCAATATTCCGTTCTCAAACTGGGGCACTTTGAAGATGAAGAAAAGTAGTTGTTACTTGAAATGTTCTCCACGTTTCATCTGCTCTAATCTGATAACGGAATGAGACATCGCAATTCTGACTTCACCATCGTGTTGAGCGTTGAAAATTCTATAAACTGAGGTGTTACTTAAAATTTGTTATAAAACCAGTAAATTGGAGACGTTTTACATAAACCCCGTTATTTCCTCGAAAATTTGCTCTTATAGCCATGCTGTATGATTGTGGATTTATTCTTCTTCTTCTCATTCAGACGGTCAAGGCTGCAGCCTCTCCACCTTCACCGATTGACTTAAGTCAAATAAACATTTCAATTGAAAATTTGCACAGACCTACCTTCGTTTCAACTCTAGCCAGTGCCAAAATATTAGGTACCAGTTATTGCGTTCTTTCCAATGACGTCTTTCATCTTGGATCAGTTCCCTTTACTGTGGTTCCTCCCCGTTCGGCCCTCCTTTCATTTAACATACCAATCAAAATCGACCTCCTTTCAGTTGTGAATTAGGTAGGCTCACTTTCCTTCTTCGTCCTTTCAGTCATGACTTATTGCTGACGGTTGTTGGATCACTGAAACCGATACCTATAACATTTTGACAACTCCATCTCTTATTTGAAATAAAATACGGTTGTAGAAGAACCCGTTACTCTAATTTTGAGGATAAAATTGATAGTAACTTCCACGTGTTGGGGACTGGCTAGGAAAGACGTGCAGTTATGACGTACTAGAAAGTGGTTAGCTCAAGTTGGGACACATTCCATATTGGTCTGCCCTCAGTCTTTTCAACTCCCCCTTTCTACTGCCTTTACTTCTCGTTAAGAGAAGGAACTTACTGGCTTCCACTGCAAATGAAAAGCTTTTACACGCCCTGATTATTTTTCACTCTCATGTCAACTGTTTCAAGCTAAGACTCCCCCTAATGGGGAAACAATGTCTCTTTGCAACTTTCTTTTTAAACTGTCTGTCAGGGATGGATCTCACATAGGCTTCTATCCCACTCGTCTCTCTAAATGGTTTTGTTACGAGTACAAGCAGCTTAATCTCTAACTGTGTTGTTCGACCTCCCTACTTTTAGGTTCAGGAAAATTTTCCCGAAGTCTTCCAGCAACACCACACATTTCTCGTAGACAAATAGTAAGGATTTTCCATAATGATTTCTGGTGATTCAAAGATCACCTAGATCGAGAATTATCCCAGATCATCAGTTAATTCGCGAATCATCTCAGATGTGCTCAAAAAATCTCCTTATCAACCTAACGACGAATAAAGTAACGGTTTAACAGTGCAATATGCATACGTTTATCTATAGAATCCGACCTAAGAACAATCCATACATCAGCATGAACTAATGAAAATATTTTTGAAATCATCAATGAATATATAAAGGTTTAGAATTCAATAGATTCTTATGAATTATAAGCAAACTAGCATATTGAAAAAAGGGAAAACGTGCTGGTTCTCAAATTCTGAAATATTTAATCGATGCAGACAATTAAATATGTCATTGCAGAACAAACACGTATCTCCAATCGATCAAAATATGTTTAACTGGTCGGTTAGTGACTCTATCTGAGTAATTTTAACCTCAATATTCGGAGCACATTTTGTCTGCGTTATTTTCAATTATTAACCATAATACGAGTATTTTTTACTGGTTTGCGATATTACGCCCGTTTTACAAACGAATAGTAATCGAGACATATCCTCTTCAGCGTTATCGAATAAAGCAGCGGTTTGGGGAAGGAGACAAAATTCAACATGAGCCCGTGTGGTTCTAATGAGATGAAAAGCATTACCTATTTCTACCGTGGTTCGCGATATCGTTTGGTTTGGAACACCTCAAGACCTTGTCGACACCAGCAAAAACGACTCTTGACTCGAGGGCTCGTAGGTTCTCTAACAGCCTCGGGGCGAAAATTGAGCGGGTTGTAAAAGAGAACAACTAGGCTCTTAGAAGTAAGATAAAGTGGGACATCAAAAGAAAATTAGCTGCCGTGGAGGTGAGCCGTTCCTCGTTTTCCAACTCAATCTAATTACATCCTATGGAGGTAAATCTTATTTTGTCTTCATTACTGATGAGCAATCACAGGCAATAAATGACTCGTTTATCCCTAATTAATCATTGGTACTTTAGAGGTTTCTGATTCTTCTTCGGTTCCCTGAACTCGCTCTATCTTTATTACGTTGACCTCATTTTCAGGGTAGGAAATGGATCGACCGACGCCTTCGGATTGATATAGGGTTCGATGATCTTACTCTCTCTCTCTCAATCTTGCAGAAGCTGGGTAGTGGAAAGAACCACCTAATAAAATACGTGGGTAGCTACCATTTTAAACATTAATTTGAATAGTTGAACCATTCACCGCACTCGGAAATCATTTTTTCACGCTCCACATCTTTCTACTTTATTGTCAAAGTATCGCACAAGTCATCGTATATTTCGGAGTACCTCGTGGTACGAGTCCACACTATACATATACACACTTCTTCTCTTCAACGCATTATAAAATCCCATTATTCCCCGCATGATTCTGGGGTTCATGATACCTTTTGTCTAGAAAAGTTCGTTTGAAGTTTTAAAAAGTCATGCAGCATGGCTATAAGAGCGAATTTTAGAAGAAATAACTGGTTTTATGTAAAATGTCTCCATTGAAGGACTTGATGTCCATGAAAAACATCTCGAGTATCAACCACGTTTCTTCATCTTCAAAGTGCTCCAGTTTGATAATGCAATTCTGATTTCACCATCGTGTTCAGCGTAAAAAAAAAAAAAAACCTTTAAAATGAGGTGTCACTTGTCAGAATGTTTCATTTCGGAAAGTTATGGGTAATTGACCCCACCTTAAGCACCCCAAAAATCCTCCTTAGCTTATCGATTTTTCAACGCTGAACATGATTATGAAGTCAGAATTGCGATATCTCATTCCCTTATCAGAAGCTAGAGTCTTGAAATTTTAAACATGGGTCCAGAATGGATGACAATGCATCGGTTTCTTGTCTCTAAACTTGTTCAAACAATACCTATTTGTTTTATTAAATTTGGATGATGAGCTAGAGTTTCATCTATCATTTCGTGAATTAGATTAGGGTGATCTGCTCAATGAAGGTAATAAACCGTTGTGTCAAGAATTTGCAGAATTTTTGTGAATTTTTGTGAATGTGAAGTCGCTCTTCGCTTCTTCGCCTGCCCCACCTACAGGGATAATGTGCGGGAGAATCCAAGGCATGCATGCATTCACCATACTGTCATATACCTCGCTTTCCTAATTTACATAAAACCAATGGTTTCTTCGAAAATTCGCTCTTAAAGCCATTTGGGATTGCTCCGATAGTTGCCATGCATTCTCGTAAATAAAAGTTCCAAGTTATCTTTTGTTTATTTCGTGTGGGAATATTCCATGAACATTTCACATATCGGACAGTAAGTAATTGGGTTGAATCTCTTCCAACTCGGGTATCGGTTCGCAAAATTTTCCGCGCATTGAGTTTTCACTTTTCGATATTTTTGCTGTCGTAATTCGGGTAGGTATCCATCTTGGTTTTACTTTTTGTTTACCGTTAAATTTGATACGTTGGGTTACCGGTACTTGTTGCTATTGGCATAAAAGTCGGTGGAAGCGGTTCTGTGGTTTTGGTTCATTATCGAAGATAATTTGGAATCGCCTAAGAAAAAATATTACCCCCTCTCGCCCCTCAAAAACTTTGCTTCGTCGAATCTTTGAAGATCCCAGGATATCTTGCATCGTTACATTCACCCCATTTAGTTAGATAGCCGCCCTTAGGTAGCTAGGGATTGGTTTTGATTGTGTTTTCAGATTTGCGAATGTATTTCTCATCTTGTATAGTTCAATGTCCCATTTGACAATCTGTCTTCGGTACTCAGTCTAACTCTAGCCATACCCTACACAGTACCTTCAGTACACTATCGAACCCTTTATGTATCCTGCAGTAGCACCCTCAGTGCCCCTGTGAAACTTTCCGGACCTTGTAGTCTGCCTCTGCACCCCTACAGGAGTCTTGCCGCACCTAGTGGGCGCCCGATCGAGTCCCTGAGAGAGCGTATTGCAGAATAGTATTATATTCTAGTGTGCATGGTGGAAATCCGTATTATGATTTCCATGTAATTGTTCCTTTTGGCAAATCCGCCACAAATTTCTGTCCAACTTGACCTCTCTGTTTGAGGTACCCTCTACCTAAATTTGGGCATTCTTGTGTTGGTTGCGCTCAACATAATTCTTACTATTAAGGTTCGTTCGGCTAAGCGTTCAGAACTGACCACGATCCCAGGGGCGTTGGTTTACTCACAGAACTCGTCCAATATCAACAGTCCGTTGTTCAGTCCGTTCAACAGCCGACTGTTGATACTGGATGAGTTCTGTGACGAACGCCCCAAAGGGAGCGTGGTCAGTTCTGAACCGTTCTGAACGCTTAGCCGAACGAACCTTTAGTCGATCAGTATTATTTTTCGTATACTCTTTTCGCGCTCTACTTTTTTTTTATTGGCATTGTCAAAATAGTACATGTAGCCATGATATTAATAAATGATAAATAAATGAATGATTTTTCTTATAAAAAGTCACTTATGTATATGTATATGTAAACAAACATTACATCACATTACATTACATTATTAAATGGTTAATCGTAAGTTCGAAAAGAATTCATGTACAAAACCGAACGTAAGTTTCTCGCTGAGAATTTGCTTATAATGGATAGGTAGTGCTAATACTGGCATAATACAATCAAAAATCTCTATTCTCTTATCATTATACGCTGGACATAGCATCAGCATATGCTCCAGAGTACCCTCAGCACCCTCACAGGCTTGACATTGCGGAGAGTACTCAGGGTCCAAATAGTTGTGTTTGTCCACCGCTCATAATCGACCGCAACCTGCACATGGTTACTATAAGGCCTCCATTGGATGTCATGCCAGCAAACCGCGGCACCAATGTGGGTTTGGAATGAATTTCCTTATAGAATCTGCCCTTCTCACCCCGACCAAATTCGTCTACCCACAGAGATCTGTAATATTGATTAATGAAAGGGTAAAAATCATTTTTAAAAATGCGCAAATCCACAGGAACACCATTGATTGCTCCCTGTTTGGCCAGAATATCAACCTTTTCGTTATAACAAATACCACTATGACCTTTAATCCAAATAAAGTTTATTTGAATGCTCCGGCAAATGCTGCCACCTGAAGGCTGAGGCAAAAAACTGTTACCGGCTCACGTGTGCGATTTTCTTTGTCTGCCGTCTCGTTGAAGAATACGCTTCCAATCATTTCTCAATCAACAAATACCAATTGTATTTCGCATTTCCCCCCTTATTTTCGCCTTTTCCTGTTGTCGTGGATGCCTGTTGAAGGAAGAAGAAAGAAGAAAGGATCTTTCCCCGGCCTACGACTTCAAGTATCATTTCGTGCCTTACCGGATGCGCTGCTCGATTAAAATCTACCTGTCGTACTAGTTTATTAGAACGTATGCTGAATCGTATGTTCGACAGTTTCAGATTTAAGACTACTTCCAAACCAAGTGCCTCGTCTGTCGTTTACCGAAAACCAGGAAGTTGAAGTTCCCTGTGCCCTCCCAATCTCGACGTTTCCAAATTTATACCGATTTCGACATTTACCTGTGGCCGTGGAGTCTTTGCTTCCGTCTGTAACCCCCTGACCGGAATATCGGTATTTTTCACCGCTATAGTTGTGGAAAAGTTGTACTCGGGGCCCGGGCCCCTAAGACACTTTCGTATGCATCTAGTCCCCACGGAGAAGACATCGCCGCTCCGCCGGTAGCTGCCCTTCCCCTTGAAAACATCGCTCAATTGTAAGTATGTCGGTAAAATTTACCGATATTCTGTATTTAACGATTTTTTCCGTAGCGGTAATTTTCACCGATATTCCAACTCTCTACTCGTATTTTTTACCGATATTCCAACAACCTATACGTATTGTTTACCGATGTTCCAATACTCTAGCCGTATTTTTTTCCGGTGTTCTGGCTTCATTTCCCGTTATGTGAGGATCTACCATGAAGCTTTTTTATAATTTTTTTTAATTATTATTATTATTTTTTTTTTTTAAAGCTAGAAATTTGAATATGGTTGGGAAGAGGGGAGACACAGAGTCTGAATAGTAAAGAAAAAGTTGTTTTCTTTTTCTCGAATTTCGCTTGTTTTGCTGTTCAGGATGACTTACCTATTATGGCGGACCGATCCCCGAAAAATGTTTCAAGCAGGACGAAACAGATAATGTCTCTACTGCCACCAGAAACAGACGACAGCGAATCTGAAGTGGATTCAGGTGATTCCTACATCCCTGAAGGTGACGAAGAAATTGAGGTTTCAGATCATGATAGTGGCGCCGAAATTTCTGAAAATGAAATCGCGATGATAGAAGCTGCGGATGAAGGTAACGATATTTTTCATTCTTCCGATGTGCAGGATACAGAAAGGGTTCGATAGTGTACTGAAGGTACTGTGTAGGGTATGGCTAGACTGAATACCGAAGACAGATTGTCAAATGGGACATTGAATACGCAATTGATCGGGGCTCCACTATTCAAGATGAGAAATACATTCGCAAATCTGAAAACTACCTAAGGGTGGCTATCTAACTAAATGGGGTGAATGTAACGATGCAGGATATCCTGGGATCTTCAAAGATTCGATGAAGCAAAGATATGTGAAATGTTCATGGAATATTCCCACACGAAATAAACAAAAGATAACTTGGAACTTTTATTTACGAAAATTCATGGCAACTATCGGAGCAATCCCAAATGGCTTTAAGAGCGAATTTTCGAAGAAACCATTGGTTTTATGTAAATTAGGAAAGCGAGGTATATGACAGTATGGTGAATGCATGCCTTGGATTCTCCCGCACATTATCCCTGTAGGTGGGGCAGGCGAAGAAGCGAAGAGCGACTTCACATTCACAAAAATTCACAAAAATTCTGCAAATTCTTGACACAACGGTTTATTACCTTCATTGAGCAGATCACAGCAGCAGAGATGAAATTTTAATCAAGTCCGTCAAACTACCCATGCCAGCACGATAACAAATCCTCACTGTTTATACTTGTTCCGAGATCCGCGTCGAGCGCTAGTTCCGACCTCCATGATTGTCAATACAGAAGTTCGCTCTATTACTTATCTCCAGTCCATAACCGGAGCATACAGTTGCCCAACCTGTTCCCAGTACAACTGTTGTAACACTGTCGTGATACTGTTATCATTTTCTTGTTATCCTAGTAGTATGTAAACATAAATTACTATTTATCGATTATTTGACAATGTTTGACGCATTTTTTTAAAATCAGTTTCTCAAGTTTTCATTTGTGTATTAGCGCTGAAATGGGAATATTGTTCTGTGCGAGTTCGTCTCGAGTTCACTGGGCTTGATCGATGTTTCCTCTCGTACGAGGCTGACATGATAGCTTTCGGATATCTCATTGCCCTCTGCTTCCTAGCAGGTAATCTCAGATCTTTGTCACGTTACTCCAAACCTAACGAGATTCACATTCAACTAACTCCTGAACTTTTGTTTGTTTAGACCGAATCGAATGCAGTAGAAATGACATATGTGGAGAAAGACATTTGCTCAGGGAAAGAGGAACGATAAGTAGTCCTCTATATCCTCTGCCGTATCCGCCTGAAGTTGAATGTACATGGACAATTCTGAAACCGCCTAATTCAAGACTGTCGCTGTTGTGAGTAACGCCACTGCCACTGCTTTATGATGTTCACGAGGTTATTTATTGCGATATCAGAGCTTAGGGTACGTTGAGATTGCCGTAAGACTTGCGAAATTGGAAGTGAAATTCGAGTGTACCTACCTGTGTATTGCCAATGCTCGTGTTCTGTACAATTCAATCCCGCCAAATTCCAATAGCGCCTGGTTCACTGTTTATATGTCACGGTAAAAGTGCATAACGTACTCAGCCCCGATTTTTCATACTGTTATAGTCTGAATCCTCACTAGAGGTTGTGGCGATAATTTTACCCCACCTTTCATTATTTACTGCACTAATGTAGGAAGCTTGGACAATTACCTGACATACGACTTGTTAAAATAGAGAGAGATAGTTGGTCTTATGAATGATGTTGACTTCGAATAACTGTATTGACCTTCGAAGCACCACTGGAAAACCAGAGATTCTCAGGGGTACAACAAACAAACATTGACGTCGATAATTCAATTCAATACCAAATTGTATTTAGAGGAAATGGTTAAGTGAGATCTGAAAAAATAATGGTAGCATGCAGTGGCCACTGGAACTAATGGGTACCTAAATAGTGATACAGGGTGTTCGCCACTTGGTTAAAAGAATTTCAATGTTATCAGGGCAAAAATGAAATCCTCGTTGTATGTCTGAGGTCGTTTTAATTAATTTCACTACAAAAAATAAGGAGGTTAAAACAGGGTAAAAATTTAAGTCAAATGTGAAGACCAGGATGACTGTTTTCGAAATGGCCCCATGGTTTCCTACACAAGTCTTTTTTTCGTATGTTCTCGAAGTTTTTAAAGGTGTAATTTCTGAGCTTTAAAAACTGCCTTTGTGAAATTCGTAGCGGAATTTTTCCAAGTTCGATCACCCCGTAGCATCAAATTTTGAAATATGACTCTGTTGCAGCCAATGAGCGATATGCGGGCATTAATAGGCTGGTCTGATTTACTCGAGGAGGTAATAGTAACATACTAAAATAGTAAACAAATCGGGGCTGAGTACGTTATACTATACTTTTACCAATGTCATCTCTAATTTGAATGTCGAGTATCATCCATCAAGTATCAACTTGACATTCCTACCTAACATCTACTGCTTTTTCCATCATCAAAGTGCAGAGCGTTCTTTTACCTTTGAACAGGTGTAAGTGTAGCTATGTCATAGAAGTGTCATTGTTTTATCGACGGATAGTACAAAATATGGAAAAAAAAGTGGTGCAAAATATGTGTGACAGGGTGTCTACAGGTAGGTACATAATGTACCTACTTGAATGCCAAAATCTCTTCTTGAATCAAATACAGTACCTACTTGAAATGTACTTGATCATTTTTTGAAATTCCGTTGTTTTTAAATTTAAGTAAGAACTTCTTTGAATATTGTTATTCAAAGAGATGACGGCGTGGGGATCGTGGTTGTCTGTAAATAATATGCGCCTTGAAATGAACACTCTGTACTTATACATATATGAGGAGTGCAGGGGAAGAATGATACATGTTCATAAAAGCTGATCTCGAGAGAAACCATTATGAAGGTTTTAACACGTTTTGAGGCAAGGGAATGATCAAGATTAAAATTAAATAAAAATATGTGCAAACATCTGAAGTCTTTTTTAATCTTGACCATTCCCTTGCTCAAAATGATTTGAAACCTTTAAAATAGTTTTTCTCGAGATCAGTTTTTATGGACATGTATCATTCTTCCCCTGTACTCTTCATATTATATGTATACAGGGTGTGCATTAAACGGCTCAAATGTGTTTCCAGCCTAAACGGTTCATCTGAGCAAAAAATGCCAGAGGTAAAAGTTGTAGCCCTCAAGCCCACCACTTTTGAAACATTTGAAAAATTCAACGCACGGTCAATCTAATTCCAATCAAAATGTAATGCTCTAAAAGGTTCTCTTCGAAACGCATTTTGAGACATGAAAACGTTTGGGAGTAATTCGTGAAAAGAGGCTAAAAACACGATTTCTAGATGTTTTTTACATTTTTCTCAGAGAAGGCCTCATTTGCGGAACTATGGTTACTTACTGGAACTTTTTTATTCAGCATAAAATTTCCTATAAACCCTCAAAATATCATTTGTTTCGTTTGGGCCCTTTCTGTATAGTTTGTCGCTCGCAAGCGAAAATTCAGCTGGCACCGCTGTCGCTAGTGCCACTTCCTCTTTAATGTCTTACTTTGTGAATTTTATCTGATGATCGTGTTCAATGTGTTGGCAGTGTTCTGGACTTCGACATTCACGAGGATGATGGGTGTAAAAGTAGTTTTTGCTGCGACATCAACCACTTATCCTTACCTATCAATGATAAAGAAGATATGTTGAATTTTTGTGGCCATCATAGACCGAAAACCCCCATCCACCTGTGGAAGAATCAGACTATCATCAAATTCAAGTCGAGTGGTGGAAATATGAGATCGAGAGGTTTCAATTTAACCTACGTCATTGGTAAGTAGCATATCGAGGGTCTCACGGCAACTTTCCACCTCGTCATTTCGGCAACTTTTCAGCTGAGTAATTCAGTAAAATAAATCGTGAGATTTAGTGTTACGTAACTTAGGTACCTAACTTATACTTGGATCGATCCGCCGGGAGTAGACGCTTCGAATGGCATGCATAACTCATTTTGGCCAAAAATTACGATGTGGGAAGTTGCCGTGAGACCCTCGATATTCTAGACTCATCCATTCGTGGAAAGTAGGTATGCATCTTGCCTATGAACTTGATGCATTTTGAAAAGATCTGTATGTACTCGTACCTAAAGAGAGCAGTGAGATGTATGAGAGATCAGTTCCTTGATCCTATCAGGAATTGACATTGACCAAATATCCTTATAAAAGATGTGCAAGCTAGTGGTTTGTACATACGTATTAGTTATTAAGCTTGGTATTCTTGTTGCGATGTGTCTAGATCTTGTTGATTTTCTTCCAGCTCCAATTGGAAAAGGCTCCTGTCAAGAGCTTGACTTCGTCTGCCATAATAAAGACTGTATTCCAATCAACAAGCGCTGTGATGGTGTAATTGATTGCAGCGATGCTTCAGATGAATTAGGATGTTCAAGTAATTATATTTCAATTATAACCTAAGGATTAACATTAGAAAATAGAATTTAAAAAAATAATCTGTATGTTGGCTTCGGCACTTTGCACAGTTAGAATTAGGAGATTTATTACATTTAAACAAAACAGGTAAAGAAAGAAATTTCGAAGGCGTAGGAATGAAGCTCGGTGTAGCTGAATGATGATGTAGGTCTACTGGACCCTCTCTCAATCCTCGAGAATTGGTAGTGGAGCCCCATCTTCCATGCCCAGCCCTTCTGCCTCCCCAACACCGCGGATCCGTCTACGAAGCCCCCTGACGCTTATTGAAATGGCCTTATCACGGTGAATTGTATTTTGACTCGGACCCATCCCATGACGTGCCCCTCCGGTCTTCGCCACTTCTCAGGCAAAGTCCTATCCAGCTGCTTGGTGAAGCCTCGATATTCTTTATGTAGGACTCCGTCGCAGGTTACTAGAAGAGGGGTGAATGATCCACGATGATTCTCAGCGGCTTGATCATACTTCCGGTGCTTCTCGGATGCTGCCCGCTGGAGAGTTTCCTGGGTGGCCTGACACAGGTAAGAGGGGGCGTCGGCGAGTATCAAAAAACGCCACCCTCTCCCTGTCCCAGGCCCCATCAACTTTGACGTCGCCTACCTACCAGTCTGGGCAGCCCTGCATCCGCCTCCTGCATAACTGGCTCAACCACAACCCCCCTCCAGGCCAAACGACTCAGGTCTGCCACCGTGTCCAGAAGGAAGTCATGACCCTGCTTTATCGAGCCTCCTTTTTTGCAATTGAGTAGGTGATTGAGGTCTGTCCTTGCACCGCAACCATCGCAAGCATTTGGGAGTGCTAGAGGATCTTGCCCGTACCTCACCGCCAATGCGTCCCGAAATTGTGTAGCCGATAGGTCAAAACCATCTGAGGCCTGCCTATGACGATGGTACTCCATTCCAAAGCTGCTGCCTCCCGTTTCATCATATTGAAATTTGGGGTGCGTGCTCAAACCACCCTACCGATGATCTTTGAAACATCATAACCCTACATAAATCTGAAGGGATTTGTAATAAGTTTTGTAATGTTCAAAACGTCATATCTTGACAATTTCAGATGAAACATTCAAATTTAAATAGATCTTGATTTAAAGAATATTGATTGATGTCTTGAGATATGTCATGTTGAGAGATATTTATCTGAGATATTTCAGTAGGTTCCAGCAATCAATTATTATCTATCAAAATTACAGTATGCGGTTTTAATCGTTTTCAGTTGACTGTGCTTTAAGAGGAAAAGTTCCTTGTGATCGCTTCTTGGGATCAATGTGCTACAACTATACTCAGAGATGTGATGGTATTAGGCACTGTGTGTCTGGTGCCGATGAGTATGGCTGTGGTAACCTCAACTGTGAGCATCAATGTCGATCCTATGGTTGCTTCACTTCTTCCCAAAGATGCGATGGTAATCAAGATTGCAGTGACTTTACTGATGAACTAGGTTGTGGTAAGTTTGTTGGTCATCATATTGTTCTTTAATCATTAATTTTCATAACTAGGTTAAACGTACCAGTAGGTGACTCTGCTCCAGTTGCTAACAGGTTCATTGAAAAACTGACATACTAAGGATCCACGCCCTCGAAAATCACTGTTTTAAAAATAGGCGGCTTCGGTTTGCATTCCGTTGTCGTTTGGTGGCTTTGCCTGCTTCAATTTGGGCGTCAATAGTGCCTAACATCTCAAATTGTTCGGTTAGTTCTTTCTATACAGTGGGTAGTGCCACCTATGTTGCCATATTGGACAAGGACTCAGGAGTAAGTTTTTCTTCTTAGCTATTCATTGATGTTGTTTGTTGCGTGTTTTGTGTTATTATCAACACCAGGGTGTCGGATATATTGTGTTCCATGCGTTGTAAAATTTACCTGGAGGATTTAACGGATGCCAGGCACTGTTACATGAAAGAGGGCCTGTCAACTACTGGATGAAATCAGCATTTATCCAGTAGTTGACAGGCCCTGTCAGAAACTGGTACATCCGACAGTTTTCTTCAAACCTATTTCTTATTTTATTATTCTTAGTAGCTGCACCGGTATGCCAATAAACGTGATTATCGACCCAGATTTCATTTTTCAGTGACAGGGGGTGTAGGCACTGAATCAACACATGTCAGCTACTGGAACATCAGCTACCCTCCTTTTTTCTTTTCTCCCTTAACTTCCCTAAATAAAACGGTCTCACAAGTGACACCTCATTTTAAAGGTTTTTTTTATACGCAGAAAACGGTGGTGACATCAGAATTACGATATCCTATTCCGTTCCTAATCTGGAGCACTTTGAAGATGTAGAAACTTGGTTGATACTTAAAGATGTTCTTCGTGGCAATCATGTTCTCCAATGGAGAGATTTTACATAGAACCTGTTATTTCTTCGGAAATTCGCTCTTATAGCCATGTTTCTAGTTTTGCCCACTTCATATCAGCTGTTGGGGCATTCGCATTTTGAGGGTGTCAACTAATGGCACAAAAAAGGTGGATCGAAAATTTAAATAAAAACCTATGAAATTCACGGATTTTTTAAAATGTAATATGCTAGTTAGCAGGTTGAAAAGTTGTTTTACCAGAAAAATTCAAGATGGCTCCTATTGGACCAATAATAAACTGGCCAGCCTTGAAATTCGAAAAATTTTCCTTAACATGTCAGCCACTGGTACATTTACCCTATTATCTTAACACCAGTTATCTTAACACCAGTTATCTTAACATTATTCTTTTCTCTCATAATCCACTTAAGTGAATATTATAAGTAGAAGATAAACTGGTTTGATAATTTATGATGAACTAGAAGTTTTATTTCTCCATTGAGTATAACAGTTCACGTTTTCTACAAGATTTACACATCAATCCTCTAACAGCCTAAATACAGTAAAGTGCATCTCTGGGAGGTTTTATTTCAATCTGTATGATTGGATATCTATACGGGCAACCAACTGAAATTCTAAGCCTACTTGAGTCACTCAAATGTGACAATGAATGAAAAATACCATACAAAGAAGGAGGAGAATGGGAGGATATTACTTCCTCTTGGTTGAGCTCTTGGTATTATTGAGAAGATTGAAATAAAAAAAAAGGATTGATAATTTCTTTTAAAAAAAAAGTACTGTTAGACCAATTCCAGTGATCAAATCATTGACAGTGAAATAACTACAAATAGCGTTTGTTCAGTTACTAGTTGTCAGCTAAAATTCTTGCAAATTTTCGAAGAAAAGAAAGCTATTGTTATTGGTCTAACATTTTTAATACTCGAATTCCCAAAAATATGAAACGGATTTGAGATATCGCAATTCTGACTTCACCATCGTGTTCAGCGTTAACAAATGTGTAAACTGAGGTGTTACTCGGTAAAAAAGGAGACGAAATTGGTTATAAAACCAGTAAAATAGTGGCCTTTTACATAAAACCAGTTATTTATTCAAACATTCGCTCTTATACACATGCTGCATGACTGGACTTTTTTATTTTGTGGCTCCAATCCTCCAAGGATCTCGACCTTGCTATCAACAGCTAGTTATTGTTGCAATCAACAACTAGTTATACCAACTTATTGTTTGTTGGCTTACAGATGGACTGGTCAGTTTCAATCCAAATATAAGGTAGATTCACACCAACAGTCACGGGACGATCAGATCACAGTCAGAGACAGTCCAGTCAAGATTGCTTCCGTGGGTTTCGAGTGAGGGTGTTCCGACTCACAGGCACGGTACAGTCGCAGTCAAGTCACGGTCAACTCACTGCCCGTCAGGTCGCTCTGCGAGCGATTAAAACCGTGACTAGATCTTGACTGTACCGGCCTGCCGGGGGGGGGGGGGGGGGGGGAGAGGATGTGAATATGAAACAGTCAGTCAACTTAACAAACGCTTTTCTAGTCAACAATCATGTCAACAGGTGTGCTGTGGGGTTACCCCCACACTGCTCCCTCCTTCGTTGGAAACAATTTGGGGTCTCACTTCAGCTGGTGCTATTCGATTGCCATGTAGTAGGCGTGTGGTTCGGCCCAGTTGTACCTTCTAGAGAACGTCATTCTTCCTCTCCTTCATTACCCAGGGTCCGGTCCATTGTGGGAACATCTTAGTGCAGTGGCCTCTTTTCCTCATGGGTGCATGTACCCATACCCAGTCCCCTTGTTAGAATGGGGGTTGTTGGGCTCTATGGTTAAATGCTTCCTTTTGCGCTCTCATTTTTAGATTGGCCTCTTCCCTTGCAAATTGCCTGACCTGTTCAAGGTAGGCCCGGAGCTGAATGGCATAAGGGGTGGTCAACACTGGGGTGGTAGCAGGTGGTCTTACCAATGTTTCAGGTAAGCATAGTTCTCGGCCATAAACGAGTTGTGCTGGTGAAAACCCCTTGGTTCGGTGTGGTGCGGTCCGATAAGCAAGTAGGAATAGGGGGAATAGTTTAAACGATTTTATTTTTACTCTAAGCTTGGTGTTTAGTGGAAGAACCAACGCTTCACAATTTCCGACTAATATATATATATTTTTTTCCGTTCGTGAACCATGTCGTCACATACACATACAACATGAATTTTGTCAAACCAACTCTATACTACCAAGGCCAACCTGTACCGAAAGCCAGTGGCCATAAGTACTTATGTTTGGAGAAAACGGCGTTCGAATGCGGAAGAACGCGATATTTTTGAGCGAAATTGAGGGTTTTCCACGAAAATTGATATCTTCAGTACTTGAAGGTAGGGGGTGTATTTGCTCGGCATTCCAATATTATTGACTCTGAATCGAATTGAGACACATTCGAGCCTCCAACGATAGCTTAGCAATGCGACATACGAAAATACTGAAAGAATTTCGTCTTGTCATTCACGAGCTGTGGGTACAGTTTGTACGGTGAAATGCTGCCGCCAGCGCCATCAGTGAGCTTCAGCCGTACCTTATGGATCAAGTCGAGTAGACCTACTTCCTTCTACCTTCGCGAGCCGAAAGCCCCCTCTACCACTACCGAATTCAGCAATTTTTACTTTGTTCTCTCGCCAATGGCGAGTCGCCATTATGATTCTGCCGACTACCTTTCTCGTTCTTCCTCCAATTTCATAGTGTTGTACAAAAATACGTCATTTCACTATAAATCCCCGCATTTCCCTTGTACGACGAGGTGTAATCGAGGCTGCTGCCTGGAAGAATCCGTTTGATTTTCCTCTGCTTGATGGATATCGCCAACGCCGACCATCACATGCATCCTGACTATTGGGAAACTTTATTTCCCCGACGTCTGCCTAACCGGTACGTTTTGTCGCCTGAGCGAAATTCAATATTTGAAGAGACGACCAAATAGGTTTGTGGGAAATTGAATTTCCAGTTTCGAGTACCCCTGAAGAAAAGAACTACCAGACCTGTTTCCATCCCTTACCGGCTTCCGCCTCTCGTTTTCCTACCTCAACCCTCTTGGCAAAAATTCAAATAGGCCTAAGCTCTGGTATCATTATCAGCCCCAGGCACAATTTGTATTAAGTAATCTAAGTGTTTAGACTAAGAGGTACCTCATAGGAAACTGTATAAATAATTTCTCTTTCTCGAAGGAACTAAGTGCCTATTATTTCACCTACCAAATTTATTAGTGCCACAGGTCCCCCTGAGAAATATATTTACTTTTTTTTTCTTCAAATTTCGAACTTCATTGAACTTACCCAAGAATTAAAGTTTGGGCTCATCCCCACTATTTCCGCTAGTACATTTCTTTTTCATTTTTGGCACAAGTTTGGGGAAATCCCCTTCATCTCTCCTCGACAAATATACTTTATGGACACACTCTTGTCTTTAAGAATGAAACCTCACTTCTTCCTCCAAAATTAGAGCGATATTACACAGTGAAGTAATCCTGTTGGACGACATCCTTATTGAATTCACTTGCTGTACAGTGTGAATTGGGTTGCTCCTGACTTGACGGTGATTCGACCGTGATCTGATCGTCCCCTGACTGTTGTTGTAAATCCACCTTTAATTTTAACTAGCCATGATCTAATACTTGATATTTCCTTTCTAGATTGTGAGGATTCAAATTGTTCTGGAAGAATGTGCTTAGGATCTAAGAAGTTGTGTAGTAATGCCAAGTGCCTCCATCCCTCTCTTTGGTGTGATGGTAATGACGATTGTGGGGACAATTCCGATGAAGAAAATTGTATACGAGTAAGTACTTGGTGATAAGTGATCTTGTGTACTGCATCCACGTTAAAAACGCTTTTGTGTACTTACCATCGTTATTTTTTTTAGAATTCGGTAATCAGCGCCACTATTATGGGATGCCTTTTCTGTGGTCTCATGTTGGTTATTGCCGTCATGTGTGCCCTTCGCATTTATTCGATAAGACACGAAGCTGCCAACTACAGGCTTGCATTGCCTCAACATATTGCCACGAGACTGAGGTGAAGTATTATAGGCCTCCAATGAAAAATTATGTCGTTTTCTTTTGAAACCACTTGAAAAACTAATCTACTGTCCATGAATTTATATTTAACTCCATCGTATTATTACTAGATTTTATAAAATAACTAGATAAAAATAAACTGAACATTATCTGATCAGGGAGGAAGAAGGAAAGAAAGAAAATAAATGTATAATTTCAGTTTTGTCTGCAAATTAATTGCTAATGTTAACTTTAAATTGAACTATCGTTTGCAAGCCCATTTGATGGTTGGACAATAGCTCACTCACTGGTGATGTTATAATCGTAGTGCAGCTGCTATTCATAGTATAACCATAGAAACCACTTGAAGTGTGGTTATTTGTGTGTATGTACACAGTTATACTCAAGCCTCTATCAGGTGACCCACTCAATGTTGATCTCAAACATTCCTAGAGCTGGTATCCGGGAACCCTAGGTGTTCTTCCTACCTCCTGAGTATGCCCAAAGCTCCTCATGATGGCATTCAAGGCATGATTGACCCCTGTCAATGGATTCCTCCTTCTTCCCTCTTATGAACTATACAAATAGAGAGCCTCATAACCCCTCAGCTGGTTGACAAGCTGGGATCTAGAGGTGTACCTCAAGTAAGGTTGTTGGCAATCATCTACCTTCTCCTCTTTTTTTTCGTACATTGTTCTTGTCCACCACCCCAGTGACTGAACACCAATTTGCTAAAGTGATCGCACGTTCTCAACTAAGTCTGGCCTCAGGCCCCACTTCAGATAGCATTCTGTAGAGGCTGATTCAGATGTTGACTCAAGAGTTATGCTCCTGGAGATGAGCTGAGAATGGCGGTTTAAGTAATAGAGTCATGTGGGGAAAATTAATGGGTTTTGTGTAAGAACCCTTGTACGTCTGCATCCCCTATTCAAGCGGTCCCTTTGAGCCTCCCCAGCATCTTCCACTGCTGGTATAACCCAGCAGCCTCATTGAATTCAAATCACCTTATGTTGTTTTTCTAAGAACCAACAAACAAATGAATGATTTTTTACAACTGGGGTTTTACAATTCTTTACGTCGGGGTCACCAATTTTTAGGGATGTAAAACCGGAAGCTTATAGCAGGAATAATGAAGAGGACGAGTTTAACGCAAAGATCACTTTTTAATTAATCAATTTGCAATTGCATTGCAGGATTAAAATAAACAAGGAAGTTGAAATTTCAACATGTGGTTGGTTGATGGCTACACAACCACTCGAATTTGACTAATGTGTGCTCAAACATTTGTGACAAGGAGTTAGTAAACTTGGCGCCCACATTGCTTATTTCACACGAATGTAGAGAAGAACTTCATCGGATATCAGATCTGTCAGCAGATCCATCTCATTTCAAGTAGTTGGATCAACAACTCTGGAGGCGTCAATAATTGCTGGTTTTCAAACTCATCCTTTCTTTCTTAATTTTATGTATGCAAACCCGTACTTTTTGTAATGATAGTTCAGGATATCTTTTAAGGGCCGGTTTCACCAAAATACTCTGAACTCGATCAGGATTAATCTAGATAAATTCTAAACGAGATCACTAATCTTGATTAATGACGAATAGGTTTTACGACGCTAAACTCGTTTCCACCCTAGCGAGTGTAGTGCTAAACAAGTTCACGGCCAAATCGCAATCTAAACTCTGGTTTAACCGGTATCAAGAAGGCATTGGTCCCCAGCTTTTAGTGATCGATATGATTACAGCTCACTTCCTTGAGTTCGTGTTTTTCTTTGGTACTTAGTATTGTATATTATTGTAATTGTGCAGATACGTAGATGTTATATTGTTACTGTAGATACGTTGTTGTTGAAACACGATGGCTGATTATGAGAAAAAACTGAACCCGGCCTTCGAACCGAGCGAGCGAGAACTTTTGGTTTGATAGGAGAAGTTTGGTTTGATTTGCGATACTCTGTAGTTCCTGGAAGAGAAAAGTAGAAATATACCTATGTGTAAGTAGAGCCAGGTACCCTATTCGTTCTCCCTTTGTGTTCCTCCCATAAGTGATCATAGCAAGGCTAGGTAGCTACTATCTCTACTGAAAAGTTGGAAAAAAAACCATCTGAACTTGCCTGTCACTGGTGTACTCGAGTTCCCCTTCAATAAGCTCCAGGTCTGACATGACGAACGATACCTAGTCGCGATGTCAGCGTCATCGAGGACGTCAAAATCGTCCTTCCTCTTCTTGATCCATCGCAAGCGGCGAATTGTAAAGTGTTGTTCATCATCACCATCAAACGCCAAGGTGAAAGCCCTCACCAAACCACTCGTACTCATTATACTGTTTGAGGCATTTGGAATCAAAACCTGACAGATCCAATTTTTCTTAAAATGTTTTTTCGATGGATTTTGCACGTCCAAAAGACAAAGAAAAAGCTTGTGACCAAATTTGTTTCATGAGAGTCAAACCCAGTCAGATCCGACACTAAAACGCCATTTTCTGCTTATATAAACAACCTGAAGCAACAAATGTTAGTGTGCTGAGTGATTACTGGGAGGCATGCGATGAATTTACAATGACCCTGGCAAATGATAATGTTTCGTCGTAAAATGAAATTTTCAGTATTTTGTCTCTCGTGTTATTCAAACGCATTTTGGCAATAGATACTCATCCATGTGTTTACTGATTGTTGTAATTAATCCATTGTATATTATCTTCCAGCATGACAAACTCCATATCACTCCCAGCCATGGATGACGAATTCTTCCATCGAGAGCCACCTCCTGCGTATTCAGTGGCTGTTGGTCAAGGTGATTTGAATATGACTGGCATCCTGGAGGTTGAGCCAGGAATAAGAAGATCAAGAACTAGGAGACATAGGCTAGCGAGGCCTTTGATCAAGCCTCCTACCCCTCCTCCTAGCAGTGAAACTTCGAATCAAAGTTCTCCTAGCAGGGATAGTATAACATCATCATCTTATTTATCAAACGATGATAGTGCTCATCTTATCGGTACTTAATGACTTCATATGGCAGGATTGAATTTATCTGCTTCTACTATCGTTACCTCTGCCCCTTCTGGTTTCGGCAAAGTCGTATTAACCTTTGCACATGCTATTTCCATTTTTTAATTCGAGAGACTACATAATATTATTTATCGAGTATAGTGGTTATCATATTCAGTGCTGAGAGTGGGAATATGGAGCAACGGTGTTCAAAATTCATTTATTTCTCTCAATCCCTAGTAAGTTGGTTGATCTATAACTGAAGTGAAGAATTAACTATATAATACCGGGTTAAATGACAAGGAGTTAGCGGTGTCATCATTAGACAAAGAGTTGGTGGCTTTCTGCATCACCTAGAAGTTACAGCAGAATCAAGGGCCCAAACGAGTGTATCCTTTCAAATTTAAGGTGTGAGCCCTGAATTCTAGGACAAATAATCTTAAAAATTTTAGAGCTACTATCACAGGGCTGACAGTGCTAGTTGGCTCGTCAAAGCAGACACACTAGTCAACTATTAATTATTACCTCACAATTTTGTTCCCCATTTTCTCTGCTACTCAGTACCTATTAATATAGCTTACTTTCATTGAGGGGGATACCTAATAATTTCAAAATAATCGTGAATGATGATCATTTCCGTAAAATCCATTATTTCAGGATATAGTTTAAGCCATGTTGTTTTTGTTGTCATGGAACAATCAGCTAAGACCTATTTGACCTGCTCACCGCCTCATTTCACTTTCCCTATAATGGTAAAGGCAGGAAGCAGTCGCCACCATAATTAGGATTAATTCTAGTTGTTTGGTCGATCATAATATTATTATGTAGGCCCAATTCCCTTGCAACACCCTTCAGAATACAACAATGATTTTGCTCAACAGTGTGCAGCCATTTTGAGGTATCAGTGTAACTGGTGTCTCTTTACAGTGCATGAACATGCACTCGATCCATTAACAGTACATATACCAAGAAAAACCCCATCTACCACAATATAATTTTGGGCTCCCAAAAAAACTCTTGACACCTGCTTGAAGCTTGATGAACTTCTGCGTCCAAAGTTTTATCGCCTAGCCTGAAGGGGGTACAGTCAATCAGGGTAACATTGGCCGTGGAGTCTAACTTTGCACCACTTCACTTTATTGGCGTTCTACAATTTTATAAACGACTGTAGCTCCACAGCTACATTTGGGGGATGCTACTAGAAACGGCCAGCCAAGGAAGATGAACGTTGATTTACAACCGTTGTAATTTATGTCATTAAATTGCAACAACCGTTGTAATTTACGTCATTTACAACCGTTTCCAGCCAAAGATCAATCTTTAAGATTGCCGAAGACCTGTTGTCAATTTCATTTTTAAATATGGTCCCTTTTAATATTTTTTCCGACTGATATTTCCTATTACGCGTAATAAAACTTAATATAAAATGTTTTTGGGTGTGCAGTATGCAAGTGCAACGTAGCATCCGATATTTTGCGATTTAATGACAAGAAATTAGTGGTGGTTCAATGTTACTGTAGATGCACCTAACTTCGGCCACTTTTGAAGGTGTTTCTGAATTTTTGTCAAAAAATAAATTTTTTGGAGCCTTGATAAAAATTATGTGAATTCGGGCACTTCAGACCTACTTTTTTACGCCAGAAATAGAATTTTAGGTGCAATCACCGATTTTTATAAAAATTCAACAAAGCACACAACTTCGGCCACTAAGTAAAAATCGCATAAAACCGATGTTGTATGCCTGGTAATCCAACTTCGGACACACATTTTGGTTTTTTTAAAAGTGTATGCATAGAAAAGGCAGATTATAGGGGGGAAATCAAACAATGGCTATATGAACGAAAATAATTTATTAAAAACATGGAAAAATCACAATATTTTTTCTTATTGGTATCAAATATTTTTACTTAAAGCAAGACTGTCAAAACTAAAGATAAGGAACTTGAATTTTTAAGTAAGGAGATCTTCAATGGAACTAATAATTATAGTCATAATGACTATCACAAATACAGGGTCCGCCAGTGAACTAGTATGGATTTGAAAAAATCGTAACTCAGTTGTTTTTGAAGCTAATGACATTTTTTTAATTTTAAATTGTCCACAAGAAGGGGGATTTTAAGGATACATTCATTTTTTAAAAACGCATGTGGTGGCCTTCAGCTTGAAAGCAAGTGTCGAGTCTTTCTTTGAAGCTCCTTGACAAGCTCTTCAACATGTGATAGCCTCCTTCAAATCGTCCAGGGTCCTCGGCTTATCTTTGTAGACTCTTTCCTCCAGGTATCCCCACAAAAAAAAAGTCACAGGGAGATAGGTCAGGGGACCGGGGTGGTCAGGGAACGTCACCACGCCGAGAAATGAGGCGACTGGTGAATTTTTGGTGGAGGAAGGCCATCGTGGCATTTGCGGTATGGCAAGTCGCTCCATCTTGTTGAAACCAAACGTGTCTCAATGGGATACGTTTACTTCGGAGTTGTGGAAGAAAAAAGTTATTTATCATGGCGAGATAACGCTCAGAGTTCACAGTCACACCATTTCCCTCAAAGAAATAAGGTTCGATGACTGTTTCCTCTCCAATAGCGCACCACACTGTAACACGAGGGCAGTGTAAAGGTCTTTCGTGAATTTCTCTTGGATTTTCCAGCCCACAATATCTGAAATTCTGCTTGTTGACAAATCCATCCAAGTGAAAATGGGCCTCATCACTTGTGATCAGGATGACATTCTCGTTGTCGTCAAACACTGACATTATCCTCTCACAAAACATTTTTTGTTGGTTGTGATCCCCTGCTAATAATTTCTGACACATCACCATCTTATACGGATGAAAGTGGTAAGCTGGGTTCACATCCATCCGGTAGTGCGTTCGGGGAGTGCGTTCGGGGAGCTGATTGGTTGGACGTTAGCTGGGGAGGGGGAACATTCTTACCGGAGAAGCACTTTTGAAGCGTACTGTACGCATCAGATTTTTTAGATATTTGCCGCAGCCGCATCTGCGCAGTTCACTACTGCGCATACGGAAATGGCGGCGCTGTTGAAAACAGCTGTTGAACCTTCCCAACTGCCGCGATTCCCCTCCATCCCCTCCACTGCTTTTCACTAGCTTCCCCTATCCGTATTGCCGCAGCCTACCGGATGGATGTGAACCCAGCTTAAGTGTTCAAATTGGCTGCACGAAGCCGAACGGAACCGTTGGGGCTCTGGAGGGCAGCCACCCCGACGCGCTCAACATTCTCTGGCGTTCGCGCTGCTCCCCTTTTTTTCAATACACTGCCAGTTTCCTTGAAGTTGTTAACCCACCTTAGGATTATGTTGCGGTTCGGGATCACTCCACGGTTAGCAATTCCATATTGTCGACGGAAATCTCTCTGAGTTTGAACTATTGATTCACTATTCACTAATAACCGACTCACCGCGTAAACTCGTTGCTCGATCGTCCAAACCATCTTTACTACTGCATGAAAAAACTCCCGTTCGTTGTGAATACAATGGCGCCATCCACACCCCTGTAGGTGGTCCCTTCTCTGAGTACTACCCATTTCAAAAACGTACTAGTTCATTGGCCGGACTCTGTATTAAAATAACTGCATTCACCTTCCAAACCAAAAACTTAGAGAAAAAACAAGAAATAAGGAACTCAACTGTGAAAATAAACAAATTTGCCTTCAATAAGGCATGTAAAAATTCGTCTACTCTTAGTTGAAAATATATATTAACCCAGAAAATCCAACGAATCAAAGCGGAGTCAGGGGAGGAATTTTTAATATCAGCAAACATGTATTTACCACGTACAATGTTCGGCTTTCTGAGGATTTTTTTAATTTCTGTGACTCCTACATCACTCTCATCAGGGATGTCGGGGTAAACGAAGAGATCGTTATTTTTCCCTTCTTTTTTCCTGAGCCCAGCAAATTTACGTCTCGACATGGCCAAAGGTATGTACACTTATTGCGAAAAATGACTAATTGACACCACATGAAAAGCACAAAACAGATATAAGCACGGTGGATAACGGGCGGGACTCTGGAGAATCCTTTCAACAAGTTGTGATAAACATTAATAACCTTCCCCAGACTGAGTCACGCCGCGGCAGGAGTTTGTTGCTTAGTATTGACAAAAACCAGGAAAAATGAGCGTATCTTTGAAAAATTCCTGACCACTGAAGATACAGAAAGAAAAATTTAAAAAAAAAAAAAAAAACATGCATCTGTGCTCCGAAACAAAGATGACACCAGAGTGCTAGAGGTTCGTTTTCTCCTCAACAGGTAGCGGTTATAGTGGGTTTACCGCGAAATTCAAAAGTGGCCGAAGTTAGGTGCATCTACGGTACCCTGAAATCCTGGGTAACTTTGCACCGCCCTAAAAACTAGGATTTTGACTATTTAACTGGAATTTATTGAGATCGACAACGTATATTCCTGTTGGTATTGGAATGCCTTACGCCTTCTTTGTGTTCCAGAAACCTACATATGGGCACTCTACACCTACTAATCTAACCACATATATTTCTGCCTACAATAGTGTAATTCTAATGCACTATAATATGTCGTTCATAGCCATGTACGTTTCATTGCTCCATATCGTTAGGTTTAATCACCAATTTCAACGAAATATCGTTATCTAATGTTTAACCACGTGGGGGTTGAAATCCCCAGTTGTGTCTCCACTCTCAATCACTCTGTCCCTCAGTAGACTACATGCCTAGATTCCATATCAGGCTCGACCATTGGTTGAGCAAGCAAACACAAGCTTCCATACTGGAAAAAAGAAAAAAACACTATTTTCGTCTCTCCTTCGCTAAAATCACTCATTCGTATAGAATTACGAAGCTCACACTTCACTTCTCTGTCATCGGTGCTTCCTATTGTTTCTCTCGCGTGTTATTCTGTTTGTAGTGAGTAAAGTGGGGGATAATGGCCGTTGCAGAGCATGAACGTCAGTGACCGATATTTTCTTATTGATACTTGACGAGATGATATTCCCTAATGGGCTGCATTCAAGTATCAATTTTATTTCAACAGCTGCATCAGTCATAAATGTGTGTTAATGAATGCGTTCATTTTTACTATTTTTGGAGGAAAGACTCAAGTTGAAAGAGAGCCATTATTTTTTTTTAGTTGAATGAACAGAGGCAATTTTGGACAAATTCAATTACCTACCTGTCCTTTCAGTGTTTGGGGGAAAATCGTAGGCACGACTGATTTCAGGTTGCTATTTGTAGTGAATTATCAAAAATATGGTCTGCTGACTTCCTCACTATCCCCCACTGTTATTCTGACATATTTTTGCTTATGTACATAGATGTTTACAACATTAGTGTATTTACCAAGCTGTGATATTATAATTGAACTTATATTGATTAAATTCAGTTGAAAGTTGACATCGATTATATAATCAACATACTTTCAAGTTCGCACAAGTTTTAGATCAATACAAAATGGTATTACCAAGTCCATGTCCATTGAACCAGAACTACTTACCTGGAAGTAATTTGAAACAATGTTGAATTTTTATGTATGTTTTGAAAAGAGATAGCTTAATAGGTTGAAGCCAAAGATCTTCTCGCTGATTATTGTTTTTTTCTGTTCATCTGGATAATAATTCATTACACACCCATGTACAAGAAGAGTGAACTGAGATCAATATTTTAATAGTAGGAGATAGTATCGACCACGTTTTCGTTCAGCAATGTCAACGATTGATAACAAAAAGTTCAACTTTTTTTAATTGACCAACACAACAACGCTAAAACAACATAACATATTGTTTGCAACCTGATAACATTATTCCCCTTCCCTGGCTGCATCCTTTTATTACCCTAATGACAAATGCTGTGGGCTTGCCTCAGAACACCTTACAGCAGTGGGAGTGGTTCTAGGACCTGCATGATCACCTTCTTCCCGTTTCCTCTTGGTTGCTCTCTCCTCAATTATTAGCTGGTCCCACATTGCATTCAGCTCAGCCCCATGATGTGCTACTTATTCCCACTTCTCCTGATTGTTGGCTTGGGCGTCCTGCCAATCCAAATCTCCTATCTGCACTTGGGTCAGCACCACCAGTTCCTCCTTTTTCCTCCTTGCCAACCGGCCGTACCAGGCGTACCAACCGAATTTAAAAACTCCACCTTTTTCATTACCTGGGCGTGATGTGATCATGGTAAGGAACCAAGTCATACATCTGCAATTACTGATCCAAGTCATCGACCTGAAATTCCTGATCCAAGTCATCTTTTGGATCAGGAAGTGCTCGGACGGAGGCCAAAGGACCTCTATGGCATTAAGCACGTGTCAGTTTTTGTAAGTGACTGTCAGGTGCCCCTCGCTTGTTTTATGTCCAAATCTCCTACCTGCACTTGGGACAGCACCACCAGTTCCTGCTTTTTCCTCCTTGCCAATCGGCCGTATCAGTCATACCAACCGAATTTAAAAACTCCACCTTTTTCTGGGCGTGATGTGGCCATAGTAAGGAACCAAGTCATCGACCTGAAATTCCTGATCCAAGTCATCTTTTGGATCAGGAAGTGCTCGGACGGAGGCCAAAGTCTTTCCACACCTCTTTCCCTAGAATGCCAAAGTCATTCCACACCTCTTGAGGTAGAATGCCCAAGTCACAAAAACAATACGGACCTCCATGGCATTAAGCACAGGTCAGTTTTTGTAGGTGACTGTCAGGAAGAACAGGGGCACTAGCTCGAAAGAAGATGAAGTTTCTCGCTGAGCTCACCAACCTCGAAAAGAACGACCATGAAAATCACAGGCCTTATATCGCTGGTCACAACACGTATTATCACCACGCCACTACTTGCCTGCCTATCAAACCAAAGGAAATGGACATTGACAGCAAACACGAAGTGGACCCAAGGTGAACCAAACAGAAAACAATGATGATGATCGATGAATTCATGGTTGGGAGGGACTCAGGAACCAAGTCATCGACCTGCAGGTACCTATCGATCCAAGTCATCTTTTGGATCAGGAATTGCTTGGACGTATTGAACAACACCTCGTTTGTAACCCTCCAAGAACGCTCTTGCTTGGCCAAAGTCATTCCAAACCTCTTGCCATAGAATGCCCAAGTCACAAAAACAATACGAACCTCCATGTCATTAAGCACGGGTCAGTTATTGTAGGTGACTGTCAGGTGCCCCTTTCTTGTTTTATGTTCCTGGAAGAACAGGGGCACTAGCTTGAAAGAAGATGAAGTTTCTCGCTGAGCTCACCAGCCTCGAAGCGAACGACCATGAAAATCACAGGCCTTTTATCACCACGCCACTACTTGCCTGCCTATCAACCCAAAGGAAATGGACATCGACTGCAAACTCGATATGGACCCAAGGTGACCCAAACAGAAAACAATGATGATGATCGATGAATTCACTGATGTCAACGAGGGTGGTTGGGAGGGACTCAGGAACCAAGTCATCGACCTCCAGGTCTTTCCTCACCTCTTTCCCTAGAATGACACCTCTCCGCTCCAGCACGATCGGATTCGTTCAAGGTGTTGGCTGAACTGCATCACCTCTACCCCTCTACCTCTACTCCTCACCTCTTTCCTTAGAATACCTAAGTCACCTCTTTCCAATAAAAACATCACGGGAACTGGTTCTCACAAATTTGTATACTTCTTCAAAATTTTGGCCCCTTCCTCAGATTGACTCAGGTTGATTTGGTTGTAGTAGTTCCAAAAGGCGGTATCACAAAATGATTGGTGAGCTGCTATTGATAGTTTTACTGTTTTACTGTTGATAAAAACATTATTGATACTGATTATTGATAGAAACAGATTAAGTATTTCCACCGAATGGCTTTGGCTCCTGTCTCAAAGAGCTGCAAAGGTGCAAAGTAAGGCAGTACATCAACCACGTTTTCATACAGCAATTTTCGTACATCATCCATCTGGGCGAGTTCAAAAAATGAGAAATTAGTTCTCAAAATGCAATCAGGATATCCACGTAAACGCACACTACACTTCAAAACCACAACGGCGAGTCATAGTTGAACCACTGGTTAGATACATCACGCCTACCTATCAACCCAAAGGAATTGGACATAAACAGGAAAGACGAAATGGACACAAATTACTAACGAAGAAGACAATTTTTGTTTGTTTTACATTGATCTCTTCCTAATTTTCCTGTGATGGTTCAATGATGGATTATTATTATTTATGCATTTGAACGTGGAAGTAAATGTATGGACCTATGTGCTTTTGTGTAACTAAACATTTGTTTTGAGCGTTACAAGTGCTCCATGCAATATTGCTAGGATTGTGTATGAAGCATTTCTATTTTATCATTGTGTAGATATTGTAATATAGTTATAACTTTATTTTTGTTGTATAGGAAATTAAAGTATTGAGCGTGATCCTGTGGATGTTCTTTCTTTGCCCTGGTTCAATCATTTGACTTTTGTGCGAGCGACTAATTCTAACCAGCAAAGTCTGCGTTTTGCCTCACTTGTGTTGCCTCGTTTCATATGTGAACCGGCTTCCAACTGTACTCTGTATAATATACAGCCATTGTGATTCCAAAAATGTAGGTTCATTTCATTGTGTTTTCTGAGAAAATTGGCTTATAGGTTGGACTAAATTGAACTACTTCCTGAACCATCTGGTTAACCATTCCATATCTAATCGTCAAATGTTAGCTCATTAGGTGATTGTTCGATTTATACCTATATTGTTGATGCACGTGTTCAGATTATAGAACACACACAGAAAAGACACAGTCAAATTTTGACGATTTTAATCTGAAGCACTCAACCCAATACCATAAGCCCCTTGGATTTGCTTGAAATGTTTTTGCAAGATCTCCACCTCGTTAGAGGATCAGAAATCAAAGGACAGATCTCTAAAAAATTAAGACTTACCGCACTTGAAACCCATGAAAATTCGCTGAGTTATAAGGAATACCCAAAATCACTGCAATCATCCTTAACACAAATTGCAGCGATCTTCAGATTTCAATAACGCCACCAATAATATTTTAGAGATCTGTACTTTGGTTTCTGATCCTCTACCAAGGTGTTTTAGTTTCTTTTAGACCAAAATTGATCGAGGAACTCGATCCTGCCCCCTATCCAGAACGAAAGTCGTTGTTTTACCCCTGAATTGTTAATATTCGCCTTAAAAGTCCCAAATCTTGGGGAAACGGTCAAAAAACGTATGGCACGGGATAGGTATTTTTTGAAAGGAAAATATCCACTGAATCCAAAAAAGCCATTGCCAGGTCTCTACGGCCATCAGTTCAAAAGTTACAGCTTTTTGAACTTTTGAAATCACAAAAACTTAGTTTTCGACGACTGTCGGTATTTGTCGGCAATGTGCTGCCACCTATTAGTGTCGCACGGTACTATTCACATCTGTATCTCCTCTCTTTCCCTTGCAATTGTGGTTTTCTTTGAAAACTAACTTTGTAAATCTTAAAAGACGTTAGAATTTGGGTTTCAGGGGAACACCATGGTGTAACGGAGAGGGCACGATATGAAGACATCACTATTACCTAAAGCTTCAAAGTAATGAGACACATCTTGTCAAAACAAATATCAAGATGGACATTTTTTAATTATTTTTAACACGAGAGACATATTGCTCACTGAAATGTACTAAAATATAATAACTCCGCTGACAATATTGACATGTATGTTGTAGCCAAGATTGCTAAGTATTGCAGTGGCTCTGGTTACTGATGTTTACAGCGAGGAAAGAGGGTTGTCCTAAAATAAGCCCTCTTGGTCCTGAAATTGCCTGCTAAGGAGTTCAGCTGGTCATCGGTAACAAAGTCAGCGACAGTGTCGTTAAATTGCGAGAGGAAGGCAATAAATTTAAATTTACCCCAGAAAACCTTACCAAACTGCTAAAACTAAGAATTTTAAGAAAGAAAAATTATTGTAGGATGAATAGTATCGGGTTGCTTTTTTTTTTAAAATATTCTTACTCTAGGGCAGTAGGGAGACGATGACAACACTGAAGTATCTAATTCATAATTTATTATTACCAATTTACAAACTTAATTACATATAAATACAAAATTTACAATTTATAGCTTGAATGAATACAAGGATACTAGAGTCGGACTTCTGCATGGAAAAAACAACTAAGTGGCACTCAATTACATATGTAGTGGATGTGAACATTTTGCATGACATATAATTTCTGGATATTTCAATTTCATTTATAAATTCTCTTTCAAGAATTATCAATTTAGATCAGGGCGACATAGGAAACTTGCATATCTCAGGATTCTGCTTCAAATCAAAATTAGCCCTACTATGGCAATTTTCATTCAAGATTCGACTATTTTACTGGAATAACAGGTGGGAAGAGGACCGATGAAGTTATCAAATTTCTGAATAAAGCGGGCGTCAAGGCAAGCGCCCGGTGAGTACGTTTTATCACAGAAGGTTTCATCATGCTCTGAGCAGGATTTTACTTTTCCGGACCCCTTTAGGTCATTGAAATGATAATTTGATATATAACTCATATCACAATGCTGTTGAAAACTCTTACAACCATTCACGCATAAAACTAGATGTGGAAATTGCACATTGGTACACGATAAGTTTGTTATGGACGTATTCATCTCCAGACAACCGTAAATGTTTACAATTGGATCTCAAGATTGGGGGCAAAACGTTATTTCCAATTTATAGGCACTTGTACAGTTTTCAACACATACATGAGGTGTAAGAAGAATGGTGTAAGACCATTCTGATAATAATAATTTATTAATCTCTAACTTTCTTCACAGTTAACAACTCGACAGTAGGTCTTAATAGTTTAGTTTTTTGTAGTTAGACATGGAATCCAAAGTACGTGAATACAATCAATCCCACCGTGTCTGTAGATGAGATTAACATTGGAGAATACTAATAAAGAACAATAGTTTTATTCATTCACCTAATCTATGAGCATTTACAGTTAGTTACAAAATTTACAATGAGTAGAAACTTTGAATTCTGAACACAATATTGTGATAATAAATTGGTAGCTAGGTAAAATAATATTAAATTAGCTTCACATACCTAAATTATAACGACCTGTCTAACTAGATCAACGAAAAACGGCGGGGATGTGATAATCTTGAAGTTGGAGTAGGACTTATCAAACTCAAGTTTGTTCCTTCGAGTCACAGAATTTTACATCAACAGCATACCTAGCTAAGAAATAACACAGCTCTGATCATCAATTCTGTGTTTGTTGTTTGAAGTCTGATTGCAAGATTGTTGCTGTCTTTTGGCACATGCAATTGCGTCATTAGGAACATAAGAAATTCTAACACCACCATATGCTCTCCTGGGAGGAAGCCGGTACACATCGTCACTAGAACTGCTCGATGAACATGTTGAGCAACTACTGCTATCCGAGTCGTAGTTACAAGAACTGTTCCTATAACTTGTTGAGCATTCGTTCTTTTCTTCAGGAATGACACATCGAAACCTCACACTCAAGTTTTTCTTGGAAGTACCACTTGGCGGAGTTTCTACTGGAGTTCGATGGGGTTTACTGTGAGTTTTAGCACTCTTTTGTATTGCCCAAGTTTCAATATTTGGTGTACTTTTCCCGATGTGGACTGACTCTCTGTCTCTTCCACTGCATTTTGATAGGAGTTCATCTACTTCTTTTTCAACGATTATCTTCTCCTTTCCCACCTCAAAGTTATCAATTGTAACTCTTTCTACTGTGGTTCTAGTGATATTGAAGCTTTGAGGTAAACTTGAATCTCGTACTAGCTTTTCAATATCAGGCTTAGTTGGACTGTGCTCTTTCTCAAACACAATCGATTCAATATTCTTTATGCAAATGTCTCTATCATCCATAATACCACTTTCTCTTTTCACTGCACTCAATATCAAATCGAATTTATTGTCTTCTAGAACAATATCTCCAGATTTTTTGCTGGAAGTATCAACAGCATATCCAAGATTGTCATTACCAAGGGTTGAGCATTTTGATGAGTAGTCGTTCTCGTCAGGCATAAGCCTGTCCAGCATACTTGAGCAAAGTTCTTTTGATGTGTTCTGCTTGTTGGCTTGATTCCTGGCACTTTTGACTAAATCCAAACTTCTGGACTGGTTCTTTTGGTAAAGAAGATTAGAATGTCTTTTATGAGACGCTAAGTGAAGAACTCTTTTTCCGACTTTTGGAGAATGATGAACCCTCGAGAGGGAGAGAGAATTCGGCTTGCACTTTCCATTGGGAAGCTTCTTGTCTTGTCGCCTGTAAGAAACATAACATGTTAGACTTTTTTAAAGTAGTGAAAAGGAGCAATCATCCAACAAACACATAGGAATATTATTATTTTCAAACAAACATCAAAATATATATTTAAAAAAGAAGTGGAACAGGCTCGAGTATGAGAACTGGAACATCAAACGTAGCCCACATAAGGAAGAAAAGGCTGTACAATATGTGCTCGTTGGGTGTCAAGAGGTGTAAGTCACTCTCGGAATCACGTGCAACTCGCAAGTTTTCAAAAAATGACTTATATTCGTTTGGGATGAAGGGGAGTTAATCCTGCATGTCTTTCTTGCGGCAGTGACAGTCCTTCCTTGGGGGTACAGGTGTGGTAGAGATACCAAAGAAAGATTGATGGCCCATCTTTTTTTTTTTTTTCAATTCCATTTTTTATGAGAAGTATGGGGATGAAACGAAACCGGCCAAAATAATATCAAGATTAATAATATTAAAGATGCGTAACCGCGATACAAACTATAAAAAGATGAAACAGCGTGTTTGCCGTTCGCGTCGTTTCAGCTCAAGGTTGCTTGGTTACTGGACTTACACCACTTGGCACCTGTGGTGCTTGGAATTTTCAAAATTAGCACTGGAGTCACCCACTTCCCTGAGTCGTAATACCCACCAATGAAGGCTAGTCTGCGTGTACATAGGTAGAGGAATGATCCCTGGATCGAGTACTGATGTAAACGCAATTTCGCCAAATTTGGACTTGGCACAACATGGCACCCAAGGGGCCCATATTATCCCATGGGTAACAGTCTTCTTTCAACATACTTGCTACATATTACAAGGCAAACGATCCCCAGAATAACCGGTTGTCGATATTCTAACTAGAGTACTATTGTGTCCTAGTGGGTAGTTCAAGGGACTGTATGGTCCACAAACCTCCTGCTCCCTGTTTCAACTGGTGTACAGATGATTTTTCTAGGGCTTATGATTATGCAATTTGCCACATAGCTGTGATCAGGGTCGTGATGGAAAGGTCAATGTGAGTTGTTTCCATGTAGAAAGCTACTTGGCTTTCAATTTCTAAATGTAGTACAAGCAGCACTGCTGCCCGCCCAACTAGGGTTTTCTTCAAATGGGTTTATGCTTCAAAAGAAATCGAATGTTGAATTAGAAGAAATCCGTGCTTGTGCCATCCATGGGGCTTAGCCGTTCTAAAATTGACTGTGAACTTGGAAATTTGGCACTATTCAACTGCACAGCATGTCCAAGCGGCTACAAGGGAAGAAAATAATTAGTATATTGACCCTATCACAATGTAGTGATACAAAAATTATTACAGACAAAATCTTCACCTTGGTTTAGGAGCGTATACATTGAGGTCTGTACACAATTGTTCCATTGGTTTCACTTTGGGCGACAGTGTATCATACTTGCTCTTCACAGCAGTTACATCAGGGGGGAGTGGTGGATGTTTGACCAAAGTTGGTGGCTCTCCCTTACTGCAGGCGATAGAACAGAAGATGGCACCTCTGGCTGGAAGAAAAGGACTTCCCAACAAGGACTTGCTGCACGTATGGCATCTGAAGCACTCTTCCGTTGCATGCCAATGCTGCCCCTCATGACTCATCTGACCTATAATCCAAAATTTGAAAATCAAGTCACATTATACAGTCATGCAGGTACGAAAATTGTTAATGGCTTTGATTGTATGTTTTTGTCGTGAGAGAGAATGAACAGGCTTAACCTTCTGGTGGGCGCACGGCAGCACTGAGTGCTGTCCAGACAGTGTTTCTGTGATAAATGGGAGTAGTGTTTTTGAAACGGCCAGGAAGGTTTAGTATCTGCAGTTTGCCATACTGATAACTCAATCCACGTGCCATATATCGTTTTCCTCCTTTGTAGCAGTCACCATTCAAGGTCGAATGTGTAGACACCGCTTTGGCAGTACGCAGTGCTGCAAGCGCCCACTCATGTAAGTATTTTTGCTGTTTGAATATCGGTGTTGGTTATTGTAAAATATGTTATTACGGGTATGTTTGGAGCTATATAATTATAGTTCGCCTTATTTTTTTAATCATAAATTATTAAGTAGAAGTAGATCACACGTTTTTACACATGCAATTAACAAAATTTTAGAATATAAAATAAAATAATTATAATATAAAACTCCAGGTGTTAAGGCATCTTCACACTGAAACAGGATATCCTACTGTGAGTCGGATGGAATGAATAAATGACATATTATGTGATTTTAGCTAGGTATTCATTAAATGAATACAGAATACAGCTTCAGAAATACAGCTTCAGAATTCAGCTTACGGGTGTGTTTGGAGTATGTTTGGAAATTTTCTATCATTTTCATATTAGCAGTGTAAATCAAATATTATTCCTAGGTATCTAGGTACCTATGTTACCATAATTGTTATCGTTAGCTATTACTATTGTTCCTCAATATTGCATGTTAAGGCAGAGCTGTATTGTGAACATGCGGGTAAATTACCTTGGTGAACTCGGATGGGATCGCCACATGAATCACAGAATTCTGCAAACAGGGTATCAAAACAGTTGAGGCAATAAGGATATCCATCTCTCATGATGTATCGCTGTCCTCCCAACTGTTTGAGGCATTCGTTGCAAGCAAAATGATCCATATGCCATGCTTTCCCCTCTGCTTCTGTACATTCATCAGCCAGAATGATCTAGAAAATAATAAAGATTTGACCGTCTTATTCAGAAGCAATGACTGGATATTCTATAAAACAAAAGACTCCTTGCACCCACAGTACAATAATGTTTTACCATGGAACTTGGAAATGTTCAACAACTTATAACTACAACAACAAACGTCTCCACTGCTAATAACTGAGTCTGATGTCAATATCAAGAATCAAGTATTCCCTACCTCACAGCAAGCAGAACATCGTGGCTTGAGCGTTTCGGCGTGATGTCGTCCACAGTACAGCAAACCGTCTTGAAGGAAATAAATGAGATCAACCAAAAGCTCCTTGCAAACAGAACAGGTGAAACAGGCGGGGTGCCAACATGATGCAGCTCGACTAGCTTCCACACAAATGTCTCCAGGTGTTAAGGCATCTTCACACTGAAACAGGATATCCTACTGTGAGTCGGATGGAATGAATAAATGACATATTTACAGAGGAAAATAATACTATCATGACTTCACTAATAATTAGGAAACCCTTTGGTGAGTCGACCACTGCATTGCATTGTCCTGATGAAAATTTGAATGATTGAGATTCATAATATCTAACTAGAATACCTATTTATAACACACAAAAAAAAAAAAAAAAAAAAAAAAAAAACAGTCATGCACCATGGTCGTACGATCGTATGAGCGAATTTTCAAAGCAGTAACTAGGTAGTTATACGAATAATTAAAAAATTACCTTATAGATTCGAAAAATGGAACAGTCTGACATGTGACGCCTCGGTTTATTGAGTTTTCAACGCTGTACGCGATTGTGAAGTCAGAATTGCGATTTCTTCTTCAGTTATCAGATTAGAGCAGATGATCCGAGAAGAACGAGTAACAACCACATAATATTATCTTCATCTTCAAAGTGCTCCAGTTAGAACGGAACGGAATAAGATAGCGCAATTCTGCCTTCACTATCGTTTTCAGCGTAAAAAAAACCTTTAAAATGAGGTGTCACTCGTCACTGTTTCATTTTTTTGAAATTTAGGGGTTTTTTATTATGGGAATTGATTTCTCTCTCTTTCTCTCTCCACCCCTTAAAATTCTCCCAAACCCCCCTTAGATTCTGCCCATCTACGAACTTAGCCTTTCGATTTCCAAGACAGATTTTTTGGGCAAATTTAAATTTTCTATCTCAATTGTATCGAGAGTTATAGTCTGCAATGACACATACATAAATATATATATCGTCGTTAAGAAGCAACACAGCCTAACCCATCTTTCCCAACTTTTCAGGAGAGACAATATACTATTTTATTCCAGAACTACCAGCAATTTCACACTAAAATTACTACGTTTTGCTCACCTTAGGCCCCCGAGAAGTACCTTACCAATAATTAAGATGAATTAATGCTCCGACCGAAAAATCGTGAGGGTCAGTTGATGTTGGCTCAAGAAGTAGTGGGATCGGTGTATTTCCTTCAGGAGTTTTTTCTTCATCAAAAATTTCCTTGTCAAAATTATTGTGGAATGATTATGATTTTATGAGTTTCCTACCTATACTGCAAAATGATTTCAATGATCGAACACCATCATATGAATGAATGAGAAAAGAAGATGTTATTACGAGTCATAACAGTCAGTCTCAAATTTTCGGGAAGAATAAACAAAAGTGATGGTTGGGAAGAATAAACAAAATGAATTTAAGGGTTTCGCTGAGCCAAACTGCTTGGTAAACGTTAGACTAAACTTGGTAAACTAGTATCACAGTCAATGGTATCAGCCTTTGAAGTATAATTCGGCTAATTTGGAGTTCCGCCTCACAAAAATCGCACATTTTTGTGATTTTTGCTGTTTTACCGGCCAATTTACGACATTCTGACGAAGCCATTCTGGCTATCCGGCTAGGCGTGGAAATTGGAAATAAGAAGGCGTCTCAACTTCATTTTGTCCAAATTGTGGGTTAGAATATGTTGAATATGTTTCAATTTTGAGCCAATTATTGGATTCCGAGAAATAGATGTCCCTTTATCTACGTAATATGCAGCGGTCAGACCAGGCTGGACCATTTGGAATCGTCAAAAAGCTTTCCTCGACCGAAACTACTTGCATAAAACAGCAGAAACTTGCATACAAGATCCAAATATATGGAACATGAAAATGAGAAGGTTGGTAGTCTCATTAGTGTCATATAAGCATATCAACCAAGGGAGCCTGTGAAGCCTTACCTGTAGTTTATAACCCAAAGTTACTAGACTTAGACCACACTCAGACTCTAACCCACGACCAGCGATACTTGTTTATCAGCACAGTAGTCTACCTATCAGTACCCAAGTTGGATAAATAAAAATATGCAATTTCAAAAATAAAATAAAATAAATAATAATTGCAAAATAAATAAATTGCAAAATTACAATCAAGTACATGCGATTGTAATTACAATTGCAGCGCACATGAAAGTAATTGTAATTGCAGGTATCAATTACAATTACATTTTGGAGCCCTGCAATTGAAATTACAATTACATGTAATTGTACCCAACAATCCCTTCATAATGGACATAAATATGTAAATCTAGGAACGCGGTAGCGTTCCGCCCCGCCAAGCAAAGAAGTTGAGAAAATCCTCCATAACTACAGACATTCAAACAACACCTCTATAACCTCCACGTACGGCTATCCGTACCTAGTGAGAAACAAAATAACCTGACATGTAGTTTATTCTGAACGAAAGGGACCGAGTTGAGGAAACAATACCTACCTACGTAAGTCAACAACTGTACCTACCATTAAATTAATTAGAATAATTCTATTCTTGTAAGTTGTATTATTGTAAGTTGATGATTCCGACAACGGTCAAACCTATAGCAGATGTCAATATATGTTGCAGCCCTGAAGATGGCTTATTAAAGCCGAAAGCTCGGAAAAACTTCTTCTTTTCTTACCGCCTCCTACAACCCTCCAAACAGACAAAGGTTTTTCAACCAAAGGAGATAATGAACAATACAGAAAATCAACAAAAAGATGTGACATCCCCCCAAAAAACACTCCGTGTAAAAATCACCCCGCCTCGCAAATATCATTCTTCAGAGGCCGGAAAAAGTTATGATATCCACTTTCCCCGCCCGCCCTTTTCCTCATTAAGGAGCTAAGTATAATGAAAAGCTTAACCACATCACAAGCACCGTACCCCTTTCGAAATCTCCCCTTGGCGCTATTGCGAGACGTTTTTATTACTTCCACAAGCAACTAATACTTGTATAAAACGTTAACCACCATTTTTACACGGAGTGTTTTTTTGGGGGGATATTGTATATTTACCTTCGGCGATTTTTTTTTTTTTTTTTTTTTTGTCGTTTCCTCCAGTGTCAACACATTTTTCAAAACTTTTTTTATTTTTCCTTATGAAAAGAAAGAAAAAGGGATTTAATAGGATTTGTAATTTAATTACAATTGCAATTCCTTGCTATTAATTGTAATTGAGAAAATTTGCAATTACATTCAGTAGTGTTGCTTCCGAAAGATTATTTTTCATCATTTTGTAGTTTTGTTCACTTTCCCCTCCAATTTGACGAACAATTACTCGAGTAATTTCAGATGTATCGAATTACTAGTGTAATTAATTACTGTCCAACTGTGCCTCTCGTCAACGGCTTCTGATGAATGGGATCAACTCACCTGAGGGCATTTGTACTCAACCGGAGCCTGTTTAGCGATTCCTCTGCCGAGGAAATCTCTTTTCCGCTGAGCGGAAAATAAGTGGAGTTCCTGGCGCTCCTGCTCAGTGAGGGTGCTGCAGTAGCGGGCGTCGTTGTCTTGAGGAGGCAGCTGGTATCGGAGCTGCTGGAGGCGGTACTGCTCTCCCGCACTGTTGACGTACGGAATCTTGTCTTCGGGTATGCAGGAGAAATACAGGTAAACCTGGAACGCAATTAATCCATTGGTGATACGTATATTTTTTACGAGCCGATTACTTTTTTACATAATTCAATGGATTGTTATGCAGAGTAAATCGGCACTGAATTTGAAAATGCTATTTTACCTGCTGCCATATTGAAATATCTCAGTTCCGATCAACTGCAATCGATGGATTACATAGTTTGGCTAGAGAGTTGACTATCTACACAAAAGCTTAATTATAAATTTAATTTCATTAAATTCGAGTTGATTAGCAGTTTGGAAGCCAAAAGGCGTGTTTAGACTAATTTCTTAAAATTTAAAATTAAAGTTATTAGGACGAGGCCAAGGACATAAGAAGCAGTTACTTGAGGCCAAACCAGATAATAATAATAATAGAAATAAAAACTTCTTAGTAGGCTGATCTTGAGATACTTTTCGTTAATAACCGCAGTAAAGGATAAGTTGGATTCGTCCTCATTCATTTATTGCCCGCGAATTTCTCCCTTTAACCGGCGGCAGAGCGCTTTGTATCTGACAAGGACTATTCGCTTTTCACTAAAAGACTGCTGGGCCAGATAAGATGTGCGAATCCCTCTTTTTGCCGAGTGATCCTTGACGGAATAATAAATAGCTTTGACAGCTCCGCAAGCTGTTCAATATGCAATGCTGATAGCCCTGACACGCTTTATCACCTCATTGACGTTACGAGCGCTCCAAATATTTTGGAATAGCCCTACTCAATGAAGCAGTGTTCCGAGCACTTCTTCTGTGCAGCGATAGGAAGGAGGTGAAGAAGTTGGTAGGCTTTCTGCTGACAGTTTTACGCCAACGGGCATTCACCGTAAATGAGGGTTTCCTACGTATAAATTGAAGGTGTAATGTCTAAGGAACTTGCCATCTCTCTCTATTTTGGTTTATTATCTTTGATAATAAACCATTGGAATCGCCCAAAGAAAAAAATTTTTTTAACCCCTCCTCAGCCGTCCGCGGCACTTTGCCCAGTTAGCTTTGAGCTAAAATTTCGAAATTTTTATTACGGGTTCCGAACAACCCCACAATGATCCTGGAAACTTTTCATTACCCTAGGTCAAGGGAAAGGGGTTCAAAACGAATTTTGAAATTTTGAAAATTTCATATCTCGAAAAATGCATAGGTATAGAACGGTGTACTTAGTTGTTAGTTCACACGTAGTTAGAGTTTATTGTTTAGAATCTTTTGAGACCATCCGCAGTTTCGTACGACCAACTGTTCGTTCACAATGAGGGCTCACAGGTTGAGCCAATATGAACCTGTCAACACGATCACGAATCAAACGGTTGAAATGCAGGTTAAATAACATGTTTTACCACAGTAAAATCAATCTAGGTATTTATCTATCTATCTTTCGCAATAAATGAGTGCATTGAATTATGGAAAGCAAGTTCAATACATTTTTAGATATTTTAAAACAGAATTTATTATAAATCTGATGTTGAATTACAAATAAAATAAAACTTTGAAAAAATAGTGTTTCTAATCTTAGCATAGATGGTAGATCTCCTGTGTTCTTTGCACTTCGATTTCTTACAACTATGGCTCTTGGAAAGCAAAAACTAATATGACCATTTGCTTCCCAGTAAACATTATGTTAAATCCCAGAAGTTAAGCTATCTAAATTAGGACTACGGAAAATACCAGATGGGGTCCCGATGTAGGCGGTCAGAGTAGACCACCTTCCACCAGTAGGGCGCTGCTGCCTGCTGCGCTGCTGCCAGTAGGCCCCTTCCAAGACCGTCCAGAGGCTTCCGGATTTCCAGAACCTTCCGGAAAGTCCCCAGAGGCCCCTTCCACCAAAGTCTCCAGAGACCCCTTCTACTGCCGCTCCCCCCACCAGCAGCCCAGCTCAGTAGAGCGCCAGCAGCCAGAGCAGCAGACCTGCCAAGTCTCTCGTGGCGATTGCAGCCCGTCCGAGTGCTAGCAAATCCCCTGTTCCCCCCTCAGCTATCAAGCCAGTCAGTGTTAGACGCCCTCCGAGCGTGGTTGTGTTTTTGAAGCGTCAGTTACGACGACCAGTTACGTACGCGTACCCGCGAATCGCGTGCAGACAGTGAAAGCATCAGAGATCTCAGATACTGTGAGTTGTATTTCCTTTTCTGGCCAGATAGGACGCTAGGTACAAGTTGGAGTCATCTCCGTTGAACAATCGTAACCTGAGTAGTACGGTTACTCGTACAGTTGTATATGTTACGCTCTTGTCATTTTTATGTTCTTAACCTTGCCCAGGGACCTGTTCATATGGACAGCCCTGGCTCTTTCTAAAGAACGTTCAGTTGTTTGAGACCTTGCACGGTCGTGATATAGTTACAAGTAACAGTCAGTCAGAAGTCACCCTAGTTATTACGTTACGCTTGCAGAGTTTACCTTTTGTTTTGTTCATATTTCCATTTTTGTGTCAATATACTTCCTTGTTCGTTACGGAGTGTTGTTCCTTTCGTCACCCGTACTCGTATTTGGCGTTTATGTAACTGGTGCACACTTTTCAATTCAACTAAATCACGCTACCAAGTGCACCAGCTTACACCGAGGTACCCTAACCACATTTGTTGATTAATAAAAAATAGCATATATATAGATCCAAGCAATATAGATGGTCGTAGGATGTCCTACAGTGTCATTAGGAGAGAATTTGTTTTACAATTTTCTTTAAAGAAAAACAAGATCGTGGGGTCATTAGGAACCCTGCCTGGTATTCGGAGGGTATTGGTATTGGCCCCAAACGAATTTGGGGTCAAAAATGCGAATTTCTGAACCGTGCGCATGGTATTTTGTATTTTCTGTACGATAATTATGATTATGAAAAACCTTGTCATAAAATCCTAGGTATATACACAGCATTGAGATAAATCGATTCACATTGTATTCAACTCAGGAATTGCATGCATCAATTCATTATTTACACCCTTCAGTCGGTCTTTCGCTCTCGTCGAGGGAACAATGTGAGTTCGAGAGAGTGTTTTAAAAAACTCTGCAAATTCTTGACACAACGGTTCATTATCTTCTTTGTGCAGATCACCCTTCTGTCTAGATCACTAGGTCTAAATGTCTAGATCCTAAATGTTAGATTAATTATTATTATGAATTATAACTAATTATTAATCATTTTATCAAGTAGCTAGCGAAAATTATTATTATTTATTGTTAGGTATTAATAATTTGTATTTATTATTAATAATAATTATTATTAATCATGATTAATTAATACGATATAATTCTGGGGTTTTCAATACTACGTCGGTAATAATTTTTCTATAAAAGAAGTACCTACCAACAAACATTCGAAATTACCTTCATTTCCGTCGCATGAAACGTACCTCAGAACAAAACACTCGACATCATTAAAACCACATGATGTTCCAAACAGCCCGTTAGTATGAAAATTGACCTGTATTTCAACCGTTTGATTCACGATCGTGTTGACAGGCTCAACCTTTGAGCCGTCATTGTGAACGAATGGCTGGTCGTACAAAGCTGCGGATGGTCTTAAAAATTCTTAGGAATAAACTCTATCTAAATATGAAATTAAAAAACACACCGTTCTATATGAATTTTTCGAGTTTTGGAATTATCAAAATTTCAAAATTCGTTTCGAACTCCTTCACCATGACCTAGGGTTATGAAAAGTTTCGAGGATCATTGTGGGGGTGGTCGGAACCCGTAACAAAAATTTCGAAATTTTAGCTCAACGTTAACTAGGCAAAGTGGCGCGTACGGCGGACGGACGGATTATTTTTATTCGATTTTCTGAATCTACGTATCTTGAAACGTAAACCAACAAATTTTGAGGGGGGGTTAAAAAAATGTTTTCTTTGGGCGATTCCAATGGTTCATTATCGAAGATAATAAACCAAAAAGGTGCAATTCCGCTTAGTGCGTTAGCGGCGGCGGTGTGGGTTTTCGCAACGAGGACGTGTACGGAGGACTCGTCAATTCCCGAAAGCGCTAAGGTGGATACAGATGATTTCATCCGCTTGATCGTCGAGCAGGTGAATGCTAATGAGGAAGAAATTATTAAATTCTGTCTCAATAAGCACAAAACAATAGGGAAAAACGAAACAGCAACAATAACGGAATGCGTGATGTAGATCGTCAAGCGTGTACGCGTTTATAGAAGCGTAAAGAGCGAGAGAGAAATTATGTAAGTCCCAGGAAGCATAGAATTATACTCTTTCGAAACTTGACTTGGTTTCAAAGAATGAAAACGCTGACCCAAATTCTCAAATCAAAAACGTTGAGAGAACCCTTACAAACGGTTAACAGCGTTGTAATTTACCCAACGGACAAAGCATCTACAAGAAATCCTAAAGAAATCAAACAAGACCTGAGTGTAGTTTTCAATCCGGTTTTGAAAGTGTGGAAATTACGGCGGTGAGCAACATGGGAGAAAAAGGTCTGCTAATCCGTGCAGAGGAAAAAGAGGATCTGAATGCAATTATGCCAATAATACACTGAAAGATCTCGGACTAACCATCTCACGCCCAATGAAAAGGTTACCACGACTGGCACTTTTCGGAGTTCCCTCGGAAGTAACGGAAATCCTAGTTAACCCTACGTGGCCCACGTGGAGTTCGGGCGGACCCCACACGTTTACGCGCTGCTCGCTCTGCAAAATCTCAGCTGTGCAGCTAACAATAGTTACACAACACATCTAGGGCTTTATGAAACGTGTTGACATATATTTTGATTGATCTACTAGGCGTGAAATAACGGCTTTTCGCTTAGAAATTCATCGTTCTCACTGTTTGAGTCAGCTTGTAGACGAATGAAGCTTGGAACTGGCAAATACTTAGCTACAAAATACAAGAATGAAACATGAGAGCCGGGGAAATAACTAGTCATTTTAAACTATAAAACTCCAATACAACCATAATCAAGGCACCCAAATGAATCAAAGTGTTTGCAACCTCATTTCTCTCACATTCGTAAAACTGCAATAAACAAGCAGCTCCAACTCAGCTCTGACCACTCCTCACCATTCGAATTTGAAAATATCCGTCTGTCCGCCGTAAGCCGTCGGCGCCACTTTTCCCAGTAAGCGTTCACCTAGAATTATGAAATTCGAGTAGGTAACGGGGTCTGACCAGTCCAAGGTTTCGACAATTTCAGTTTTTAGTTGACATTTGAATTGAGTTTAATTTAAAGAATTATTAAAGACCATTCGGAGCTTTCTTGCGACCAGCCGTTCGTTCGCAGTGAGGGCCAAAAGGTTGAGCCAGTCAAATACTCATACCTTGTCAACTACTAGAGGCTTTGTGTGTGTGTGTGTCAAACGACGGCTAGTCGGGTCAACGGCGTTTCTGGGGGACAGCCAATTCAAGCCAATTCCTCGTTCCAAGGTACTTTTCGTCCCTACAAAATGAAGAATATTTCGAAAATTCGGTGGTGGGTGGAATTGAAAATTACTCGACTTGTCTCGTATAGTAATTTATACAGAGCTCTTTTTATACTGATCTAGATAGAAGGGTGTAATCTGTTCAGATGATAATAAACCGTTGTGGAAAAATTTGCAGATTTTTGTTACAATGAAGCCCACTTGGGGTGGGACCCCAACCACGCTTTTCAACAAGACACTGCGATAAACAATGATGGCCTACCTTGGGGATTGATGCACTATTGAGTAAGAAGGTACCTGAGGGTACAGAGTCTAGATGCGAGGGGGCAGTACTGAGGAAGGAAGGAAACGCATCTGGGGTCCGCTCAGACCCCACGTGGGCCACGGAGGGTCAAATTAAACAATATGGAGGAACGTAAAATCAAGGTTCAGATGAAATTCGGTTTCAAATTTGGGGGAAAAAGCAAGAACAATTCACATTGAAAGACACAAAGAACTAAAGATCAGAGGGTCGTCAATGATAAGTATTAATTTCAAAATTCACTCACAGGACCACTATATTATTGCTCTGTATAGTTGTTACGCAGGGAAAAGACGAGCCTGGATGGGTCACAGGTCCTTAGGCTCCGAAATTCAACTTGATTTTGACTGCAACATTTTTTTTGTGATATCTATTGAATAATTTCAGTCGTCCATTACCTGATCAGGCTTGAGACCTGGGGGGACCCAGCTGTACTCCTCGAGGGCACAGCCCGAGTCGTCGTCCGAGTGCATTTGCCCGTTCACTTCAGCCATCTGACTCCAGACCCCGCTGAAACAATCGATAGAAAAGTTAGTGATAATGGCCGAGATCAACGAGCAACTTAGTTTTGTATAGAAGACTTCAAAATTTAATGTTAATCATATCAAGCGAATTACTACGTTACCGAATTTGGAAAAAGTCTTCATATTATCGCGGTGCGAGAGCAATTATTCCTCAGTGATTACAGTACAAGTTGAAATGCTGTATAATTTGTACCTATTAGGTACTCATACCTCCTTATTATAATTATTTTTACAATTTACGCAACTATTCATGTGAGACCCTCTAGAGCCTGACTCATTCAGTTGGCTAAGATTTGACTGCTGGCAGACAATTTGATCTGGAAGCAACAGATTTTAAAACGCAAGTAGAAGCTTTGTATGTGAGTCAGAAGTCAAATAAGTGTTGTTCTAAACCGAATTGGCATTGAGAGCTTATAGAACAAGTTTCGCTTTCTGTCTGTCTACATTTATGGCAAAATTTGTGTCCACAATATTCTCGTGGCAAAACCGAAATTGATTGAATTTTCAGGGATCATACGAGTTGAGCTCCAAATGGTCATGTAGGAATTTAATCGCAACATGAATAATAAGTGGCTTGTGAGCAGACATGAAATCCCCACAGCAGCTGTATATTTATCATGTAATACTGAACGGTAAGGTGTTTAGAAAATGGTTAAACAAGAATCCCTTCAATAAATTCCATTGCGATTAGAGCAAGGTAACGTGTGCGCATGGGCTAACCGTATACAGTCATATCTGTATACAGTCACTAACTGTATACAGTCATATCTTCTTTAGTACTACTGCTTCATCAAGTAAATTTCGACTTTACCAGCTTCAAGAAGAATGATCACCACCCAAGTCAGGTTGTATATAAAACTTCTTGCACGTGGCAACGCCGACATTAGGTACTCTGAGATCACCGATTTACGTTAAATCAGTGTAGCAACATCTTCCTGACGGGTTAACCATGTTCTGCCACCTTCTGGGTGAGAGGATCGTATTTCGCGGTCCACGCAGACACATTTTCACAAACATACACACCGCCACACACCACTATTTTATGTCGTGCTCCAACAATTCGCCGTTTGGACGAATAAATATTCAAGTGGGACGATTAGGCGTGGCATAAAAGGCCCATTAGAGGACTTCGGTTGTTCAAACTTGGAAACAGCTTGATGGGTCGGAATGGCGGCCGGATTCAGCATCTTTTCTCACTAAATCAGGCAAACACGGCCGGTAGGGCGAAAATTACACGACGGGTTTCTCTGAATGAGGTTCGAATTCCACGGAAAATAATAATAAGGATCGGATTCCCCAATTCCAGATCGTTCCAATCTTCAGATTCCGTATCGAACTCTAAAAAACCTCCCGGTCTTCTACATTCCCGTAAGTGGGTCAACGACCGTCAATGGAACTTGTATGTACGATTACTTTTATCGTTTCCTAATGTGCTTGTCAGTGTTCCGATACGATCATGGCAAGAAAGGAGGAGTTAGGCATGAATGGTATACCCATTGAGTCAGAATTTAAGGAATTGAAGCCGCACGACTTTCATAGCGATTAATACGGTTTTCAATTTGCAATAGATCATTATAATAGCAACCAGTGGTCATCATCAGAAAAATACAAAACATAGCACGATACAAAAATACACATGGAATGAGTTGGTTGAAAATTACTAGGAGTATATACGAGTTCGACTGTACATAATAATATTATGTCCCCCTCTCTTCCTACAGTCGAACTCGTATATATACTCCTAGTAATTTTCATATTTTTAATATTATGTAATTTTATTTTTTTTTTAATGATTGTTTGGTTCATGCGAGTGTTTTAGTTATTTATAAAAAACAACAGCTCATAAACGAGAAACTAGTCGGTTTTTATACGACAATCCAACGACCGTATATCGAGTATATCTGTACCACGAATGCCATTTTGATTAGGAGGTTACCGGGATTACAGCCTGAAAAATGGTCGTTTTCAAGAAAAATCAATTTTAGTTTTTAGTTAGATGTGTTTTTAGGCAGCTGTAATCCCGGTTTAATCAAGTCCAATAAAAAACTGATATCACAACGTGATTCAGTCTCGAAAAATGATGAAATTTCATGTGCCACACTGGGGGTTGTCCGTCCTATTAAAATTACTTGCAAACTTGGTTAGTCCAACTTAGGGCGCTTCTGGACGCTCCGAGGTGCACCCAAATCAAAAGTTTGTCGAAGTAAAAAGTTCACGAAATTTGACGTAGAATCTGAATATGCAATAAAAAGACGGATTTCTATTTGAAAAAATAAGTCTGCTAGTCAATAGACATTTCTTCCATTCAGTCAATTTCAACTTAAACAGCAATCAGTGATAAACAATCAGTGACTAGCAATCAGTGCTTTAGGAATCACTGGCAGGAATTAGATGTAGGTGAATTTCATGCTTCGGGTGATGTGTTTTGGGACAAAATGAACCTGTGGAGTATTTGGAGCACTATGGCTTCGTCTCCAAAATGATTTAGGGTTCTAAGTATTCCGCCACTTCCTCTCATGTTCAAAAATTATCAGTTGGGAACACTGAAATGAGGGAAAACGGACGCTCCTGGTATAAATACCAGGAAATTCAGTGTTCCCAAATAATACCTAATTTTTGAACGAAATAATTTAAATTTAACAAAAAAATCTGATTTCACCCTTTGATTAATATCCAAAGTTTATCACTGATCGCATCCCCACTACGCAAGTAGAAACTGGGGAATTCAGTATTCGATTGGTAGCCTGAGGTAAAATAGTTTAAGGACGCCCTAAGCCCCGCGAAACAACGAAGCTCTAAGCACCTCGAAATTGGTAGAGGGCTAATAGCGGAATTAGAGATGGCTGGGGTAATTCGACCAAGCAAATGTCCTTTTGCAAATTAGAGTTAAAAATCAGAGTGAATACGATGGCTATGGATTATCAAATCGATTATCTTCTACTGCGATTTTGGACCGCTGGGATCGACCAAGAGAAAACCAATTTTGATTCAGCGGTATTTTCAAGACCACCCGAAGCGTTAACGACCAGTCGTTCGTTATCAATGAGGGCTCGGATGTAGATGCTAGAAAAAACTTGATCGTAACCAAAAGGTTGAACTTCAGGCCGATTTTCATACTCGGGAACAGCTGATTTAAACAACTCATGCTTTTGTGATTCCTGGAAAGAAGGTAATTAAAAATAATTGTTGGTAGATAAAAATATGTACGTAAAAGTAAAACCCCCTGAGTTATATCAATAATTCAACATTTGTATTTAATAAAAAAATAAAACTCGGCGCTTCGCGCCTCGCCAGGGGGGCAAGCCCCCCTGGACCCCCCGGATGCTTACCGTTTGGAGCCTGCGGCTAAAAATCGAGAAACATGGAACATGATTTAGCTATGTCTTCTTTCTCTGTTTGTTCACTATTTCTCACTACTTCTTATAGTTGTCATGACGGCAATGGATACGATGTATGTTTTCTAATTAGTTTCCCTGGTAATGAAGCTTCGACCCTCGCACATAAGATTGTTTACTAACCATTTATAACATCGCATTGTTGGATTAATATCTCGTAGATAAATATAAAACTGCGACATAAATGCGTGATAAATCGAGAGCTTTCCAACGAATGGAGAACGATTTTTGTCCGATGAAAACTAAAGAAGTTTCATTTCCCTAGAAACGACTCGGTTGTACGTGAAAATCATTAAAAAATTTCGTCACCCATTTTTGTGATACATTCCGCGTGACATTTTTCGGCTAGTTAGTCCAAGGCTAAAGCATGTTCCATGCTAAAACATTTGTATAATTATTTCATTCAAAATTTATATAAATAAATTATATTAAATAAATTATATTAAATATTATATAAATATAATATGGGAGTAATGAGCTAAATTGTTGTGGGTTAGTCGGTAACTAGCTCGGTAATGGTCACTTCCGTTTTCTCACTTGATTCCATTCTACTTATCAAATTTTGATAAGTAGAATGGAATCAAGTGAGAAAACGGAAGTGACCATTACCGAGCTAGTTACCGACTAACCCACAACAATTTAGCTCATTACTCCCACTCTTTCGTATGATCATCAGGTTGATCCCAAATTGACCCAGATTGAACGGATCGATACTAAAAATAATCCAGTGATCAACACTAAAAATTAGTAAATTGTGGAAAAATTCGCTTACTATTGGAATAGTCTAACATGAATCTATTGACAAGACTATGAATGTTGTATCCAAGCGACGACAAGGTATCCGTGATATTCAACGCACTCGAACAGAAAAGGAGATGAGTGAAAGAAGGCATGATCGATCTACCGCAAGCGTGGCAACTCTCTGTAATTTACTGTGAAACAAAAGTGCGAATGACCAACAACTGCTGCTCCTCTTCCGAGAACCAGATGCGGCTGCGGGAAATGTAAAACGAGCTACTCAAGGGATAAAGAACGTATATGGATCGCTGAGGAGCGTCTGCTATATCTCAAGCGAAGTTCACCTCGCATCACCAATGCGAGACGAGCAGGAATGTGGGTACGGGGCATCAAAGATACTATGACATCTCCCATTGTGGTGAATGTAATACAGGAGCAAATAATTTAAAGGTGATCGCTACAGTCCGGAGATACGATCAAGCTGTTGAGCAAACATTAAGTCGGCGGTTAGCTGAGGACGTAAGTAAATCGCCACGCAACGAGAAATGATTGCTAACAATTAACGTCCAATCAACATTTCGAAATTCTGCAAAGTGGCAAAGAAGCATCTGAGGTTTTTCCGAACTCAGAGAACACTCGACACTGCTGAAAATGTGTTTTTAATCGTCTGTATTTCATAATACGTATGAGTACTTATATCACTATAAATACAATCACTAATCCGAAATAAACCAAAAGGCTCAAGAAAGATCTCAAGCTAGGATTTGTGATGGGTTTCTTCTCGAATAATTATCCTCGATACGTCTGTATTTCAAAAACAAAATAATAATAATAATAATAATAAATAAAATCCAGTCATGAAGCATGCCTATAAGAGCAAGTTTTCAAAGAAATAATTGCTTTCATGTAAAATGTCTCCATTAAAGAACATGACGTTAGTCTCCTTAGTTATTTATAACTAGGTAATTCAGTCTCTTCAGAGTCGAACTCATTTCCATGAAGAACGTCAAGAAATGAAATGAAATGAAATTCATTCCTCACTAAATTACAGAGGTAAATTATAAACAAATTTACAAAGGGGACCTATCAACCACGTTTCTTCATCTTCAAAGTGCTCTAGTTTGAGAGCGGAATAAGGTATAGCAATTCAGACTTAACCATTGTATTCAGCGTATAAAAACCTTTAAAATGAGGTGTCACTTGTCAGACTTTCATTTTTCGGGTGACATTTTAACATTTTAACTTTTGCCAGTGTTTCAGTTCGACGTGTCGATTATAAAGTACATCGCGGGATGCAGCATTGTTGACGTCGACAAGGTTGGGGGGATCTCAAGAGGCTTCAGCACGTTTTGCAGAGCACATGCAAACCAGGTTTCCGGGTGGATATGTCATCTATGCAGATGGGTCAAAGGCTGTGGATGGTTGTGGTTGTGCTTTTTTTGACCCACAGGTTGAAACTGGTAGAGCTTTCAGACTCCCTAAGTTGTTCTCGAGTTTTACCTGTGAAGTTGTTGCGATCCGAGAGGCCCTGCGGTATGTCGGAGTCGGAGATCAGGAGTCAACCATTATAGTTAGTGACTGCCGAAGCGCCATTTTGAAGATATCCAACTTTGTTATAAAAGCCAACTATAATCATGTCCTCATGGAAATACAGGAAATCGTTTTAAATATGAAAAGAGACGGTCGACGAGTTCATTTTGTATGGTCGAGATCGCATGTTGGTGTTCGCGGAAACGAAATCGCCGACTCTCTGTCCATGCACCGACATCTACGTGAGGCTACACGAAGAATTGAAGATCCGATGGCAACAGCATTATGATGAAGCCAGAGCGGGCATAAGGTACCGCAGGCACAACCCTCAAATTGGGGTAAAACCATGGTTTTCCTTGTTTGAGCTGAGTAGACCGGAGATGAGGGCGATTGCCCGTATACGTTCTAACCACGCTTTATGTGGTGCGTACTTGCATCGAATCGGAAGGGTCGACGTTCCAGCGAGCGAATTTTGTCAGGATCAGGAGGACGACCTGGAGCACAGATTCATGATTTGCCCGAGATTCGACCCTGCGAGACGTCGGTTGCTGGATACGTGCGCCCGCCATTTGGTCAATCCACTAAACTTTCCAGGAATTGTGCACTCACGGATTTTTACAGTGTTCAAAGGAATTTGTTTATTTATCCAAGAAGTAGGAATCAAAATTTTATTTAATTATTTTTTCGCCTTTAATTGTAATGTGAAGTAGGAAAATAAAATTACTTCATGGCTATGGCTGCTGGCTAATGCCAAATGAAGAAAAAAAAGTCAGAATTACAATATCTCATTCCGTTATCAGATTAGAGCAGACTTAACATGAATATCATATCAAGTAACAACCACGTTTCTTCATCTTCGAAGTGATCCAGTCTGAGAACGGAATGATATATCGCAATTCTGATTTCACCATCGTGTTCAGCATAAAAAAACCTTTAAATGAGGTGTCACTTGTCAGAATGTTTCATTTTGGGAATTTGTGAGGAATTTTCCCCCTCTAAAACTCCCCAAAACCCTTCCATTACAGTGGCCCGATTCTGCCTGTCTACGAACTTAGCCAAGACAGATTTTTTGTGCAAATTTGAAATTTTTATCTCAATTCTATCGACAGTTATCGTTTGGAATGACACATACATAAATATATTCATACGGATTTTGGTATGAAAATTTTTCGAAAATTCGAGTTTAAAAAATGTTGGACCGAGAACAAAAAGATTGTCTAACACATCCTTCAAGAATAAATCCAATCTTTTCTTAGCACAGGACCCCAGTGCCACAGCCCCGCTCCCTGATGCCGCTTAGTCACTATAAGCTAAGCAACTAATTCTGCGAGCTCCATGAGTTGACCTTTATAATAATTATTTGAAATTATTATTGAATTATTGAAATTATTATTGAATTATTGACATAATTATTGAATTAATGAAATTATTATTATAATAATTATTGAAATTATTTCAACTGTTAGAACCATTTAATGGTTCTAAGAGTTGAAATTTTGCAGGTCAACTCATTAGATAACTACAGAAAACCACTCGATACATCTTATAGAGAGTTTTCCTGAATTGATCAAATGTACTATGTTTGGGAAAACACTTGTGCACAAAATCCTAAAACTTTACCTATTTGTTCTTCTCAACAAGTACACATTCGTGAATTTATTTCTATTCAATAATTTAGCCAAGGTCAGATATTGTCTAAAAGGACGATAGTGTTGTGTAGAAGGATGTACCTAGTGTACGATGTTCTCTATCTCTAATACATTATTAGGAGCAGACTCCTGTGTTTCAACGTTTCTCTCCATTTGATGTAAAGCATAACACTCATTAGTGAACGATATCACCTGAACTGATAGTAGTTCACACTTTATCATAATCACGCTTTCATCGTAAGAGAAGAGAAACCAGTGTAATGGCGGAATGAAACCTGACGGATCCATGATGAACTCACCCAACTAGCTTAGAACAATAACAAGCCGTGTTCAATTCAGATTGGAGTATCGTCGTCAGCATTGTTGTTCAATTTTGTACGAGAACGGCAGTAATGCAGTGGTGGAATAGCGATAGAGATACTCGGGTTGACAATTACTAATTAGAAGAATGAGCTTGCCGACCGGCAGAGGGCGACCCTGACACTGGAAAGTCTCAAGCTCTTGGGGAATGCGGTTCCCAGAAAACGTGTAATTACGACGATGAGAGCAAAGGCGGCGGTTTTCAGATGATCCGGGTGGGCTCACCTTCCATTCTCCAGGAGATGGACGGGGAGAGGCTCGGGGAAAACTCTGACATGGCTTTGGCTGGAAATGTCTTCACGGACGGTATCATCAGAGGGTGCCATCTCATCCTGTCTCCCTGGTTTCGAGTAATTTCAAAGGTCCGCGTGGAATCTCACATGGTTGTCTGATAGAGATGGAGCAATGCCGGATCAATGGAACGCAGAAATGATGGAAAGCAGTTTAATCGAAGGAGTTTATAAGAATGAGGTTAATCCCAAGGTCGCTAAATCAAGTTGACGTCAGAGTTTTCACAGAGCCATCCGAGGGCTAGATACGCCTGAGGGTCGTGTGGTTGTTAGATATTGACTTAATTGATCTGTTTTAATTGAATTGAAGTAGAAATTATATTTTAATTTAATATGAAATTTAGCCCCAATGGAGTTCTCGAGTGGCTCAGTGGCTATATTCCCACCTTTATGTTCCACTGCTACATTGCAGTCATATAGAATACAACGCCAACATCAAGATGTTATGGAGTCCCTCCGCGCTTTAGATCCGTCTGTGGATAGGGCAATCACAGAACACCACTAAACGGTATCCTAGATAAATTTGGGTACCAGGTAGATACTTACAGTTCCGATAGCCGTGGGAATATAATCCTAGTACTATATACATTGGTGGCTTCTTAAGGCGAAAGGAGAGCCTATGACATAGTACGTTGTAAGGTGGGAAGAGGGAGATATACATTGGCGATAAGTCCATGGAGAGGTCTACAAGTCTTATATAGGCACGAATCTGGACAGTACGTACCGAATAAAGTATAACATATAATATTAAAATAAATATAGTAATTTCTAGAATTAACACTTTTTGTACAAGATTCGATGCGTGCTGATACCAACTCCTGATACCCTGATGACATTGGGATCTAGCCTGGACCAAACGAGACCCAATGCATCGCAACTTCTTTAACTGACGGGAATTGGATGGATCCAAAGTTTGAAAGGTCGTCACATTCTGAACTTCGGAACACAACATGACGAATGGGGCAGTGAAAAACTCCGACCAGAAAACATTAGGGAAAGTGAACCAGCGAGTTCTTGCGGTCCTCACTAATTGGCTATACAACGTAAAGTAAACGCCGATGCAGGCGAGGATTTTACGTCCGACTGTTCCAGCTAGCTTCCCGGATGTGATCAGCTGTCCTCTAAAGAATTTGTTCTGATCACTTCGCTCTTGGCTACTTATTGCCTCGCCCCCTTGAGTCATACTTGGACATGACAACACGTATCCCGGCGGTCACCCTACAAGTACTTACCACACTAGAGGTATCTCAACTTCGGTGATCGTATGGGAACCGGTTAAGGCCGTAAAAAATGGCCTGTTATGCTTATAATGGGGGAATGACGTTACTATGTACGGCTTTTTCCCTGCACGCACTTTCAAAGTCTAGTTATTTCCATCGCCTTTTTTCATACATGTACCAAATCGGTAGTACTCCATCGATGGCGCACCATAGTTATTCATCTATATGCCGAAGAAGTACGAATTTTTGCATTGTATTTATATAAGCTGGTTCACATGGTCCACGCTGTTCAGCATCGCTCCGCAAGTTCTTTTCCCAACAAGCATTCCAACGAAGAATGTGCGTTCCATATCATTATTCCACGACGTAACCGTACACGATTGAAATACGGTTAAGTTCAACATTTAAAATCATGTCATCACTTGGGACTGAGGGCTCAATATCGACAAGGGACAGAACCAGCAAAAAAAGTTCAAACGTAAAACCTAAGAATTTCAACTTCAGTCGGGTCAAAACGGAGCAAATGCAGGTGAGAGGGTTCCATGAGAGACGCTCTAACCTGCAATTGGGAAATAACAACTCAACTTCTTACGGAGGTAGTGCAGGGCGCTGGAGGGCGGAGCTGTTAGGACGTTTGAAAATCACTGCCTTTTCCCTGACGTGACAGCGCACCTTTCAAACCAAGGTCACCTCTAATCATGAGCTCTTTCAAGCCTCATTCCAGATGCCGCTGCCCCCAAAAACATTTTCGACTCCGTCCACGTCCAGCACAAGGTGGACTTCTTGTTCCTGTCATAATGGTAGACACAACCGCCCCCTGCCGACAACGAACGGATAACGAACTAAAAGCCTAACCTTTACACAGGTAGGGATAAACGATAAGAATACGCCCTTGATACTTTTCATTCGATACTGACACCGGTGTTTAAAAAAATCCCCATCATCAGATACAGTGTCGAATCAAAAATAGTGCACATTTTTTATTTATAATAATTATTATAGTTTTCACGGTTTAAATAAGTATTTCACGTTATAAAACGCTGGATATTCATTTTTTATATCAGTCAAAAGATTTTCGGGATGTAATGTTGGATGGAGAAACCATAAGAACAAGAGCGGAGGATCGACAAAAATCACCTTTTCAATTTTGTCGATCTTTCACCGTAGCATGGTGCCGTGGACCACAATTTCAATCATCAACCTATTCAGTCATCTAATACCAGCTGAGTGATCCGAGGATTGCTCAGGATGATATTAGATTGGGTTGTATTGAGAACAGGAAACAGCGTCACAGCACAGTGGTTCAAAACGTCCTTTCTCTGGAAAAATCTAAATTGTTTGTCCCCTTCATAACAATAGCAATAATAGGAGCGACAGAGCGATTGAACCTCGTTAAAATTGTTATGGAAACATGATATATTATAGATAATGATATAAAACACTTACACTGTGATATACTTTGCAGAATTCAATTGTATATTCATCCAACAAGGAAACAGCAAAAGACACAAGAATATAATATCTATATTTTCAATCAATTTTCGTTCTCCAAATAAATTATACTTCTGGAGTATATGATACTCGCATGCGATTCGTTTTTTTTAAACAAACTATTTTGTTCGTCAATATTATGATGTAACTATACTGCCCACCCACGTGGCAGAATAGTTTTCTCTTCTGTCCTTGTTTATATGATATGTACAGATCACGATGACAAAAGGATGAACAACAAATGGATTCAAAAACGTATATAGTCTCCGAACTGTGACACAGGAGGTTGTTGAGGCAACCATCCCGTCCTTCATTATCTAGAGAGGAAGATAGAGGGAAGGGTGTAACATTTTTCGGATCCCAAGTATTGATCAAACCAAATTTTTGAACACTATCCTAAAACTGAGGTTAGAACAGAAGTCTTCAGACAGCTCGAATGTAGGAACTATGGTGTCATCTTGAAGACATTTCTTCTGAAGATTTATAAATAACCTCCTTATTCGAATTCAACACTTGGGTACAATAGATCGTATGAGGGGTACATTGATGGATCACGACACTTGTTTTTTCTATTAATTGCTATCATCAGGGTGATGCAATGTAGTCCCAGAGTGGAACACAAAGTCCAGAGTTTCCGTCAACTGTGGAAAAACTGGGCGATCCAGATAGCGGAAGAATTTGATCACTCTGAAAGGAAAATTCAAAATGGTGGGAAATGGACAGTTTTATTCATACTGTGTCATGTCATGTCTTTGCTCCGGTAGTATTCATCCAATATTAATTATATTTTTGCCGGTTCGCCTCCAGATGGTCCTGTATTAATTCAATCGTAATAAAAGCTATAATTTCGTCTGCGCGTGAAAAGGAAATAACGTGGAATAATTGAATTGATTTCATATGAATTCATCATTTCGCCCTGTCAGCACAAGCACATTCGTCAGCTCAAGCTCAAACGTAAAATCCGATTATTTTCTTCTCGCGGATTTTATTAGAATTTAGCGTAATTAACCTTCTCCTAATTGATTTACAATTTTTTTTATTTCTGTTTTTCCTCTTCATTAGCCCTTTGTAGCGGTATATTCAGCTTCAGTATGAACATCTTTCTTCCCCTCATTCTCAATCTCGTACAGAATCCTTTACCACCTCAAGTATACTTCGGTGCAGTGGCTCCTCTTTGTGGAAGAATGCCACCCTAAATTATTAAAATCGACCTTCAATTCAACTGAACTGTATGGAGGCAAGTAACCACCTCCCTCATTACAATGGTAAACATAGTGGTGAGAAGAACGCAAGATCAAATTAAACCGGTTTAGCTGCTACGCGTTTAAACTACAGAAAAACAGCAATAAATTTTCTCTATACGAAATCAGAGACTTATCGCTCCCGATCAACCCTCAGAACCAGGTTTTCACGAGTACAGCAACGCTGATCATAGCACCTGATTCTCACAATCATAATCTGAAGTTCATGGAATCCACGTCAGTGTGAAGTGCTGCTTGAGGTTACCTGGGTCATTCTCATTTAATTTGACCATTTGGCTTTTCTAGACCCTGCAAGTTGGGGGAAAAAATAAAGCAACTTTTTGAATAAAATTTGATCTGGAATGTTACTGTAGATGTTCAGAATAACAAATTTGAGCGTCAGTTGTCAGTTTTTTCAGTATTACTTTCTTTTTATCAATTTTGAACGTTTGAACTCAGAAGTAAGTTTTGTCACGAGTGTTACCGTACAAAAAGAGGCTGAAGGGAGGAAAATGCGGCATGGTACACGTCTTCGAGCTCTGAAAACATTCAGCAAACTATGAATTTCTAAACTAAATTTAGAATAACAAAGCAACCTGTCGCAAATTGATTTAAATCTATTTATTGTACCCAAAAACTGTTATGGGGACCTGTTCACGGTAACACTCGTGACAGGTGCAGTAGATCGAAGAAAACAATTCTTGATTGCGAATGTTTTTTTAACAAAAGTAGGTACTATGTTTGAATGATTTGAATTTGTATGACTAGTTATATAAGTAGGTAGGTACACATTACTAATCTCCTTAGTTATTTATAACAAATTCAGTCTCTTCAGAGTCCATGACTTGATGTCCATGAAGAACGTCAAGAAGTATTAACCACGTTTCTTCACATTCAAAGTTCTCCAGTTTGAGAACGTAATAATATACCGCAATTCTGATTTTAACATTGTGTTAAGCATAAAAAAAACCTTCAAAATGAGGTGTCGTTGTCAGAATGTTTCATTTTGGGAATTTATAGATAATTCCCCCCCCCCTAAAACTCATGTAGATACCCTTAGAGTGACTCGATTCTGCCCATCTATGAACTTAGCATAACTTATTTTCACCAAACAGTGGGACACTCATTTTTTTCTGTTTTACATTTAAAGTATTAGAGATAACTTAAAAAAAACCTTCATAATTTGAAACAGCATCATATAACAGTGAAATCCCTCGTGGTTCAAATCTTTTAATCTGTGAGTACTTCATTTCAGATGGTGATGAACTTCACACCCACCCCCTTGGGACCGTAACACTCGTGACGTTTTCAAACTTTACATTGAAACATTTTTTCTTGAGGATGTGCTAGGTACATTTTAACGATACCACTGCATTCCTCTCCAAAAAAAACCTTCAAATTGATACCGAAAGTCTTCTTTTTTTTGAAGCTGAAAACCCATGTAAAAAACGATGTTGTAGACTGCGGACATTAAATGGTCAAATAATATGAGAATGACCCTCCTATCTTCTCTAATCCCGACTCTGTTCCACGATGTAAAGGAAGTACCACGAGTAAGGACCTATGTATTTCCGTTCTTTCTTGGGGAATTTCGTTTATCGGGGGATGGAATATTATTTTCGTAATTTGATCACATAATATCAATATATTATATTGATATTTTTCTCTCCGTTACCTTGAAGACGAAGGTCTACTAATATACCACCGTACATTATTTGCATTTTATCAGTTTTAGCCCCTCGAGACCGGTCAGCGGCTTGCAGAGAGTAGACATAATAGTAGAAGACATCATACCCTAAAGAAGGCATGTACAATATTTATGGACAATGTCCGAATGTGATGTGTCCCCGAAATTAGGCAAACATCGATTTTTTCATCATACATCAAGTTCAGAAGTACGTTAGATCAGCCCGTTGCATTCCACGTTGCTATTCGAAGAGAAAGTGTGCTGCTCATTTTCTATTCAAGTTTATTTGTTGTTGGATGAAATGTTGTTTTCTATGATACTTCTCGCGTTTCGTTAGCAACAGAGCGACATGGTTTCAACGCAGAACGTGCACTAGGTACGTGACATTTGGCAGACGTTGAAATGAGATTTGTCATGAGATACCGAAGATCAGCAATGGACCCCCTTGCTTTCTTGTGATTCCGAGATAAGTACATACGGTGACGCCCAGAGTCAGGGCCCTGAGCACCAGAAATAAGTCTACATCACTCGCATCGTTTCCGACCGTGGACGAACCGTACTTCATAGAAAGCTGAAAATGACACACAGCTACATTAATATGAAGACTAACTCAAATTGGCAGTTTTCAGACGCTATAAAACACCCGAACGAGCAAATGTTGTGAACCTTTTAACATTTTGAATGAGGGCCAAGTTAATCTATTTTAATAGTTGCAAATCATTGCAGTAATACATTGGAACCGAGGTAACCGATAAAAAGACGAGGAGTCAACTCAAGTCTTAACGATGATAAGTTTACTGACATGGCGAATCATGAACGTACAAATTAGCATGGGTGTTTATGCCACGCAATAATTTGATGGACGCGTTCCCAAGAACATATCTCTCGGATGTTACGAAACAGGAAAAAATAAAAGCATTAGATCGGCCGTCAGTTATAAAATATCATCGAGAGTTATTCCGACATCGAAGCAACACGACTACACGTTTAGGATAAGCTCCGGGAAGGAGTGGATGTCAGGCGCGATCAGATTTAGATGAAATCAAGTTTGAGATTGAAGACCCCATTTAATGAACGCTCTTCATTATCATACATCTCGAGGAAAATATTACGCTTTTAATATGTAGTTACCCTCGGGACCAATCTCCCGTGAGAGTTATGACCGTTTCTCCATCGCCGTAATTTTGAGTTCTATAAATTACGGTGATGTGCCCGTGAAATAAAAAAGATACAGAAACTAATGCTAATGGCGGTTATTAGGACCTCATCAACTTTGACATTTCGAACTAAGTCGGTGCGAGAGCTGGCCATTTACACTAAAACGTTGAGATGATATGATGTCATACCTTTCTCCTACGCATCGCGGTAGTTTCACTAGTGGTTTTATTGCACTCACCCTATTATTTCTTAAAAGGTCTCCAATATAACATCGCATTCATTTCCTGTAAGTATCCCAAAGCTGACGATTTCATAGAAGAGCATCTGGTTCAGGGTGATGTGTGAAGAACATGATGGCTAAGTGAAGTAATTTGGTACCGTAGTCGGCGTTACACGTAACTTACAGTCCGATTAAGGTTAAAATTGTACAATCTGGGTGTCAACCCGCAGCTACCCTTCAAATTTCAGATAGTTTCCAACATTTTTCAGTTAGTTGTGGGCGCTTCACGGGAAACAAGTTCTTGCATGCGCCGAAGAATTACAAATGAGCTTCTTATAAATCCATTTGTGTATCAATCCACCAGTTGCTACTTTCCAAATTTTAGCTTGAACACTGCTTTGGGTAGGTAAATGTAATTTGCAAGGACAGGCAGAAGTATACGATACCAAGTTTGCTATCAAAGGTCAAAATGAAAGTAGAAAAGTGGAAGTAATAGCACATGTAATTCTTCCTTCCTAGCAGTGATAAACGGGTTCTGTTAATTTGTAGATTCAGGAGCAATATATGTATTGCTCTAGTGGAGTCACCAAGCAAATATAAACGCCGTTTCAGGTATGTTGCATAATCCACTTATGAACAACCGCCGTCTAAACTTCTGCTATTTTTAACGATTATTACGGTTACAGATTGTTACTGATTTCAATGGTATTCGAGTAGAGAATGGAAGAAAAAAATGGGAGAAAATGTGCATTATTGATAAAAATGTTGAAGTTTGTCTGAAAAGTTCAAATCGAACTCGTGATGATCATTCTGAGGGGCCCAGTCCGAATAAGGAAGATTGAAAGATAAAACCCTTAGCCTTGGTCAGGCACTATTGCATCTATACCACTTACGGAGACCATTTGAAAACTTATAACACATCCACTTAAAATAATATGAATTGGAATTACGGGCTTATCTGGACATTACCTTGTACTTATCATGGTATTCGATTAAAAGAACCAGAGTTTTCATAACGCAATACACGGATTTCATGATAGCGCAACTGCAGACAAAATTACCAATTTGATGTTGATGAAATTGATATAGAACGATTCTCGGATCGAACTCCATAACCCCCTCATCAAATTACAGCGAAATAATAAGCCTCAGTTCGTCATGAATCTTCTTGATACAGCCAAAGCTTATATAATCCTGAGCTACGCACACTGCTGATCCATTTAGTGTGGATCTGTTACGTCTGTGCGGAGCCTTCAAGCAGGAATTGGATCTTAAAATTACGAATACAACTCAAGTTGATAACCTTTGAAGGTGTTCGAAGTTACCATATTTGGCTCGCCAACGCCCGAATGCACAGCGCTATTGAAATATGATCAAATGCACGGAATACAGGTCGTTTTTAGTAACTGGTTATGAATTATGATATCGCGTTGGCCTCCACCTGTACAACAAACAAGTGGGAAGCAGAATTCTAATGCCTCGTCACATTTGAAACCAGGATTTCAATGAGATATTTAGAGCAGAAAGGAATTTAATTAGCCCGCATAGAAAGGAGAACTCGAGTATTCAACTGCGAATTGCATTACCAGGAGATGACGTAGACCATCTGATTGACAGACGTATGAGCATAAAAGGATTACAAACAGACTGGTTTGAACATTTCAAGCAACACCGAGTATAATAGGAAGGGTATGTTATATGCCATATTCAATTTCACCTAGATAATGTCTATGGTACCATCCATAGGGGCCACCATGGCGATCTGATTATTGAACGAATGTATGGTTTACAGTTTTGTTAGTATATATATATTAGTATACTATCAACTTGAATGAACGAACAGGAGGATGAAAATTATAGAAAACACTTATTACATTTGGAAAAAGTGGAAATTTTCGCTGTACAGCGTCGTCAGCCCGAGAAGAAAATCTAGTATATTATATATTATATTATATCTAGTATATTAGTATACTATCATGTATAGTAATATGTATATTACATAAAATTATGGAGCTCTGAGAAGTTCCTCATTATGAGGATCAAGAATTTTCTTGATCCTCATAATGAGCAACTTCTCAGAGCTCCATCTCAGCGGTATCTCCGATGGCCACACGGACGCATAACTCAGTCTTTCTTCAGTACCTACCGACTATAAATTATTGCGAGGAACATTGCTATAGGTTTTACGATCCTCCGTTTTAATGGCCATCTTTTGCTCTCTCCATCCGATAAATCATGATTATTATGTTACGTTATCGTCTGTCGCCCTCTCTCCTTCACCTCTTCCCGTTGGTCCGCTCACGGTAATACGAGTACCTAAGAATGTAGGGTTTTTCGGGTGCAGCTTGTTTCATTAGAGGACGACGTTGAAAGCATGTGTCACTATTTGAGCAGGCAGATTTTGAGGGAGAGTTGAAAAACGTTTTCTGGTCAATAATAATTTTTCATTTTTGGAAATGACGACACCCAAATGTGTCTTGGTACGTAAAAACTCAAATCAAACGTCCGAAACTCCAAGAAAGTTTCCATATCTTCTTGGAACGAATCCCAGAAGACACGACCTATTCTTCCTTGACTTCTTTTGCGTCCGCAAGGCGGTTGAGCTGAAAAAATAAATATCTTGGGAAGTTGAAGCTGGTGACGAAGTGGTTATGTATTTTTACACAATACGTGACGTGAAAGCTGAGTTCAAAGTAGTTTTCGTGAGAACGCCCCCTTCCATTCTTCTCATGCACATCAGAAGGGTAAAGCGCTGTTGCATTCTCTAAAGCTTAAGCGGTCATTGGACTCTGAATATTCTTCGAAACGTTTGTGTATGAATATCTTAATTCCAGAATTGCAATGATTTCGTAATTGAATCGTAGGAAACGACAATTTTCAATTCTCAATTGTCAACTGCAATTTCAAATTAGAACATTCCCAATCACAAATGTTACGAACTCTACTGAAAACGATTTATGGGTACAATCGCTGTCCTCTGACTATACAGGGTGTATCAGTCTCGACTCGACAAATTTCAGGGATCGATTCTACGACTAATTTTCAACAAAAAGTGTCTCTTAGCCTTTTTTTAACCCCGTCAAAAACCCTCTATTTTAATATTAAGATTTTTTTCGTGTTTTCGACCTTGCCGCACTAATATGGCCGTAACTCCCTTGATTTGATAAGTAGATTGAAATCTGAGATCACCGTTGGAAAGACCGCTAAAAAAACATGAATTTTTGAGCAGTTTCAACAGCTACAAAATGAGGTCAAAGTCAAAATTTTGAGAAGTTTCCAAAATTTCACTTTTTTAAATCCGCTGTTTGACCTTTTTAACGTTGTGTTTATCAATCCCCACTTACAACAAAACTTTCTTAGGATCTCAGCGTTCCAACGGTATATTCAAACTAATTTCATCACGATAATTAGAGGATAAAATTACGTTTGAATGCAAAAAACGTGGGTTTTCCCATCAAATCGTCGAAAAACTAGTTAGTCGTTGTTCGACGAGTTTGGTATCAACTCCTACATATTTTTGGTCACTAAATCGATTGGTGGCATCCTTGAACCTCCCCGACTCATTAAAACCTAATTTATCGACACTCCAAACGTTTCTCCGTTATCTTACTCAGAGCAAGACTAGTTAAAGAACAAGCAGTAAAAAAGAAGACAACTCCGTTAAAAAAAATATCACTTCATTAAAACATAGAGATACGGTTCAAAGTCCCCCCCCCCCCCTTGTCACACACAGAGCATCGCCCGATGTCGAACCGACTCTAACGTCCGTCGGAGCTCAGCACAATCATCACTCAGCTCCTGGCAACATAGCCTGATCCTGTTGTTCAACTCTTCAAATTCTTGACACAAAGGTTTATTATCTTCTTTGTACAGATCACCCTTCGGTCTAGATTACTGAATGATAGATTAATTATTATTATGAAATTTTAGCTCAACGCTAACTGGGCAAAGTGCCGCGAACGGCGTACGGCGGACGGACAGATTTTTTTTTTAATTCGAAACGTTATTGAAACTTAAACCAACAAATTCTTTGGGCGATTCCAACTTTATTTGTGAACGTTATTTGAACCTCTACCTTCCCTAATGATGGCAAAGCCGGAAAACGTTGCATATGTACTTCGATAATGAACCATAGGAATCGACCAAAGAAAAAAAACTTTTTAACCCCCCCCCCCCCTCAAAATTTGTTGGTTTGCGTTTCATGATACGTAGATTCAGCAAATCGAATAAAAATAAAAAAATAAAAAATCCGTCCGTCTGCCGTCCGCGGCACTTCGCCCAGTTAGCGTTGAGCTAAAATTACGAATTTTATTTTACAGGTTTGGACCAACCCACAATGATCCTCGAAACTTTTCATAACCCTAGGTCAAGGGGAAGGGGTTCAAAACAAATTTTGAAAAGTTCAAAACTCGAAAAATTCAGATGTAACGGTTTAGTTTTCAGTTTAGATTTAGTTAGAGTTTATTTTTTAAAAATGTTTAAGACCTTCCGCACCTTTGTACGACCAGCCGTTATGAATAATTATAGATTAATAATTATTAAGTACTATAATAATTACAATAATAATACTAATTACAATAATGATTACTATAATAATAATAATAATTACTATCAAAGTGGTGTACATTTTTAATATTTATTTTAATATTAGGCCATTCATGTTTCATAAACCACCCGTTATTGTACAATTTCCAATTTCCTGTACAATTTCTGCAGTTTCGCAAAGCAATGAGTGTTAAAGGTTGTGGCATTTCGTATGCGTGTTTCTGATTATGTTCCATGTCTGAGATAGAATCTTTGCTCCATGTGGTCTTTGGTTTGACGACACTAACGATCCTATTGGACGAATCATTTTATTCAAGTGAAATTGGGGGCTTTCATCAACAGTAATTTTGGTGAATAGACCACCGGCGCGCCGCGGCGGCCTCTGCTAGTTTTATCTGCCCTTAGCAAGTGTGGTTCGTCAAAAATCTGATGTAGGTACTTCCAGAACGCAGAAAGTCACTTAGTTAAATTCTCCAGTATAAATTCAACAAAAAATGAGCTCATGACGTGTTTTCCATGGAAACGGATACCCAGAGACGAAAACCGACGACGCCATTCGAAAGAGCATGAAAAATTAGTGTATTAATTAATATATTAATCCGAATTTCGCCAAAAATTGACTTAATGAGTTTCTCCTGTATGCCGATGATATGTTTAACTTATTTTGTTTGAAATGAATCAAAATTTTATTCAGTTCACTTAAAATAGCCATTAAAAAATTGGCTTGACATTTCTTCTTTTTTACACTAAACCTTGCTTCATTTAAAAAAACGTTTCATGGAATGATGGAACGTACTCATACACTCCCGTAGGAACTAATAAGTTTGATTAAAACACATAAAATTTCAAGGCGAATAATGTTGAGACAACCAATAAATGACTACTCTTTCGATAAAATAAATTGAAACGAAATTAAACTTTGCGAAAAGAATTTTCAAGGATTTTCACATTTTCGAGGACTTTCGTCACAAGAAATTCATGAAGAGCGTAACGTAATTTACGTAACGCATGGTTGAAAAAGAGAAGTTGAAAAAAGAGATTTTCGTGGTCTACGAAATTTTAAAAACTCATTTTTGAGGATAGAAAGGAAATTCATGCGTGATGGCTCATCACAGTACCCTTAGAATAGTTCATAAAAATATAATTGAAAAAGGAGACAAAATGTGTTATTTCAAATTACCTCATAATCCAATTTGTTAGCTTCCGATATATCACTTCCGACAGACAGGTCTACATCTCTCTTTGTCTACATTAAACTTATTTTCTTCTTCTTCTTCTCTATCACTGTGACAGGCACTGATGTTGAACTAATTCTCTAGTTTCTACAACTGCTTGGATTTAAGAATAATCAACACTGTTTCAGCTTGAGGGTGAAAGAGAGGTGTTCTACTCACTTACGCTCTTCATGAATTTCTTGTGACCAAAGTCCTTCAAAAATTTGTCAAGTTTAATGTTGGTCGAGCACTGTAATCCATCGATTACACTGGGCAAGAAATGTAAGACCTCTGTATGAGCATCATGCTGTGGGTTGCGGAAATTAGGTACTGAAAAAATAGGCTCATTGAGGGATGTTCAAGAGCAATGCAGGACCCAGATAATACGGTAAAATCAAACCCTCCAGAGCTCAATTTAGGTTCATTAAATACAGAAAAGTAAACCACTGTAATTGCGCATGAAAAATTCCCATCATTTTCCATAAATGGGGACGTAGGTATCCAAGAATCGGACCGACTTTAAGAAAACCGGACGGAGCCGTGAAAGTCAGGCTAATTCATCATGACATTTGACTATTAGAAGTAATGATGCGTTCGGCCGATTTTGATAAATTACCATCAATTCGAAGAATGAGCCGCCCAACGGGATACAGGTTTTGACTTCTGAAATGAGGTTTTTTTGTTTCCAGCGGAACGGAAATTGCAAACGTTTGAAATTCAGTTTTTGATGTGATGGATGTACAATCGAACCCTCCCCCTCCCCCCACCGCCGCGCTTCACTGCTCCGATTATTCTAAAAACATAGGTTTGGCAATGGAGACCTCCGTTAAGCCTGTTATTCAGAGACTTTCAAGATTCAACTTGAGATCTGAAACTGGATAACGTCTACAACTTTTGAGTGGTTCACGATTTTAATATTAAAAGGTTAATATATCCTGCGTAGGGGATAGGTTTAGTGCTGTCAACAATGCTTGGGTAGTGCCCGATTTAGTGATTATTCCCTCATAAGTATCGATTTTGTATTCACATTCTATTCGACTGATTCGGATGACATTTCCAGCGGTTGAACCCATTGCATCTTTATGATCATATTTTGGATCCTAAGACGGAACGTGCCAAACCTTGATAAACCTTTTCCAGCGAATTAGTGAAGGCGATGACCTGCTGCAGTGGATGTAATTAATTGGTACTTATTGATTTTTTTCGAATTTTCTATTGTTCTCAGTCCAAAATGTTTAAAACTCGAATTTCCGAAACATTTTTATACCAAAATCCGTTTCAGACCATCCTGGATTCACTGCCAAAAGACACCGAAAATCATTTATATAATATATAAATGATATAATATACATAATATAATTGTGTGTGGTTTTGTTGACCGTCAGAAACAATGATGTTGAGGGATGTTTGACCGACCCTCGACATCCCTCAACATCAACAACATAATATAATATTATATAATAATAATATAATATATAAATTTATATATTATAATATAATATATATTATATTATAAGAGATACATTGTTCGAATTTGCACGAAACATCCGTCTTGGCAATCGAAAGGCTAAGTTTGTAGATGGGCCGAATCGGGCGGTTTTGGGGAGTTTTAAGGTGGGAAAAATTACCCATAAATTCCCAAAATGAAACTGTCTGACAAGTGACACTTCATTTCAAAGGTTTGTTGGCGATATCTCATTTCGTTCTCAAACTGGAGCACAATGAACAGGAAGAAACGTCGGTGTTACTTGAGATGTTCTGCACGGTTCAGCTGCTCTAATCTGATAGCGGAATGAGACATTGCAATTCTGACTTCACCATCGTGTTAAGCGTTGAAACATTTATAAGCTGAGGTGTTACTTGGCCAAAAGTTGGAGACAAAATTTGTTATAAAATCAGTAAAATGGAGACATTTGACATACAACCAGTTACTTCTTCTAAAGTTTTCTCTTATAGCCATGCTGCATGACTGTGGATTTTTGAATAATTGTTAAAACTGCAAAATAGGTCGCTAAAATGTTTGAAATTACAAAAGAAAGGATACTACACATATCAGCTATTCAGGAATACAAAAATGGGTCGAATATGAGTTTTCAAGCGTAAAAAATGCAAACTAATCGTAACCAGGCCACAAGTTTACTGGGTCTACTCTATGCCTCTAATAATCTCAGACTCCAGGGAATAGGACCACCATATCCAAATAGCGGCTAATATCGGGTCTAAGAACTGAATTATAGGAATTATGATAAACAATATATGAACTGGTCAACCTATCCACTAGTTCTTAGGTTACTTCGAAGATTCGCTCATTCATTTTTACTGCACAACGGAGTCCTTTCAAACACCTTTGAAGTTTGCAAACTGCAGAAAAAACCAGGATTCTTGGAACACTTACATCGCGGTTCTGTTATAGGGAAAGCAAATATTCTGTATCCTCAGACGGCTCATGACTAAGTTGTTCATTTAAAATGCATTGTTAAAATTCGATAAGTCTATACCTTACTTCACAAAGGGAATATGTTGTTAATAATTTATTATGGACATATTCCCTTTGTGAAGTGAGGTATCAAAATTAAGATAATTTGGGACATTTTAGGAGAGAAATTTGATCGATTAGGGTCGTTGAAACCGTTAGATTCCCCACACATAAATTCCACTCGTCACAATTCAGATAATTTTGTTAAGTTTCATTGTCGTATTCAATTACGGCGACCAATCCCCACTGTGCAACCTGAGCATTTGTTTCGGCGATTGACCTCATAAACTTTGATAATTCGGGTTTGTACTCGTAACAGATTCAAAGGTGAGTTGAAACTTGCTCATGCAGCCAAAAGTTAAACTTTTAATTGTACAGCGGTCTGGGATTGACCATAATACAAGTATCAAATCCTATAAACCTTACTGTTCAGTTAGTATGTTCAGGTCTCTGTGGGTTCCATAAAGAAGATGAAGAATTGCCTTTAAACGCAAATCAAGTGTCACTGAAGCTACGTCATACTGAATAGTCCATCATGCTTACAAGTAGGCACTTCAGGAAACGACTTTATTAGTTATGCATTTTTCAAACGGTATAACATGGTGGTTTGCGTGGTCGGCTGAATGCGTAATAAGTAATCAAAATCCGACTCAGAAGGCAAGTCATCGTGGGAATGATAGTGATGGGCGATACCTATCGATATGAGTATGGTATCGAATATCTTCTTTCGATACCAAGTTCATTTGGTATCGAATATTTTGATTCGATACTAGTATAGGTATCGAGTATTTTTCCCGATATCAGAAGAAATACTCAAATGGATAGTCTCAAAATTACCTACCTAGGTACTTTATTTATTTTCGATTTTTACCTTGCGGTGTATATTGGCAAGTAACTGGTCTGAGGTAGTTTACCATTGGTACCAGTGCCACGATCGTTACGAACCTGGCGGATCTTGGAGCAACTAAGGAAGTATCGATTTACCGTTGTCTTATAATTGAACACGACCACTATCGTTCTCATCCCTCTTGAATTCAAATACAGTGATACCTCGAAATACGAGATTACATGCTCTGTGTTAAGGTATCGCCTTTAAGCTGATTTTCCGAGAGTTTAATTCGTTCCGTAACCTTGCTCGTATGTCAATTTGTTCCTATCTCTAAGCGATTTTCCCCATGAAATTAACTGAAATGCCATTAATCCGTTCCTGGACAGGCCCAAAAATGTGTTTTTGAATAGGAGAAATTTGCAAGGTGTGCGAAAAAATGAGCAAGGTGTGCGAGTAGCTAACATGGCGAGGTATATTATGGGCGTAGTCCATCAACGATGTGCAGCTGTGGTTGACAAATTGACATTCCTGCGTGGAGTAGGGAAGCAGTCCTGTGACGGCTGACTGAATGACACCGTCCATGTCAAGTTTTCCTTCTTGGCCATTCGTTTGATCTTATAACTAACTTCTACATGTAGAAATGCCCTGTTAACCTTGTTGAAAGTAAATTAATAACGTAAGGGTTTAATAGTGTTTTTTCTTTCTGTTATTTCCATTTTATTAAAATTTAATTCGGTGTGTGAAAAAGTACTCATATGACTCGATACTCTTCAGTATCGAATATTTTTATTCGATATCTGAGTAGTATCGAATATTTGTTTCGATACTAGTATCGAGTAATGGTATCGAATATTTTGTGGTATCGCCCATCACTAGGGAATGAAGCCAAATGATGGTAGATTCTGTTCCTATCTGTTGATACCTACAAGATTTTTCGTTCGACCATTTCATTATTCAGCTCGTGGCTGGTACTAAAACTGATGCGCCGCGTGGCTGAGGGGAATTGATGGAGCAATTCCAGACAAAGGGAGCTGATACGACTAATGGCTCATATGACGGCTTCCGATAGGATGAGAAATGTGAGAGGCGGGTTCGAAGGTTGGAGAAAGGGAACAATGGAAACTACTTAAGGAGCAAGAGCAAGTCGGGAGCTAACCTAACTGATGAGTGGATGCGAAGGAAATTAGGCTACTTCCCACAGCTTCAATTGGTTGTGTGAAGAGGTGTTGGCCAAGGTTGCGCGTTCCCATCAGGTGGGTCGTTGTAGAATGATCACTCCGAAGAGGGAGTAACGAGATTCGACATATTTTCGACCCGTGAACGGGTTTCCTGGATCAAACGACAGTACGTGCTAGTAAGCAAACAGTTGTCAGTTGGTACAGTTGGTACTGTTCACACAGGGAAGCATAGCGGATAAGCGCCATTCACACAGGAAAACATCCATAATTTTCTTCCTTCAAGTTTTCACACACAAGACGAGATATTGTGTATAAAGCCCAAGTATTTTAAATAGTGGCTATGCTGAATCTGGCAATGTATAAAGTGAACTGGTTGGATCGATTTCTTTGTTGATTCCTCGATTCTATTATGATATAATTGATTACCTAAATTATGAGGCTTATTTTTTGTAGTTAATGCATGCAGCTGCCACCTTATCGTGACACCTTATCGTTAGAAAAAGGTCATTTCCATAGTTGTGTACAGCCATGAGTAAGTCGCAAAACATGGTTTTCAACCTGGAACTTATCACGGAGGCAGTTATCCCAACTTTCCGTTATGGTCTGGACATGGAAATATTCGACGAACTCTGTACCTCTACGACCACGCCGACGACCAGTATTGCACCGAATGTGGCGTACTGGAGGATATGGAACACCTGATCATGGAATGTGCCCGGTACGAAGAGGAAAGAGCATTAGGAGACCGCATCGGAGAGCGTTCACTAACGCAGATATTAAACAGTGAAATTAGAAGTGATTATGGACAAATCATCTATAATTCTATACATCTGACACTTTGAACATGTGAAATACTCTGTAGTTTATTTATTAGTAGTTTCTCTAAATTCTCTATTCAGTCGATTTTACTTACGTATATCTACAGCGACCGTTTATTTACTCTCTTTGTTTCGGCCTATGTGAATAGGCGATGAGTCAAGTGCCGTCGTCGATTATGACTGACTATCCATATTCGTGGATACTATTAATTACCTTCCCACCTGTTGCGTTTCTGAAAAAAGAGGCTCTCTTTTTTTCCGAGAAAAACCGTGCTCGCTCTCGCACCCATCGCCCTTCTAATCCTTGTTAAGTGCTATTATATCCACGAATTGTAGAGTAAACGTTCAAATAACGATAATTACGTCAACTTGGCTAGAATTCCCCAGTATTACGGTCGTCCAGCAGCAAATCATCCCATCCCGGCGCCGGGGAACCGCGTGGATCGCCGACCACACGTGAGTTTCTCACTTGAATTACTAGCCAATTTGATTTCTGCTGTTCAAATTCACAATTCCTTGTCTCTACAATTCCGTACCTACAATTACAATCAAATACAGTCCACTTTCAGTAAGTTGGGAGTTTCCGAATCCTTACAATTACGGAAGGAAGGAATTCGCCAACATTTATTGGTCCGTGCGAGCCAAATTATTAAATTGCATTATTAAATTATTGCATTTCTTTTCAACGTTGCTTTGCACCTTTCTCAACGTTGTTTGCGTTTTTCTCGGCACTTTGCCGTCACACGTGCGAGAGCGGGTGAAAGTTTTTCTCAACTGCTTTTTTCTCAAGTTCTTTCTCAACTATAAACTCTATCTCACTTTAAACCATCAATAATTGACATCTTCACTTTCATTATAAATAATAATTTTCCGTATTTATTGATCTGTAGAGATCGTGCAGGTGGTTCTCTGGGGAAAATCTTGGGTCGATTCTGGATTTGGGACAGGTGGTTACTTGGTTCAAGGTCCATATTGTAGTATTGTATTGTGTAGCAAGTTGAAACTGGTTACAGTTTCTAATTATTCCGTTTCTATAACTATCCAACGTAACTAAACTCCGTACACTTCAATACCTAAACATGGCCCTCTCTTCACCTTCAGTCGCCCACAAAGAGGAATCTGAGGTTGCTGCACTTGTCGCAAAGCAGGAATATTATATTAAGTTGCGCGAAAATGCATTTGCTCAACTACAAGCTGCATTTGATGCTTCCAAATCTGTTGGAGCGGGTTCTATTTCTGTGTTTCTGTCGCGATGCAACGAAATAAGCGACATTCGCGATCGTTTTTACGGATATTGCGATGCGCTCACAGAGCTCAATGTCATATTACCTGTTGAACATCAACGAGAAGTATCTTTAGTGATACCTGCATTTGACACAATTTATTATGAAATTAGAGCCCTTGAAGGAAATATCCGTCATAGAATTGAAAATAAATCTCATGCAGTCTCGGATGTTAGATTACCTCGCATTGACATACAAGTTTGGGACGGCGAACTTCAAACCTTTCAGAATTGGTGGGCCCTTTACAATTCTGTCGTTCATAACGGCACGTACTCAAACACGGCAAAGTTTGCATATTTACGTTCATTGTTATCAGGGCAGCCCCTAAAGCTGATAGAAACAATGGAGATTTCTGAGGCGAATTATTCCATAGCCTACAGTAAAATTGAAGAAACGTATGCAAATAAACGAGTACTTGCCGCGCATTATGTAGATAACATGTTGGAGTATAAAACGATGTCTCGAGAATCAGTTTCTGACCTCAGATCTTTTCTCACCGTGTTTGATACTAATTATCGAGCCTATCAGAATTTGAATTTGAATTCTCATTCTGATTTCTTCATTTTTCAATGTGCCCTGCGAGCTCTTCCTCCTTCGCTCAGAATTCTATTCGAAAGATCTCTGACCTCAAGCACAGATGTACCTACGTTTGCTCAACTCATCAATTTCGTGCGTGAGCAATGCAGAATAAAAGAATTCTTTATGCCTGTGAATACTCCATCTTCGCATAATGTTACAAACAACAATAAAACATTCAAGTTTTTACCAAAAATGCAATTTTCTAAAGCAACATCGTTACTTGTGAGCGACTCGAATAGCGTTCTTCCTGCAAATGTTAATACCTCTTCTAAAACTCAAGTTTCTGCGCCTCGTCATGATGCAACGAGTAGTAATCGACCGTCCATTTCTTCTAGTGATTGCCCTGTATGTAATAAAAACCATAACATTTACAATTGCCCGAAATACAATGTAATGGAACCTTCTCAACGTTATGATCTCATTAAAGGTCTCCATAGATGTTTTCGGTGTCTGGGTCGGCATTCTAAATCGAATTGTCAATCTAAAGGTCGGTGTGGAACTTGTCAAAGTACTCGGCATCATTCTACGCTTCACAACGAAAATATTATTCAACGTTCTTCATCAACAAACAATGCAACTATCAACGAAAATACTACTTCAACTAATTCTACATTGTTAACTAACGTTTCATCTCAACTTCAACACTCTAGTAAGAACTCAGAAATGTCGCCTTCTGGTTCGAACGTCAAAACTCTTATTACGAGCCCTTTGCCGATGCCTACCTACGTCCTACTTGGAACTGCCCAGGCGTTTCTTAGAAACGGTTGGGGTTCGTGGTCTCCTATACGGCTGGTTATTGACATAGGGTCGCAGGTCAACCTGATATCCCGTGATTGTGCACAACGTTTGGGTCTGCCAATAATTCCTAGAACCACGGAAATTTCAGGTGCCATGGAACAAGTAGTAGGTAATTCTAGTGGAATAGTTTCCTGCGTACTCGCGCCAGCGCCGAACGACGTTCCGCAATTATGTGCACCCGCTATGGTGGTACATAAGGTTTGCTCGGACGCTCCGTCAATTTCTTTACCTGCAGAACTCTACGACCGTTTTTCACATTTGGAATTGGCAGATAAAACCTTTCATCAACGTGGTTCTGTTGATTTCCTTCTAGGTGCGGGGTTGTATTCGCAATTATTCAAACAAGGGTACGAGGTATTGCACGGCGAACCCTCTGTGATCCAAACTATTTTTGGTTGGGTGATTTTCGGTAATTTCAACATTTCTTCTCCTACTTCTGTTCATGTTGGTACTACGACAATTTCTTCCGAGCATTCTCTCAACGAACTTGTTCAACGATTTTGGAAAGTCGAGGACGTAGATCCTGTAATACATCGAGATCCTCTTCATGTAGTAGCTGAGCAACACTTCCAAGAAACTCACTCTCGGTTTGTTGATGGTTCGTACTGTGTGCGGCTTCCATTTAATACAGGTCAAAATTTCCCTCCTATAGGTGAGAGCAAAGAGATTGCTACACGTCGTTGGTACAACGTTGAAAATAAAATCCGAAAAACCCCTGCATTCCATGATGCTTATAATGCATTCATGCTAGAGTATTTGTCACTGGGTCACATGGTTCCTGCCTCTAAGCCTGGTTTGTACTACATACCCCACTTTGCCATTACGCGTGATTCTGCCACTTCTCCTCTCCGTGTTGTGTTTGATGGTTCCTGTAGAGATACTTCGAACGTATCACTAAATCAGAGATTGCTACCTGGTCCACCCCTTCAGAAGGACATCACAGAGGTTATCACTTATTTTCGTCTGAAAGCGGTCGCCATCACCACGGATATAAAGATGATGTATAGAAAAATATGGCTTCACGATGATGACTGCCTATTTCAGCATGTGCTTTGGCGGGAATCTCCTGATCAACCTTTACAGGAATTTGAGCTTCGAACAGTGACGTATGGCCTTTCACCTGCTCCCTTTCTCGCTCAACGTGTTCTCTCCCAGCTGGTCACCGATGAGGGCAGTGGGTACCCTGAAGCTTCAAGGGCCGTTACAAATAGTTGTTTGATGGATGACATTTGTTGGTCAGTGGATAGCATAGAGCAGGCCATTGAGTTTAAAAACCAATTGATTGCACTTTTAGCTAAAGCGCAATTCGAATTGCGAAAATGGTCATCCAGTGAGCCTACAGTGCTCGAGGGGATTCCAGTGGAGCATAGAGCAAAGGTTCTGATCCTTCGTCCCAACGAACTAGAGTCCCTCATGATCCTGGGTCTGCAGTGGTACCCAGGTGAGGATGTTTTTTCCTACAAGATCAAAGTTCCGGAGTGCTCATTCACCAAACGTACCATTCTCTCTCAGGTGGCGTCTATTTTTGATCCCCTTGGTTGGCTGGCTCCTACTGTCTTCTGGGCAAAGTGTTTTCTGCAGGAGCTCTGGTCGGACGGCTTTGATTGGGATACGCCACTTTCTCCCGACTTTGCTGCACGGTGGGCGGAATTCTCAACGGAATTGGCGAGTCTCACTCGGGTCAGAATTCCACGGCTTTGTGTCTCCCCTTCGCTACCCATTCGGCAGCTGATTGGGTTTTGCGACGGTTCTACCTTGGGGTATGGTGCAGTGGTTTATTTGAGGTGTTCTTCTTCCAACGAAACAAAAGTTTCAGTCCATCTCCTCAAGGCCAAAACGAAAGTTGCCCCCTTGAAGGTTCAAACGGTCCCACGACTCGAATTGAACGGTGCTCTGTTGCTTGCTAAACTAATAAGAACGCTTGATATTGTTAAAGCTGAACTAAATGTGTCAGAAACCATGCTCTTTACCGATGCTTCTATTGCCTTGTACTGGTTGAGAACACCATCTCACCAGCTGAAGACATATGTTGGAAATCGGGTGGTTTCCATTTTAGAGACTGCCCCACTAGAGCAATGGCGACACGTCCCCTCTGGGATGAATGGTGCTGATTGTGCCTCTCGAGGAATGTCCCCTGTTCAATTATTGAACAATTTGTCATGGTGGGCGGGGCCGGAGTTTTTAAAATATCCCATGTCTACATGGACATCTCCTTTGGACATGACCAACGTATTACCTGCCCATTACTCCCAAGAAGTGAAAAGCTCGTTTGCTTCTCCACCACAAATATTAACGGTGTCTCACGAAGCAGCATCTTGTAACCTCATCCTCAACGTAATCTCAACGTTTTCCTCATTGTCGAAGTTGAAACGAGTGTTGGCTTATGTGTTGCGATTCACAAAAAATTGTCGCCTTCCCAAGTCTGGACGCACTGTTGGTTGCTTGAAAGTGGCTGAAATTCAGAACGCCTTTGATATATGTACGAGCATTACTCAAAAACAATATTTCGCCACCGATATTCATGCAATTCAGAAAGGGAAAATGGTCTCAAAAAAGTTAATATCCCTTTCCCCTTACATAGACTCCAAGGGTTATCTAAGAGTTGGAGGACGTCTAACTCACTCAGCATTACCCCCTCATGCAAAGCATCCTCTGTTGCTTCCAAGACATGCACCTTTGTCGCAATTGATATGTGATTATTATCATTTGTATTTGTTACATGCAGGGCCTCAAGCCACTCAAGCCATGATCCAGAGGTATTTTTGGATAATGTCGTTGCGTCCCCTTGTCCGAAAGCGAATACACAAATGCCTAGTTTGTTTCAAGTCCAAAGCAAAAATGAAGTATCCCATCATGGGTGATCTCCCTCCGTCACGTGTAAATTGTGTGTCTCGCACCTTTACTAACACTGCTGTGGACTTTGCTGGGCCGCTTTATATCAAGGAAAGCACTAGACGCAATGCTCCAATGGTCAAAGCCTACGTATGCGTTTTCGTTTGCATGGCGACCAAGGCGGTGCACCTCGAGCTGGTGAGTGATCTTTCGACGCCTGCATTTCAATCTGCTTTGGACCGTTTTGTGGCGCGTCGAGGACTCTGCAAGCAAATATTTTGTGACAGGGGTACCAATTTTGTTGGTGCATCCAACGAAGCAAGAATTATTAAGCAGTTCTTGCTGGAGTCTGAACCCAATCTAGCTGAATACCTGTCTACGAGGGAAATTCAATATACGTTCAACCCTCCTGCTTCACCTTGGATGGGAGGAATTTGGGAGGCAGCAGTCAAGTCCTTCAAGAATCACCTCTCCAAAATAACATTTCACCGGTCCTTGACGTATGAAGAAATGTCAACGTTCATCGCTAGAGTTGAAGCTGTGTTGAATAGCCGTCCGCTGTGTGCCATCAACGATGACCCTTCCAACAACGCAGATTTTCTGAGCCCAGGTCATTTCCTCGTAGGCTCAGCTCTCCTGAGTCCTCCTGAGCACAATTTGATGCCTGAACCCGAAGGTCACTTGTCTCGATGGCAGCTTGTCCAACGCGCCAGCCAGGAGTTTTGGAGGCGCTGGTCTAGGGAGTACCTCACCACTTTAATGCAGCGAAAAAAGTGGAATACTCCGCTTCCGCCTCTTCACGTTGGCCAGCCCGTGTACATCGCCAAGGAGAACACCAAACCCTTGCAATGGCCCCTTGGAATAGTCACCAAAATTATTGCTGGCCGTGACGGAGTTGCTCGGGTAGCTGAAATTCGTACCTCAACGGGCTATTATACACGACCAGTTGCTCGGTTGATACCTCTACCTATCACTGAAAACTAATAATAAACAAAACAAAATTTTATACTTTTTTGGGTTTTTCACTAATATAATTCTAGTCTTGTTCTATAAATCTATTCTTGTTCTATTCTTGTTCTATTCGTGTTCTATAAATCTATTCTTGTTCTATTCATGTTTGATAAATCTATTCTTGTTCGATTAAATAAATCAAATAATTGTTTCAAAATTAATCATAATTTTGGGTGGGCGGTGTTTCGGCCTATGTGAATAGGCGATGAGTCAAGTGCCGTCGTCGATTATGACTGACTATCCATATTCGTGGATACTATTAATTACCTTCCCACCTGTTGCGTTTCTGAAAAAAGAGGCTCTCTTTTTTTCCGAGAAAAACCGTGCTCGCTCTCGCACCCATCGCCCTTCTAATCCTTGTTAAGTGCTATTATATCCACGAATTGTAGAGTAAACGTTCAAATAACGATAATTACGTCAACTTGGCTAGAATTCCCCAGTATTACGGTCGTCCAGCAGCAAATCATCCCATCCCGGCGCCGGGGAACCGCGTGGATCGCCGACCACACGTGAGTTTCTCACTTGAATTACTAGCCAATTTGATTTCTGCTGTTCAAATTCACAATTCCTTGTCTCTACAATTCCGTACCTACAATTACAATCAAATACAGTCCACTTTCAGTAAGTTGGGAGTTTCCGAATCCTTACAATTACGGAAGGAAGGAATTCGCCAACACTCTTGATGTTGTATTTTTAACTTAATATGTATTCCATTGATTTCTATGGCACATGGGTCTTTGACTTAAGCCAAATAAAAGAAAAAAAAGGGAGATTAGTATAAATTGAGTGGGAAATTTTTCTATGTTGTGAAAGACATGGTCTGGTATCTGAAGAAAAAAAAACACGTTGAAATGGGAGCAACATCGAGCGCGCACGAGTGGGTATCAAACGGAAAAGTACCGAAATGTCATTTCAAGCTATTGTAACAAGAAGAATAGTTGGACGGTGTTATGCAACAACGGCCCAAGCGACATTTTTTCCAAAAATAGGTTTTTTGTATCTTTGGATTCGTCTCATTTTTGTACGATTTTAGCGCCGTCTATTCTTCCAAACTGTAACAGAAAGCGCCCCAAACTGTAACGAATAGTAAGGGTCTAAGCGCCATCCTCGTAATGAGCCATTCCCAATTTCGCAAAAACAGTCTATCTCCAGGTTTAATTTTACAAAAAGAGTCTAAGCGCCAATAAAATAGTAGTAGACTTAGACTCTTTTTGTTGAATATACCCTGGAGATAGACTCTTTTTGCGAAATTCGGAATAGCTCATTATGTGGTGCTTGGACCCCGTTTGCTTGTCTCATCAGTTAACAAAAAGGCTCTTAACGGTTAGCCCGAGAGTCTCTGTGACATAGACGCTTTAATCGGAAAACCAATGGATTCTTTTCAAATTTGACGCAAAATGCATGTTGGGCACTTCAAAATGAGTTATCAGTGACACCCTCCACTTCATGAATCAAGCACAACGCCCTAGAAGCGTGACACTTGATCAAAAACTTTACTTAGAATTCCTCGAAAATTTGAAAAATGTCGCTTGGACTCTTGTTTCATAACACCGTCCAGTTGAAGTTTTTCTCGTAGAACCCACAGAGTTGGTTACAAAGCATTTGATCCCTCGGTTGCGCCTGGAGGCAGCATAATGGCGCCTCAATACTGTCAGTGGTGACGCTTGACTGTCAAGTACGTGTAAGATATCGTTTATTTATTTTCTTTAATTTTGAAACGTTGAACTAATCGTACGTCGATGTTTTCAAGACCATCCGACAAAAAAACGTTTTATGATGTCGAGTTTCTTGATCAGGGATACTTTTCGTGTCTAAGGAAAGAACGTAATTTTGAATATTAAATAATAAAATTTTGTTGGTTGGTACTTCTTGTTATAAAATTTATAACAATTATCCCCATAATAATAATTATCCCCGACGTTGGTGGCTGGAAGTTAAAACTCAAAAATTAGATAAATGAAAGAAAATTAAAAATAATTTATGGTAAATTATTTTATAACTTTATGTATTTATTTATTATTTTAGTAAAGTTATGGGACTTACAAGAATATACTCATAGTATAGGAGACATCGATTTTATTTTCATATGCAAGACATGTTTAAAATGCTTAAATTTTGTGTCGAGTGTGATTCGACCTTTCTTACAAGTAATTGGAGTTAATTTTGAAGTGGTAGATGCGATCGTAATAATAAATAATAAGCCGAAATGTTTGTGGTCGTTCACGAAGGTGATCAGATGGTATTCTCCGATTGACAGTAATTAGCTCAGTGATGTTATTTAAGTCCATTCTTCCAATTATTCCGTGAAGTTATGGGATTCAGAAAGATATTGTAGACAGGACCGTGATCTAGACAGAAAAGCGATAAGTATAGAAAGAAAATATTGAACCGTTGTTGAAAAAAAAAAACAAAAAAATTCTGTGTCGATTCCGACGGTTAATTACTGAAAATGATATACCAAAATGGGGGAAAACCAAACTAGTTAACGGATTGAAAACGCTTATTCATGTTGTCCCAATGTAACGGAAATAACATGACACCAATAAGGGAAGTTGCGAGAAAGCAGAAACCCTGGATCTGGGACGGTTTGATAAATGATTTTATTTTCTTTCACTAGTGTCCCAATTATCGACCTGAGCCTCCAATTAATTGGAATGTATCGTAAATCAATCTTCGGCTTGAAGAAAGAAATGCTGCAGATTTTCCCATAGCGATATATTATTTTCTTTATAGATCGTCTTTTTGTCTATAATACTTTATTTTAGCTGATTCCTCCAAGTATAGTTATCGGACTCACTAGGATATTGTATGTAGGACAGTGATATTATCCTACTGAGTCCCATAACTATACGAAATAATTGGAGGAATGAGCTAAAATAAAGAGTGATCTTCAGAGAAGGTGACCAGATGGTCATAACTGATCAAAGGAGGGGAAGCGGTAACAAGTTCAGTAATGGTCTCCAGTTTCCCCAACTAAACTCAAGGCTGACCTAATGATAAGATTTTTATAAAGGTTATGGATTTATATTTATATATTAGTTTATGTATGAACAGTATGAATGATATATTCTGGAGGTATTCTGGACCAACAAAATTTGAATATTTAATATTCACAATAAGAATCAATGTCATCAATAAGCTGTATGAGGAAACCTACATGCATACGCCGGATGTGCATGGGGTTTATCAACCAGCCTCTCACAGAACCTCTAACAGGGAAAAGTTCATCCAGATTAATGGACAAAAACAGAATGCAAAAATCTCGGAGTACCCCGGTTAGTTTTTCTTTTCTCCGGCAACACAAGACAAATGGACTCCACGGACGAGTAGATAACGCGAAGGCTGAGAGCAATAACACCTGTCAGATAATTAAACGATATGATTTATTTTAAACCCAGGATACCGTTGGTCGATGGGTTTATTGGACCTTCATGCATAATGAAGAAGAGAATGTCAACTCAGGAAAAGTCTGTCCAGTAGATCAGGATAGAACCTCTCGTAACTATTCAACGTTCAAACTGAAAATGAAAATATCAAAACCAAATGTATGAACTAGGTACTATTAGATGTCAAGCAGCTCTATATGGAGCGAATCGACAATTGAAATGAAGCGAATCGCTGTCAGAAAAGCATTGCGTTTCTCCATTAATGGTTTTGATAAGACACAAATAAGAAAAAAAAAGGCTGTCGGGGGTACGGGCAGTTTAATCCCACCTGAAACCAAACCATGCCATCGGTCGATGTTGACAAGAAGGCGAAAACGGATAATATAATAATTAAATGTGAGATTTATAGGGGATCATCGTCAGGCCGTTCCACACATATTCGAAAACGGGTCTCAGTTAACATTTTGACGGTCTTCTCAGAGGACAGTAAATTTGTTCCATTTCTTTTGGCGTTTCAGTGGCGTCAGGGAGCTGCGTGATGGCGCCGAGATATGCTAATTACAACTAGTATACCGGGTTCAAGAACTTACATATGTGACTTATATTAATATACATTGTATACGTATATATTGGACTCAAGTTCAAGTAGATTCAGTAGTGGATTCAAGTTATAGGATTAAGGGCAGGTTTATCAATTGCAACGCTAAACGGGCAGTTAGCAGAACCACAGTTATAAATAACCGTCGCTTATTGAATAGAAGGGTTATTATCTAAGTCGATTATTTAAGGGACTGATGTAGAAGGCCGTGGGAAATCCCCCGTTTTCGCGCTCGGCTCCATCATGGCTGCCCGTAATTTTTTTTTTAGCGAATTTTCGAAGAAATAAAAGTTATTGTTCTCGGTCCAAAATGGTTAAAACTCGAATTTCCGAAAACTGTTCAAACCAAAATCCGTTCCAGACCCTGAATTCATTGCCAAAAGACACCAAAAATGATTTATATATACATAATAGATTTTAAATTTTAGATAGAAATAAAATAACAAAAAGGGGTTACAAGACTCACTTGAGACGCGTTTCGTGTTTACGTTATCAATCAATATATACATAATAGATTATGTTATATACATAATAGATTATGTTATATACATAATAGATTATATATATAATATATTATATTTATGGTATGAATATATATATATTTAAGGTATGTGTCATTCCATACGAAAACTATAGATAGAATTGAGAATTAAAATATCAAATTCGCAGGAAAAATCCGTTTGATGATGGGCGGAATCGAGCCATTCTAAGGGGGGGGGAAGTTTTAAAGGGGGGGATTACCCATAAATTCCCGAAATGAAACAGTTTGACAAGTGACACCTCATTTTGAAGGTTTCCTTACGCTGAATACGATGATGAAATCAGAATTGCAATATCATACCGTTCTCAAACCGGATCACTTTGAAGATGAAGAAATGTGCTTCTCGGTTCATCTGCTCTAATTTGATAACGGAATGAGATATCGCAATTCTGACTTCACCATCGTTGAGCGTCAAAAAATATATAAACTGAAGTGGTACACGGCAAAAAATCAAGACATTTGTTATGATACCAGTAAAATTGAGATATTTTACATAAAACCAGTTGCTTCTTCGAAAATTCGCTTTTATAGCCATGATGCATTACTGTGGATTTTCATGATTGGCGAAGCGTTGTTTTCTCTCTACCGCTTTATGGTGCCCTTAGGTAACACTACTCTTGTCGAATTTACTTTTCATTCAAGTATGCTCTCTAGTTTTGTGCTTTCCAGTTCTCATCGTAGTTTTGGTCGTGTGACCAACCTGGCCAGTGAACAACTACGTCGAGGATTTTTAAATTCGTGTGAAATTGAAGGACAGGCTTCCGAATGATTCACCCTCATGTTGAGGACTCTCCATCTGCACCAGCTTTGAGCTCTCATTGTTAACGAACGCTACAGATGGTCATAAAAATTCTACAAATTAAACTCTATTTAAATGTTTACAAACAAAAACTACACCATTCGATTTGAGTTTTTCGAGTTATGAATTTTTCAAAGTTTCAAAATAGTTTTGAACCCTTTCTCATTGACCGAGGGTGAAGAAAATTTTCAAGGATCATCGTGGGGTTGGTTCGAGCCTGTAAAACAAATTTCTAGCAGTCTAGCATCTTATTAATAATGAAAAGTTCCACTAAACACCTTCATATTTTCGAAACTTACAGTCGTATAGAGGTAAGTTGGTCATATCCGATTCAAAAGTTTTACCGGATCCGCTGATAGATCCGTATATCAGGATCTTAATAGTATAAGTTCCAAGTTTTGAATGTGGAAATTTTACAACTGAAATTGAAACTTCAAGATTGAAAATACCGAGCCGCCACAGAATCGGGTAGCTTGTTCCAGTCAGATTTGCAGTGTAAATTTCTTAAATTCTACGACACTCGCGAACGTAAAGCAACAAATTTTGAGAGGGTTATGCTGGCATGTTTTTCGGGAACAAAATTTAGTATTGACATCGTAAACCACAATTCGCGTCGCTTTTTATTCTCACTGTATTTATAGTGAGCGGTGACAAAACAATCATTGGAATCTCCGTTCCAACAAATATCGGCAAGTTTCAATCTCGCGTCCGATTTAGCAGTTCCATTAACGTTCCATTTGTCTTGGATCTACTTACTGCATTTGCCCTGCTCGACTTGAACCGCGAATTGGCGCTATTGGAACTGGCGGAGTCTCCTGGAGGCTGAGGCGAAAAGTCTTCGATTCTTCTTAGCTTCTCACCAGCGAGAGGACAATGAATATTCAGTAGGTCTCCACACTGTGATGTAGGGACGAGGCACATTGTGGCCACAACAGACGGAGCACGATTGGTGGCTAATTACATCTCACGTACGAGCACCTGTTACTCCTTCCGAAGGTCCTGACGGCAACGGAGTCACACGACGTGCCTAGATGAGCGGGATGGCCCCATTTTTTCCCTCCTGCCGTTGCCCAGTTTTTATGGCGGCCGACGTTGGGAAGAAGACTTCCGACAAGCTCTGGAAGTGGCGATTCGTCACGGTGAACAGCCGCCAGAGTTCCTGGTGAAAGCACTTTAGATTGGTTTGCAGAGCCAGTAACTAAGCTTTACAAGGATATACTTTACGCCCCATCAACAAGACCCCGGACAGATATCGTATTAAGAGTTTTTTGTAAGGAAATTAGATGAGTCGATGATCCTGGGTTTTGGTCCGTCACTTTAATTATGAGCACTCCGTGAAAGATTTCTATCAAATGATATCAAACTCCACCTTCCGAGATTCACAAGGGTACCTAATTATCTCTCGATGTTGAGATTGACGAAACGATAACCAATGGATGAGCTGGAAAAGTACTAAATCAATCCCTATAATATCATTTCAGCAGTTATTTTTTTTAATGATAAATATTGTAAATATTTGTTATTTTTTGTAAATATAGAATTTACTCTGTGTACACTGATAAACCCTAAACATACTCTAGCAATGTCTGCTGCCACATCATTTAAAAAACGTTGGTGGCTTGTGAGGCCATGTGAAAATTCATTTCAAAGTGACAACGTTCGGTATTTGCCGGCTGACTCAATACTGTCTGTAGGCTCATTTGGACGTTCTGCATGCCTTGAACGTTTGACTTGTTTAGCAGGCAGGGCTCACAGAGCTATAAGATGAGTGTCTGATACAGAAAGACAGCGGAAATTATTTCAGCTAAGTTGCGATCGCATGAAGTGATCGTATCAGCGCCCAACTCGTGGGTGAGGGGTTTCTCAGCCGACGAAAAACATGTATTATACATCCCCACTTTCCTTTCTAAATGGACTAAATGATAACTAAATCTTCCTTAATTTTTCAGACCCATTGGAGAGAGACCCCAATGAGCTTTGAACAAGAGCAGACGTCTCCAATTGAAAGCTGATTCTTCTAGAAGAAAGCTGTAGATACAAACAGCCCGACAACTTGATGTAGTTGACAGGAATAGACGCAGGTGTTCTCCCCTCGCCCTTGGATTCCCATATAATCGATGTGTTTGTGAATGGCTCCCTGAAATTCTGACCTCCGCTTTCTAAAGTTCGTTCGTTCCGCCTCTATATCATACTTAGGCTATCTTCTCAAACATTGGCGGGTTCTCATCTCATCATCCCCGATCAAAAGCTTTCACTACTTCACGCCTTCCCCGGAGTTGCCTTTATATCCATGATGGGCGTTCACCATTAGCCCACACGATATTGAGACGATTTCGGGTGGGGGGTTATTTTGGGAAAAGAGTCCACCAAAAGGCGCGATGCGCTCAGTTTTACATTGAACCTCAATAAACCGGTGGAACTTCATCGAGTCCACCCTGTGGTTATTGTCAAATACTGCGGTTAATGGTACCGTCACGTAATATTGTTATGACTGAAGATACAAGATAGGTAAATAGAGAAATAACACACAAGGTTTAAGTACCGAAATCAGACTCCAAACTTTATTGGTTACCGGAATTTCGGGACAACAAAAGCTTTTCTAGGCCAATATCATCTGTTGATGATCCCAACAATATCTATAACGTTCCAATGTGGATCATTGTAAAACTTTTTTACGTAGGTACTTCAGCTACTCAACAAGATCGTTATCTCAGAGCTGAATAGCCGACGAAGAATTCATCAATACGCAAGCGGCGTAGTCCATCAATATTCTGATGACACACATACATAATTCACTCTATAATCAACCTTCACTTGACATCCAAACATAAACGTAAACTTGATTTAGCAAAAGGTCCCATGACCTATGAAAATTAATGTTGAAACACAAGTATTTTTCAAAAAATAACACCAACACGTGTCAATGTTGAACAAACTAAGGCATAGGTATATTTTTCCAAAAGCCTTCTGAGATCTATTGTGACTAGTTATTATACTTGATAATACACTAAGGAATGGCGAAATGGAATATAGAATCGTCAGACACCTCAGTATTGTCATCCCGAAACCTGTGACAACTGCAGAGGATATTTCTGCTGTCATCGCCTCGCACTACTGAGGTGGCCAAATTCTATCCTAGACGTCGTCGCTCGTTTTTTCACGCGGTTCCTCAAAGAGCCCGTGGTGAGACCAGAAGGTCATTGCGCCTTACGGACAGAAGAGTTTTAGCGTTTTTCTCACGGACTATAATGACTTGCTTTGGTTGCCCCAACCGAGGAGTGCCAGTGACCAGTTCACATAGTGTCTACTATACACATATCAAAAATATACGGTTGATGTTTCAATGTCGCAACGTCAAGGATGTCGACAGCTGCGGAACGAAAACGCGTCTTCCAACTTCATCACTGAAGGTCTAACGACTCAACCGAAATTGGCACCTGGCGGCTGATGGTTCATTGGGACGCTTTTGTGCTGGGCGGCCGATAGTGGTCCATCAGCCACCAAGTTAAACCTTAAAATCCCGACCCAAGGAGAGTGTAGAACTTGATGAAGGCATCGTCAAACGACCGCTTCGTCATCGGGTTCCGCGCTCAACTGCTAGTTAAACTGAGATTAGTAGGATTGAATTAACCGTCAGTAATGTGACGATGATATTTAACGACACCGGAGAAAATTATTTATGATGTAACACCTGTGAGTGCAACAGCTCGGCATTCATGCGTGATTCAATATAATGTTGAAAACTGGGAAATGTTAGGGAAAAATAAAAAACAGTCGTATTATCAATCGCCCTCCATTCCAATATCTATGACTCCAAAATGTTTTACAGCTGTAAAAATCCGAAGACCGCTTTCGTATTATCATGTACGCAGGTATATAAATCGTAAAACTGGCGTTTCATCGTAAAACATAACCATTGACATCCTACAATTGTAATTAATTAGCGAATTTTCAAATAAAATGAAGCTCTGTCCAAAATTTTTTAAACTCGAATTTCCGAAAAATTTTCATACCAAAATCCGTTTGAGACCATCCTGAATCCACTGCCGAAATACACCAGAAATTTAATTTGTTGTTGTTTCGTTCATCCTCCTTGGTTGAATAACCTTTATTTATTGGGAGGGTTGTATGAGGTTGTAAAGAAAACGGGGGAGAATTCTTTCCGAGCTTTCGGCTTTAATAAGCCATCTATTTTTTCCAGGTATTTTTCCCTCGACCCAGTCTCTGTTTCTTTCAGAATAAACCACTCGTGTGGTTACGAAACCTAACAACGCGCATAAATACAAGCAAGAATGGTCGTAATGAGCTGAAATTTGAATGGTATTTGCGGCATGGACCCAAGGCAGTCTCACATGACTATAATCAAATCAGACATAACATTCAATTACTTTCCAGCATGTGAACAAATATGAAATCGTATTCCAAGTTCTGCAGAATATGAGCTTGTTATGACTGAGAGGAGGTGGAGGCTTTTTCGTCTTGAGGACATGAGAATTCTTTGGTGGTAGGGGGCGAATTCCATCATAGTCGGTGAATAAGAGGCTGAGTGTCATGAGGAATATGCAAGCGCCAACACCACAAAACAATCACCAATCATCATCGTGGTTGAAACGGTTGATTTCATTGTTTCAAACTTTTTCTGCTCAGCAATGCGAAACGTGTAACTGGTCAATTCTCGAAGTTTCATCAATGATTTGAATAACCTCACAAGAATTTGAGGGAATTCATTTCAATATACCTGAGTCGGTTCCAATTAGCAAATCCTTTTAAATAGGGTTTCGTCGTGTATCCAAACCTTTGTAGAATCATTCAACTTTCCATGACTCGCAGAATTCGTTTCTACCCAGGAAATAACAATTTTCCGAGTATTCACGGGTAAGAATAGTTATGTGAAGCCCCTGTGTCATTTTTTTTTGGATTTAGCAACCAACATAACTATAGTAACATGATAATTCCAACCAAGATCGGTATCAATACGTATTTGTTTTGAGGCGTCATCACTGGTGCACAATACGTGTAGTTCGCAATATATGATGCCAATACATTGACGTTCCAAGATCGAATATTACTCCCGCCTCTCAAGCACTAAAAGCTGGACACAACGTTCTGAGAGGCCTACGAGTAGACCCTCATGGTTTCAAATCTCTAAACTCATCCGTTGCATTGTTTCCCGTGGAATCTCGAACACATGAACACAAAGTCAGGGATGTTCAGGGGTGTGACGAATGACAGAATAAGTCGTTAATTTTGCATCAAAATTGTACTAATTTTTGTGCAGAAATAGTCAAATCGAAATCATAACTTCCAAGAAACCGTGCTGAAGTAGCTTTGTCCAAAGTTGGCTGCAAGGTGAATTCAAGTTGAAGTTCAGTAGTGGCACGTCCGTAGCGTTTGCCGTATTTCTACAACGCCCAGCATCTTAATTTTATTACTAATCTCGCCGAAACGGTGGGCTTTGATGGTTCTACATTAGGTATCTCAATAATTAGATATATTTCAACAGGAAAGCCGAAATGGAACTCGAAGCCGCCAGATAATGCATAAGTGGTTATGGCCTCAGGCAGTCTGAGGATCCGTCTCTACTCCATAAAACTCAGGTTTTATTGTCGCAACGGTTTTTAGTGATGTGAGGAAAATGAAGTTTCCGTGTCACCGAGCAGTAACGATGGTTCACCCTACAAAGCAAAACTCGATACGGAGTCGGTGTTTCGAACCCTATAAAAGAAGAATTCCCAACAATTACAACTCCACATAATTCGAACACCAAGATAGAGGAAATCTCGCATTCCCTATGAACAAAAATACGATGTAGAACTACAACCTGGAATGGTTAAGTTGGTTGAAAAAGAAGCATGCAAACAAAACCGCTGAACAAATGTGTAGAATGGTTACGCCAAAAATGATTGCTGTCGTCCAAATACGAGTACGTTTGCGCATGCTCAGATCAGAGTTACAGTTGGAATTTGATTAGCAACTATCTGGAAATTCGCACATATCGTCTGTTTCGTCATGAGAATGGGCACGAATCAAGAAACGTGCTGTATTGATCAATATTTTGAAGTTTTGACTGGAATGTTCAAAATTGTACACCTGACCCATTGCCTGCTGAAAGATCTAAGGCGGGTTTACTAAGAGATGTAGAGAATTAATACCATTTTTGGAACGACAATCACAAATACTTGACCAATGATATCTCATGTTGTTAAATATATTTGGAGGTCTAACACACAAACAACGTAGTGTTAGCATTTATTATGATCTATGCATTCGTATTAACAATGTGAATTAATTGTGATGCATACTCTTTTCATATTCTATACGCACCACACGGCGATTACATTAAACTACCTTCGTATCAAGACTAGTATGCGTGATTGAAAATCTAGGGGATATAACAGTAGGTGATTTATTTCTGTTGTTTATTGACTCTGAATGGATGACATAAACACTGGATTGCATCACCAAGACGTAAACGATGGACTGAATCACCAAGATAACATTACCTTTAGATTGACATCATCTGGTTTAGCTTTTGTTCACATGAACATACCATAACAGATACAGAGGGAGAAAAATGGAACTTTTTCCAAAATAGAAGCTACAAACATAATAATTCTTTCCCCCAGGAGAAATATTATCAAAGTAAAACTGGTGTCTATGTCCCTTGAAACAATTGAGAGAACTGATCAATGCATTAGGGAGGCTCCATTCATGAGTAAAAAGTAGGATATTAGCTGTATCGATGACGAAGAAGCTTTCTATTTGGAAGAGCAGCATCAATGTTGAAAAGGTTGACGAACTTAAAGCCCTGAAGTACACAAAAATTCAGGATTGGAGTAAATCTCATGTATTTTAAAACTGGTGTCCGTCCACTTCTGGTTTGGCCAGTGCTAATATGCGAGTTCACTAGTTTCAATGAGGGCCTCGATTCTACGCATGGTGACTTGAACAGTACTTCATAATTTAATTCTTCAGATTACTCAAATAAACCTCCCACAAAACCAGTAATATCAAACTTCCTCAACTGCTGGAGAATTAGCATACAATAAGTATACCTAAGTTAATTATTTCCTTTTTTATGTTTCAAATGCCGCGTCAATTTGTTCATTGTGCAATTTGAATTTAAGCACTAAATTGGACATAGCAGGTCTACAATATTATGTACAATATTAATCTAATATTGATCAAGATGTCCAACATTTAAAATATTACCTTCGACAAAACGGCCATATAGAAGTTGCCTACGAACTTGATATTATTTACAGGGTAAATTAAGGTTGGAACACTGGCTCTACTAAATCAATGTAGACAGGCAGAACCAAGTTTCCTTCTCTTAAAAAACCAAAATATCCTGGGATCGTGAAAAAAGTAGCCTTGGGATGAGGGTCAGCTATGTCTCTACAGTTAAGATATAAAACCTCGTCCACACGCAATGATTTATGAAAATTAGGATTGAGAGCTGGCCCAACCTACGAGTGAAAATGATTCAATAAGGTCTAGGTTCGGTCTCAAAGACACCTCTCAGATTCCCGTAGTCGGGCGTCCGAATTATTCTACACGGTTTTCACATCAGTTGAGATTGTTAATCACAGCAAAATGGTTCATGGATTGAACAGTTCCAGTTGAGCTGTTATTCTCAACTGATTCGGTGACTCCATGGCTGCATTTGATTTCTGGGTCCCTCAGTAGGGACTCTAATGATGCTAACTAAGTAATGTTGATGTTATTGTGTGTGACAATCATTCATCAGCCTTATTTTGGTTGTAGTTAGTAGAGTGCTGACTAGGGGGATTTAACCCCCTCCCACCGTATTACTTCTGGGTGCATTGGATGTATATGAAGGGTGAAAAAATCGTGAGGTGTTTATGATTTTATCAATTCAATCTACAATACAACCTGTCTTGTTTGATAAGACGAGACTCACTTGCATATCATGGTGGTGGTGGTTGTAGTGGTTGCTGTCATCGTTGTCTGCGTCTGCGTTGCCTGAGTTTTTCTGTAGAGTGCCCTATAGTACTTTTCCTGATCACCATACACCCAGCACACCTTCCACCACTTTCTTCTACACATGAGAACATTGTGAGAACCCGGACCGGCCATCGCACTAGCGTCCGTCCCTAACCGCGACAGTGGCGGCCGCCGCACTAACCGCTCGAGACTCAGGAGCTCCCAACGGTATACTCCCTTCTCCTCTCGCCATCAGTCCCTCTGCCGTCTTTCTTCGTTTTTTTTCCTCTCCATCTCATAACTCTGAGGAATCCTAACTACTATTTGGGAGGACGTAGTGCGTCTCTTATTTCACAGTCAGCAACTCATCTTAGTACATTCCAATGGTGAGTTTCATAGCGCCAATGCATCAAGGTATTCTTACGAGTACAAGGTATCAAGGTATTGGTACGATAGAACACTCTCATTGCCACCGACTAACATTTGCGTACAAAGTGTACTGAATGATAGACCATCATAATGGGTTCTACTGCACTTCAGTCTCGTTTCTAGCCTTCCAAAAGCCCCCAGTGCTGCTCTTCAGTAGCATAGCCATCAAATTATTTTTTCAATTTTGCCTCCCAAGGTTTGGCGAGGCTAGAAACTGTAACCAGAAGCTTTACCAAAGAAAGACCGTAGATAATTTTTCATTATTTCACTATATAATACAGCGAATCCAGTACAGCCAATACAGCGAAGTATGTAGGAATGACACTTGATGCGAAACTGAGATGGAAGGAGCATGTCATTAAAAAAAAAAAAAAAGAGATCAAGTTCAAAAAATGTACTGGCTGCTCAGCAGGTACTCTCAACTATACCTACACAACAAATTGCTTATCTACAAGCAAATTTCAAGGCCTGCATGGACGTATGGCATCCAGTTCAGGGACTGCACGAAAAAGACAAACATCTCAGAACACGGTACTAAGGAGTATTGTCAACGCTCACATACGAAATGATATCCTCCGCCGGGACCTCAAGATGGAGATAGCGAGTTGGTTAAGGACCTTGCGATTGAACACGATCGGCGGCTTCATGATCTCATGAACCAGAAGTTCTTCGTCTACTAGACAACAGCAACGTCACCCGACGTCTTGACAGAACGAAACCTATCGACCTTGTAACGTGATGTGACAAGTCTTGTGGGAAAGTGGTCCTATAGAGTAGTTGCCATTGGGCTATGAACTCTACACTTAGTCGAATATAAATAGTATTAAAGTAAACTAACTTGTTGGGCCAAGATCAATGTTATGTTACGTTTCTAATAAAGACATTTTGGACCAAAAACCAAACAGTATTTCACGTCTTTACCGGATCAGCTGACGGGTCAATGCCATATTACAATTCACAACACCACAAAACCTCTTCAGTGGAGTAATCAATCTCACACCTAAAAATTAATGTTGAATAGGGAAGTGGACACTGCATCGAATGAGACAATATTCCGAGCTCACTTCACAGGTTGTTCCAGTGTTTGATGAAGGATTGCATTAAATGCAAATTTTGCTGTCAGACTGCAACAACTACTTGTCTTAACCGCGGCTCTGTTGACGTATACTCTTTATGGCCTTCCGAATACGTTTATTGGACTCGTGACTTGAACCAATCGAATTAATAACACTTAATTAATATGAAGTTACAAGTAATCAAATTGGAAGTTAAATTTCCGTAGTTTCGAAGCTGTACATTTACATCCTAGGAATAAACCGTATTTAGGGTGAAGCATAGAGTGAAGTAATATCAAACTCATTGTAAGTTTAATGCTTGGACTATCAACTCTTATGCTTATACTTACTAAGCATGTGTATAGTTAGTTTGCTGAAGTTGCGATAAAGGAATAGAAACGCTATTATATCCCCTAGGTTTGACCGCCAAAGGATTCAGCTTCCAAAACTGAATAGGACCATTCGGTGGGTGTAACATTATGCCCGAAGACCATAACATTGAGGTCAACTCAATAACCTACCTAACCTAACGTCCGGCGAATGATATTGGAATTATAATATACAGACGTGACTAGAATTAAATCTGAATAGAGAAACTCTAATTTCATCCGAAACATTCAGATTAGCTATCAAATAAATAAAAGGCCACCGCTATTTCGGGCGGCACTGGACCTATCCAAGACTCATAGCCGATCAGAGACTTTAATGCTTGTATCGCAGTTGTCAGTTGTGGAATTTCGACGGCTGGGAGGCCTTGTCATCTTATTCGTATTCAACAATGTTGGTAGAAATCGATAAAAATAATAATGAAAATAATGATGATAAAAACGTGATAGAAAAAACCCAAAACAATATTAATATATTAGGAGATCCATAATCTGATTCGTAAGACGTATTTTAGCCTGACTTGTACACAAGCAATATTGATATTTCGCCTAAGCTTACCAAATAAATTAAATCATATTCCCAATCAATTTATTCATACAACAAGCTCTATAGCTCTTCATATCTTCGATTCCATACTGATTCCTATTGATTCACTAGTTTATATACTACACTTCACTGATGATAGTCACAGTTTTTTAGGTGCCGTGATCGGCAAATGGAAGTTGCAATCAATATTTTCCAAAGTAGGCACTCAAGGAATCGTGACTTTGTCTTCAGTGATCTGGTCCCTCTGTACAGGCTACATATTTCACAGTAGACAAGTTTAACTAGTTACTTCTCTGAATTAAATGTACAAATTTCCTCCAAAAATTGTGGGTAACTCCATCGGAATATGTGCATTTTAACAGATTGTCTACTATTGATGTGCACTGTAGAACCAAGAGCCATAGAGCTTCCATGGAAACTAGTAGCCCAGTCACGGCAGAATGTGTTTGGATACAGCAAAAGTGCAATTGGTAGATGTCGAGGAGGGAGTGCAGAAGTGGAGGGAAAAATACGGTCACGTCTCGTACCGAGATAGTTATCAGCTCACGATGGGAACAGAGGCCCATTCCACGGGCTCCTCTAAACAACTTCTCAGTCATTATCGCTTGCCACCAGATAATTTTATGGAAATAATTCGGGAAAAAGCCTTTCTTCCATAAATGAAACCTCGACATAACAAGAGAAACTAGCAATTTAAACTTGCTCGAGTGGAACATTAACTGTTACTGATACTTGACGGTTGAAAGCAGTACGACTATCGATGGGATGATTGATTTTCGAAGAAATGAAGACGAATGTTGGTAATACCTGTTGTAGGGCATTAATTAAGTGAATTCATAAAGACCCAACTGACACAGGATAAGAAAGTAGTCGTATTAGGCTGCGCTAAGAAGACACACGTTATCCATGCCACGTTAATGAATAAATAGAAATAAAATCGCAAAATGATTCTCAAATGTTCGACAATTTTTATTTGATGCTCAATCTATTTTAGGTTTTGATCAACAATAAGCTAGAAGAACTTCTGCAGAACGGAATGATTTAAAACAGTCCATTCCGTTCACCAATCCATTGGGTAAAAAGTTGGCAAAATTCAGAACCTAGATCCGTCTCAAAAGCTCAACTGTTTCCGGGATTTCCACTAAGCTCAAATTCCAAAATTCGAACTTTTTAGGAAGAGTAGGTCCCAAAAGCCCAGATCATTGTAAGACCCACAGGTTTCCCCAGTTTTCAACCATATCCTACGTTGCATTTCGATTCCTTTGTCCAAGGCTAGGAGTGTTGGCCTATCCAGTAAAAGTTTTTTTTTTTTTTCAAATTCTTTATTTATTAAAGAGTAAGATAACAACTGAGCCATACAGCTCATCTAGCTACTTCACTTCCACACATAAATCACATGTTAATGGAATTACAGCTCATTAGCTGACCCAACTACAAGCACACTGGACCGTTCATTTTCGTCCTCAATTTCGCGAAATACAGTCGTTTTGTCCGATCCAAACGCCACACTGTTTCACTGCTGTCCAAGATCCGGATCATTTCTAGATTTACATGTCAGTAAAGTCTTTCATCATGCCTCACCGCATAGTTCTTGATGTCTTCGGTGACGGTTTCCATTTTTAGGTAACGATGAAGAGCGTCATTTCTTATGTACCACGGGGCATTGACTATCCCTACGTCCAGACTGGTTTTAGAATTTTCATGTGCAGCATTAACCTTCAGTCCGGAGGGACGATTTGAGCTCTCAGGAGGAGGGAGCGGTCAAATCGACTTCTGTCCCCAAGAGGAGGGAGCGGTCATTCAGACCGCTGGTGATTCTTCACTTGGAGGTCATTATATAGGGGTAAAAATATGAAAATAAACTGTTAGAAACGTCAAAACGAAATAGTGTTGCACTTAGAATGTATCACAACAAATTTTATTGGCTTTCCACACGGGAATATTCATTTTTCAGCCATTCAAGTTGCGTCAGAATGTTTGTTTCTCTTGTTTGGCAGGCTTTCATTTCTTTTTTATCACAATAAGATTTATCTAGGTAGGTTGCACTTTTCCAAGCCACAATCAATACGTAGGTATATAAGTTTAAACAAAAAAATTGCTAAAATAAAATATCAAAAAACTTCGAAATTTTGTGAAAAAATTGATTCAAAGTTGCAAGGTATGTAAAATGCTAAAATAAAATATCAAAAAACTTCGAAATTTTGTGAAAAAATTGATTCAAAGTTGCAAGGTATGTATCAATCTACAATAATTACCTAGATTAATTATTAATTCAAAGGAAAATAAGAAATTAAAGCAAAGGTAATCAATCTAGGTAATTTACATCCACTAAAAAATAAAGGAAGGTACCTAAGTAAATTTTGTCAAAATATATCAGTTGACTTCCGGGAATAGTAACTCAACAATAACTTTCAGAATTATCAGGAAATACTAGGCATTTTTACTTGTTGTCGACGCCACCCTTAGTTGCATTATAAAAAAGTATTGAGTATCTCCGGTTTCCCAGTTGTGATGTCAATTTCATTGGATTAGTGCACCGAAGATAGCATAATAACAGCCTTATTTTGGATCATCAGGGTTAATATTTTTCCGTGCCACGTCGAAAACTTACGGCTGCAGGAGGGAGCGGTCTAAAAGACACTAGCCTGGGGAAGGAGGGAGCGGTCTGAATGACCGCGAAAACACGTCAGGTGAAAAGAGTTTGGGAAATTAGGGCGGGAAAAGAGTTGAGGAAGATGTCAATGACACACACATAACGTAGCTCATCCTGAACGCGGAGGATACTGAAGATCTTAAGGGGATAACATACAGTTATCACCATCCCCCATCCAACCAAAGTTAGAGTCGCGGTCTAATCGACGTCCCTCCGGACTGAAAGTTAACTTGTCGTGAACCTCTAGTTTTGAGTGCCCCCCCCCCCCCCCCACCAGTAAACAGTACAACTTCCTATATTGATGTTGAGCTCGGTTTTTTGAATTTTGATGTGTTCTTTCCGTTTCAGTTTAACATCTAGCGTCAACCCGAGATATTTAGCTGTGTTTGCTGCGGGTATGAGTTGGGACTATCCAGTATAACTAAGACCGTATTCAAGAGAGCGGGCATACATTGCGTGAATGTTTCCTCTATTTAGGTGAGATTTCAACTCCACTTAATATGCACGTCTATATGCGTATACGAACCTATACTTCATTAGCTATACCCATACGTATATGCCTAGTTTTATTTATTTCACATGGTGAATGAGGCAACATGCTCGAAAGATAAACAAAGAACCCGACTAAAAAACACCATCCACACAGGCAGTTCTTCTGACCACAAGTATTCACAAAGTCAGGTGAGAGTCGGATGGACGAGGATCTCCAGATCGAATGGAACTAACTCTGAAGTCAGTCGATCTGAGCTCACGAATAAGAAGAGGAATCAGTAGCAATTCAGCATCGTCTATTGATATAATCGCTGATCGGAGGAGAGAGATAAGAGGGAAGAGAGAGTGTGTTTGTGTGTGTAACGACGAAGGAAAACGATCGTTGACAATTAAAGAGGAGAATCGTGGTGACTCTACCAGCTTAGAGAAAGTAGCCCTTGATTAAAGGCCATCTTTACGCAATTCCCCAAGCAGAAGTTGGCGGCACAGGAATCTCAACACCTTGTACAATCTCGACTCATTCTACAAATTACTTCCCCTTTCACTGAAGGACCGCAAAAATACCGGGTAAAGAAGAAATACTTACATAAAGTAGGTGTGATGGGTGGGTAATGCTTACTGCTCGTTATCCTTCCACGTGCCTCGATGACATTTTAATCGAGACGACAGCTACTTTCCTGCTAAAGGTCCTCTCATCCGTTCGAGTGGAACCCAGAATGATGGATATGATAGTAATTATGATTGCCAGAGTCTTTATCGGCAGACATCGCATCGACGTTACATGAGGACGCCTGATTAAGATTAATATTGAATGATCTCAACAACACACGAGTTTAAAGTGCCCCATGCAATGCGTACGGGCGAATTATTCTCGTATAGATTTCTATACTCGTATAATAGATTTATAAGAGGCACGAGGCTCAAACGGTGACACTCAACTCATCCAGTTCGTCTGTCTGTATTTATGTCCAGTTACGCTTCGCATCAGACCCGACTCCCGCCCGTCTCATCTGTAGGGTTTGTCATAGGAATTATTCTTGGCTGACCCCCGCCATTGATGTAGTTCGTTAAATGAACTACATGAATTAAATGAACTGCAAATTTTGCAATTTCCAAATAAAGAAAAAATATTACATTCCTTTACCGTGGTCTATTTGGAACAAGTGGCTCATGTTTTCAACGTATTTTTTGTTATCGCCTGTCTAATAAAAATATTACCAGCTTTGTAAAATTAATAGTTTTTTCGATAAACACGAGAATTTTGAGCAGATAAATCAAAAAATGAAAATAGATGCCTTAAAAATTCTTTGATTACCCCATTGTAGAAAATCGAGGTTTTAAGCGTTTAAAATACGATGTTATCGTTTTTACAAAGCTGGCCATATTTTTATTAGACAGGCTATGAAAAATACGTTGTAAACATGTGCCGCGTGTTCCAAACAGGCTACGGTAACGGAATGTAGTATTTCTTATTTAATTTGAAATTGCAAATTTCAAAACCCCTTAACTCGGTAAATATGTATCGAATTGCCGTTCGTTGGATATGTTTTGTCTTTGTATGCCCTTTAAAGAAACGTGCATAAATGAAACGTGAATCTCATAATTTTGATTTATTTTAATTTTAAACCAAATAGTAGAGTATCGCTTAATTACAATAGGTTGGGGTTGTAACTTCTGGTGCCCAACTGAATTGAATAGTATTTTATGAAGAAACTATCATACGCCCCAGAGGTGCTGATGCGACAGCGTCCCTCCCTGTCAAACGCTGCATTAATTTATTTTCAACTTGATTGTGTGCACACTCATATCCTCCGAGATGATGTATGGCCTTGGTTTCATAATGTATAAAATTACGAAAAAATAAACAGGCATGCAGCATGGCTAAAAGAGCGAATTTTCGAAGTGTCAATTTTAAATGAGGTGTCACTTGTCAGACTGTTTCATTTTGGGAAGTTATGGGTAATTCCCCCGACCTTAAACACCCCAAAATCGTCCTTAGCTTATAGATTTTTCAACGCTGAACATGATGATGGAGTCATAATTGCGATATCTCATTCCGTTATCAAATTAGAGCAGACTAACCATGAAGAACATCTCAGGTAACAACCACGTTTCTTCATCTTCGAAGTGCTCCAGTATTGGAACGGAATGAGATATCGCAATTCTGATTTCACTATTAGACCAGTCGGTAGAGAAATTTATCTTGCGAAAGGTGGTGTGAAAGATTTTATTTTTTTAATCGGTCTGTGTGGGACCCAATAACATGAATTCAGAGTTTGGACACAAAATTTCGAACGGCAAAACTTTTGGTAGCCAAAAAACCTCGAAATGTTCAGACTTTTTCGGGTTTTGGCTTATAACTTCAAAACTGTCACTCTTACGCCAAAAGCCACTAGGAAATTCCGCGTCGATTAAAAAGTCAAAAAAAAAAAGAAACTCCGAAATCGGTCGAATAGGAAATGTTTTACGATCGATCAAAAAATGGCGATTTTTGCAAATGACTGACACTACTCGAATTTCAATGTGCTGTACTGCTACAACATCAAATCCAACCGCCAACTCCTCGCCCTAAAATTTGTAGAGCATCAATCTGAGAGTTGACAAATCTCCAACATTTTGAAATTGGTCAATGTTTTGACATTTTAAATACTTGGAAAATTACCTATCCATTATTAATCAATAAGGTGAATCAGATTCTTCGTTTTCTTCTCTCTAGAATATCTCGCGTAGTTCAATGTCGTTAAATAGGATGCGTTTACCACTTACTCGTTTTGGATCACAGAAGTTATTCAACCTTCTTTGCCCCTTTTACTCATCAAGTCAATATTCCTTGACTACCAGCTACCAACCTGTGACGCATCGCTAGTTGGGAGTTTATTTTCAGATGAGTAGATTTGTACAGGATTAAGTCTCGGTTCTCAGTTGATGATACGTACACAACTCGGGGAGCGACCTGAAGGGCAATTATAATTCCTGAGTTGTGGCCGAACCCGGTTGCGTGAGCGGGGCCAAACGTTTGAATAGCTGGCTCCTACTCCGGCTGAGGTTTTTGTTATTTGAGAGCCTCGCGCGTGCCCTCGAGCTACCGAAGCCGATCTCGGATCGTCAGCCGCGAGTGGCCCTCACTTGTGTGTGAATGCTTCGGGTTAAATGCCCCATGTGGGTCCGAGTAGATGGAAAACGTCTAATTGCCTAAGGAGTGGGGAGTGGGAGAACCCCACTGGCAACTATTCTTGTTGAATCCCCGTATCAATCAACCAAACCCTGCCCACTGCCCGGTGGTTCTCTCCTCTTCTCCCGAAATTGTCTTATATCATCAATACCTCCGTTATTTATATAATCAAGTCAAGCAAGTCAAAGATTAATCTTGATCGCTGGCAACATGCACTTTGTCAAAATCCTGTCACTTCATCAAAACGTTTCATTTTGGTCTGACTGGAGAAAATCAAACTGTCACTGATTGGCTTGTACGCTCTCTGGTGATTCTTGATTTAGCGTAATACCGCAGACAATCAGTTACTTACTCGATATCAAACAGATTGGTACCCAGGTTTCTCAGTTTTACCATAGAATGTACTGCATGATGTGCCTGATGCCCACTATCTACTCAAGAGGTTTCCCAAGTTTGGAATGTTCCCTTACCTCTTACGGTTTGGGTGATACACAATTTTGGTTTATTATCTTCGATAATGAACCATCGGAATCGCCCAAAGAAAACAAAAATTTCAACCACCCCTCAAAATTTGTTGGTTTACGTTTCAAGATACGTAGATTCAGAAAATCGAATGATAAAAATCCGTCCGTCCGCCGTACGCCGTACACCGTACGCCGTCCACGCCGTTTTGCCCAGTTCTGCCGTGTGAAGGAAGAACAACTCAACTCAAAATTTTCGAAATCCCAGAAATCAGCTTCGAAGTTTTTCTGAGAAAAACTCAACGGCGTTTTCAGCGAGTTGAGTCTTTTTTTCTCAACAAATAAATAGCAAATCTAGCTAGTTAGGGTGTTTCAATCGAGGAGTTGAGGTGTTTTTCCTAAAAAAACATGGAGTTGAGACGTTTTTGCTCAAAATTAGGCAATTTTCAAATTACACCCTTAACAATTTCAACCCCTTCCGGGGTGAGTTTCGAATTTTTGACTCGTCCATCGGAAAGGTGGGGGGGAAATTATTGGGGATACGTAAAAACCCCATTTTCGACCATTTTCGAGTTGAGTCGTTCTTCCTTCACACGGCAGAGTTAGCGTTGAGCTAAAATTACGAATTGTTTTTTACGGGTTTGGACCAACCCCACAATGATCCTCGAAACTTTTCATAACCCTAGGTCAAGGGGAAGGGGTTCAAAACGAACTTTAAAATTTCGACAATGTCATATCTCGAAAAATTTAACTGAACGGTGTAATTTTTAGTTCATTTTTGAATGACCTGGAAAATGACGAATTTTAAGACCAATTGGATTTTTGTACAACCAGCCGTTCGTTCACAGTGAGCGCGCAAAGGTTTAGGAGAAACACTAAACTTCGCGTCTAAAACAGCCGTTCGGTCGGTCAACCCCCAGCCGCCCAACATAAAACTACCTTTTTCTCATCTTCCCTGTGAACTAGAGACTGGAAATTTTAACCGTGAGTCGGGGATTGACCACATTGCAATATTTACTCGGTTTCTTATCTGCTTATAAATTGTTTAAATAATACCTTTTTGTAATAACACAAATTAAATTTTGATGGTGAGCTTGAATTTTGACTTGAAATTTTAAATATAGGTCAGAACTGGATCACAATGCAATATTAATTCGGTTTGTATGACTTGGTATGAGTATGGTATGGTATATTATTGTATGGTATGATTTGGTATAGTACAGTATGATATGAAAAAATCCGACGGATTTTGGTTTATTATCTTCGATAATCGCCTGGGTTGCTTTTAAAAACCCCAGAATTGTATTGGTACATTTTATTTGTAATCAATTCATCATCTCTGTCATTCAGGTTCTACACAAAGGAACCCAGTCGATTCCAACAGCCGGATATCGTATTAATTAATCATAGTTAATAATAATTATTATTAATAATAAATACAAGTTATCAATACCTAACAATAAATTATAATAATTTTCACTAGGTACTTGATAAAATTATTAATAATTAGTAATAATTCATAATAATAATTAATCTAACATTTAGGATCTAGACATTTAGACCTAGTGATCTAGACAGAAGGGTGATCTGTACAAAGAAGATAATGAACCGTTGTGTCAAGAATTTGCAGTTTTTTTTTCTGAATCTACGTATCTTGAAATGTAAGTTAACCTTTAAGTTTTGTGTGTTTGTGGGGGGGGGGGGGGGGGTTAAAAAAGCTTTCCTTTGGTCGATTCCAATGGTTCATTATCGAAGATAATAAACCAATAAACAAGAAAACTTGACTTAATGACGATTTTTGTTTATACTGCTGATTGTTTTTTATCGAATATCGTCAACATGAGAGTGAATCTTGAGGCAACCTGTCGGGTAAATTTTCAAACTGGCTCAGCTGATTTGAACAGCACCTGGTTTTCAAATATTGAGCTAATAAATAATAATTAATGAAGCATAGCAATTATTAATAACCTACAATAATCTATATAAATAAATTTAAAGACGATTTTCGTGTTCCTTGGGTATTTTCGAAAAATTTCTCTACAGTTATTCGATTCGCGTGAAATGGAGTCGAACCATGCCGATTTTGAATTTGATGTCTGTCTGTTTGTCTGTCCTTCAATTACGCAAAAACGGCTCAATGGATCGAACGCTTCTCCCGTATTTACGAGTAAATGTTTCCGTGATTGGGGAAGGACATAGGGGGGTTCACTTCCGGATCCGATGCATAGGAGTGGGAGTTTATAGGGACGCCGAAATATAAAAATCTTAAATTCTTCCTTCCCGCGAGACAGATGAATATTATTTTTGGTTTTTAAGATTATAAGGATCTGTAAAGGGACATGTAAGAGATATAATCGGTAAAACGACAGGTATGAGCGACGGGTCCGACAGCTCTAGTTATTATTAATTTACACTCCTTGATAACAATTATCAATAATTATTGAAATTCATAAAAATAATTAATCTATCATTCAGTGATCTAGACAGAAGGGAGATCTGTGCAAAGAAGATAATAAACCGTTGTGTCAAGAATTTGCAGAGTTTTTGACTTCGGAACTCTGTTAGGAAATGAACATGTCAAAAGTCACCGCCCATAGCCCTTAAGAAAAAAGTGCACAAAAGTTGCCATTGGTATAGACTTGAAAAAATCACTAATTATCGCCGCCTGATGAAGAGAACCTTTCATCTCCGCTTGGACCTCATCTCCAACTTGTTTTTCACATCCTAGCATAAAAAAATCATTATTATCTCCAAGAAGTCACCGTCATAAAATATGAATACCTCCGAGCAACTGCGCAGTTTTTCCCCTCTCCTGGTAAATGAGGTACTATGAGAGGTTATCATGCTTGGGTCCAAACGGTGGTGGGAGGTTTTCATTATGAGGGGACGTTATTATTATTGTTTTTTCATTTTTTATTAATTTGTCTTCAACAATGCCATCGAAGTTAGCAAAAAAGTGGCCTCTCATTTCAAAGGTGTTTTCACGCTGAACACGAAGGTGAAATCAGAATTGCAATATTCCGTTCCGAAACTGGAGCACTTTGAAGATGAAGAAACGTGGTAGATACTTGAGATGTTCTTCATGGACATCATGTTCTTTAATGGAGACCTTTTACATAATACCAATTATTTCTTCGAGAATTCGCTCTTATAGCCATGCTGCATTCACTGTGGATTTTTTTAAATTATTATCAATTAATTTGCATGTATAATCTGAAGAATTTTCATTCTTCCACATTCATCAGAGACATGACGTAAGGAACCGAATAGCTTCATAAATACCTTAATTACCCAATAAGTTTAGGATTGCCCATATTTGAATAAGATATTCCAAACTTCGAAAATTCGCTCTTATAGCTATGCTGAATGACTGTGGTTTGTCACCTATTTGTATCAAAATTATTGTTGAAGTAACCTTGTACAATCTAAATGTACAACACAGTACCATTTCTGAATCGGTCAGCATCATCACTAACTGACTTCGTACTGAGTCTCTTCTATTTCGAAAAAGGTCCCTTTGCGAAAGAAGCACGAATAGGTCAGGTCTGCATGTCCACGAAGCATCTCCCGTTATCGGTGCGATGGTGCGCAATATCTGCGCCAGGACGGGGACGCAGGACGCGGCACCGCTAATGTGCGCCTTCTGGCGGGACACTTGATATGACTAAATGACCTTACAAGGCGGCCGAGCCGCGACACGTCTCTCAACCTCGATCTTTGATCTTATCGTGTTCAGATCTCGGGTTTCTACTCGTAGGTTGTCACAGGTACGCGAAACACTATCGATGAGTGCAGCCATTTATACGACAACGGCCCGATCAACGAATTCAGGAAGCCGCTCCCAAACCTGTCTTAATCATGGTAAAGGCCGATTCCGTTTAGAACTCACTAATCGCGATTTACTTAAGCGCTCATATAACTGATCTGTCAACTTAATCATGATCAACAACATTTGCGTTTTGTCGACCTAATCACGATAACGGCGGTCATGATTGAACTATTCCCGATTGATATCACTGAGCAAGATTAATGTCCACAAGGATTTCTAATCAATCAAGAAGGAAGTTGTCTCGTGACGCTCAATCCCCACACTCCACACCGCTCCAATTTCCAACAGTCTTGCTGGTTTTGCATAATTTGTAGTACATGTTGCGAGTTATCGAGTTTTATTCACCCATAAACGGTTGTGAGCAAGGTGGTTGTCCTTCTCAATCACCCCGGTCTTGAATGTTCCAATCTAGTCCTATACATTCTGGGCTTCAAAGGCTTTGGACCATGGAGGAGCTGCTTGTTGAAAGTTGTGCAGTTTTGAGTTCAGTTTTAAGTGGCATGTTAGCAGAACACATTAATATCCGTGCACCCCCGCAAAGTGGATCAGATTTTACACAAACAGTTTCAGTACAGTTTGACTGGCCTTGGTTGACTCTGATTACAATTGTCTGTATTTCCTTTGAATGCGGTTCTGTCATTGTGGGGGATGATGCATTTCCTTTGAAAACTTATTTGTTGAAACTCTACAGTGACCGTCGAAGAGATTCACAACTGCCGACTATCAAGGGCCCAAAGGGTGATAGAAAACACTTTCGGTAACTCGTCAGTAAATTCACAATTTTCGAAAAACCAGTTTCCTCGAAACTTGAGTCGGTAGACGATTTATTACTCGCCTGCTGTTCATTGCATAATTGGTTGAGAACGAACCCCACCTACATTTCCAGCGGTTTAAATGACAGCGAGGATGAAAACCATAGCATTGTCTCTGGCTCCTGGCGCCAAAACACCATTGCTGGCTTGCAGGACTTGCCGCCATCTGTCAGCAGAAATCAACAACGACTAGTAATTTTAGCACGGGATTTCCCGGGATTTCTCACAGTATCAACGCACTATGTACTGAAAACACTTCGACTACTTAGTGAAGAACGACACTTGTTGCTGTCCCCACTCCTGCTTCCAAAAAGCGTGCCAACGCCGGAAAATCTAACATGTTTGGTTCCGAGCGTGAGCGTGAGCGGTTGTTTGTTTCAATAAAAGAAGTTGACTTATGGAAGAACATAACGTGGGGAAGTGGTGAGAGCACTTCGAACAAATGAACAATTGCCTATTGACATGGCCAATTGCTATAGACCTCTTCAAAACCGTACATGAAACGACTCTCAACAACTGCATAAGATCTTGTCCACGAAGCTGAAATTCGAAGCTCCAAAATTCGATCCGATGGATGTATAATTTATTTTATCCACCCGATTTATGCAGCATTTTGGATTCCTAAATCTCCGATTACCATTATTCACTTTCTAACAAGCCAGTTGGAGAATTGTGTATTACTTCGTGTTCGCTGTTGGGTAGAGGTAAGAAGAAGAGGTGGGTGATTAATGATTTTCTACGAGAAGTCCGATGCCCAATGGCTTTGATGTGTTATGCGTATTGTTTGGAAAAAATCGCCAGCTTCAAGTTACATAACTGTCATTGAACTGTCATAACGTAACTGTCATCAAAGCTCTGGATTGACGGTGAGCTCAGACCTGTCTTCACATCAAGTCATTTGATACCACGAGAGGAGTCACTTTATTCGCACCTGTGCTCCTTCGGCAGACAATTCAACAGAGTCATTTCAAAAATGATGTGCTAAGACGTAATTTTTCCGTCTGTCGCTTATCATGCTGGATAGGAAATTTATGTAAATTATTATGTACGGAATTATATGAGCTTACAGACTTGTATACTCTATCACTTTGAATAATACGAACATTGTAACTAGCGAGTAGCTACGAGTCATTCCTCGACAAAATAAGTGTTGGAATCAGCATGTGCCTACCTACTAGTGGATTTCCTTGGTTACACGGTTAAAAAAAACGAAGGCGAAGGTGAAAAAATGAAGGTGCCATCCCCAATTTTGTTATTTGTTTCTGACGAATGATCAGTACGTAATGCGTTGGTGAAGTGAAAAGATCCGAAGTGCGGGTGCTTAGACGCTAGCGTGTGGGCACTTAGTCACGTCTCTTTCTTTGGACGAGAAGATTGTATATATACCAACCGAGTTTCAGCGTGTACTCGCGAAGCTTAATGATTCGTTCCTTTTGATGTTCCTGTGGAAACTTCATAGCTACGCCATTGAAAAACACAAGATGCAGCAACAACGTACGCAGTGACATCATTATCCGTACCATCCAACTGTTTTTTCTGGATCACAAACGTTACTGCTACTGCACTTTTTATGTAACTGCACTTAATGTAACAGAAGGTTATGTGCCCAGATTTACGTGAACTGTGTTCTATTGAGAGAAATCGTGTTGGTCTGTGAAGTGGTGTGTGTTAAGTTTGTTTGGTGACCGTGAGTGCATCAGGATTCGATTTCAAGGCATCTGTGGAAGAATTAGAGGATCAAAGCAACTGGTCCCTTTGGAAAAGACAAACTACACTAGTATTGAAACATCACAAGGTTTTGGGTGTTGTAAATGGTGGGTTGATATTGGCTGCAGATGGTTCCAATAAAAATGCTTAAAATATGCTTTTGAAACTAAGGACTCACCTGGTCAGTTGATACAGGTGAGTACTCTGAATGCTACCAATGAGGAGACAGCTAGGGCAATATGGGATAACTTGAGTTCAGTGTATGAGCTGCGTTCAAGTCAGAGTTTAGACCGGCTTCTTTTCCTGTAGTATCATGGGCTCCCACGATGGCGAGTATTTTATGAGTGACTTTAATGAACTTGATATGGAATTAATTAATTGGAACTCTCTGACCCAATACTGATGGCGTGGATCATGTCAACTCTACCACCTCCCTACTTTGAATTTAAAAGTGTTTGGGAGAGTGAACCCAACAAGGTTAGTCCTTGATAGCCTGACTGAGCGGCTCAGACTTATTGAAATGCGACTACCAGCTAAGGATTCAAGTTATGAGCTTGCACTTTTATGAGCTTTGTAAAAAAGGGAGCAGCGACGGAGACAATTCACGAATGTCACTGAGTAATGGTAGTGTGAAAATTCTCAAACTTCACAGAGTCCATCAACGGTCTAGAAAGATGACGTTTTCTGTTCAAGACGAGAAACACTTAGTAACGTCACCTCTTTGAACTGACGGAGAGCCTAGCAGAACCTGAAACCTGTCTTCTAAATACCTACTCCTAAAGCGAACGAGCCTATTTTATTTGGTTCGTCCTTGGTGGGTTACACACCTGTACCATAGGTAATTCAATAACTGTAAATAATATTCAAACTTACTACGAAGGGACTAGATAGAATTATAGAGACAACAACACTACTATTTAATCAGAAATTCGATTGAACCTAATCCAGGATGCAAATTTTATAACAACATGACCAACAAGAAAAGCGAAGTAATATATGTATATCCCCCCAAAAACAACTCCGTTGTAAAAACTGGCCCGCCAAAAAACCTCAGCCGCAAAAAGGAATGATATCCATTTTGCCCGCCAGCCACATATATAGGATGCTCGGTGCTTCGCACCTCGCTGTTGAGTATGCATATAGAAACCTGATCCTCCTACCCCTAACCTCCACCGTCAATGTTTTCCTGATCCCTGTCTCCTTCCCACAACCCCCTCTCACCCTTAGTCACCCTCGGTTTCACCTAATATGTTTCCTCTGTTACACCAGCAGGGAGCTTTACGCTTCTTTCAATGCTGTTGGCGGGAGCTTTTTGCCAGATGAAAAAGCCTGAATTAAAGCATTACTATATTATAAGTATTACTGGTGGTCACGAGTAATCAGTAGTGGTACACCTATAATGAAGTAATGCTTCAATTCAGGCTTGTTTATGTGGCAAAAAGCTCCCGCCAACAGCATTGAAAGAAGCGTAAAGCTCCCTGCTGGTGTAACAGAGGAAACATATTAGGTGAAACCGAGGGTGACTAAGGGTGAGAGGGGGTTGTGGGAAGGAGACAGGGATCAGGAAAACATTGACGGTGGAGGTTAGGGGTAGGAGGATCAGGTTTCTATATGCATACTCAACAGCGAGGTGCGAAGCACCGAGCATCCTATATATGTGGCTGGCGGGCAAAATGGATATCATTCCTTTTTGCGGCTGAGGTTTTTTGGCGGGCCAGTTTTTACAACGGAGTTGTTTTTGGGGGGATATCACATCTTTTTGCATGGCTAGTTTTCGAGTGGTACTTATACAATACGGTTCAACAACTTATACAATACAAAAGTACCTACGAGGTAACTAGTAAATGTTTTCCTAAATGAAGTTTTATCCTAGTCAAAATTTAGTAAAAAATTAGTACGCCTACTAATTTGCCTTTTTGTTTCTGGTTTTTGTGACAAGAATAATTATTTTTTGGAAATTATTGTTTGTTATCTGAAATGTGTTTGAAAAATAAGTAGTTTTAAAATTTTTGCGAATTGGTTAAATATTAGTTTTAAAATTTTCGATTAATTAAAACAATCAACAATTTAAAAACAATTATTAAAATTTAATACAATTATTCTTATTAAATTTAAAAAAATAGAAAGAATTAGAAATTTGAATAAATTTGAATTAGAAATTTTTTGAAAATTGGTTGCACTTTTTCTTGGGGATTGTGCAAATTTTTGTTGTTGAGAATCATTACAATAATTGTAATTATTGGTGTCGAAGAGAAAGAGGAGAGAGAAAGTTTGCAACTGGTAAAACGCACGTTTTTATACCAAAAATCGCGAATAACTCGAGAACCGTTGGGAAAAGTGCCAAAGTGCGCTACCCTCATTCGAAAGCCCATAAAATTTCCTATCGATCCTTAAACAGGCGCCACTCTACGACAATTTTTCTGACCACCGTTCAACTTTGATGTTTTCGGAAATTAGCCAAATCAGTAGATGTGGAATTTATTCACGTATTTTTGGCTGTGGATTAGTCAAATCGATTGAGATTTAGTTCAAAATTATTGAGCATATTCTAGACAACCTAGCGGACATTTTAAGACCAACCGCACCAATTTTCATCAATATTTGCGGCAGTTGTTGTTGAAAATAGAAAAATCACCATAACTCCTTTATTTTCCCCCTTAGGAAGCATTTTTTGATCTCAAATTAAACAGTTTGAAAAGCTGAACACAACTAAAAAAGAAAATCTGAAAAAGCTTCAATTTTGAAGGAGTTATGACCATTTGAAATTCCTAAAAAACACTATTTCCCCCCTAATTGGGGGGGAAATGGGGGGAGGGAGAAAAAATGGTCAAAAGGCACTCCCTTGGAGCATAACAAACGTGTGTGCAAAATTTCAGCTCGATCCGATTTGTCTGCTGGGCTGTAGCCCCGTCAATGAACAACAACGAGAAGAAGAAGAAGAAGAAGAAGAAGAAGAAGAAGAAGAAGAAGAACACGAAAAACGTGAAAAATAGTGGTTTTAAAATTGTTATACCCCCGACACCTGATATTCCCGAGAGCTGAAATTTGTTTTACGTCCTCACGTGCCCCTGGAGAGTTGGTGTACAAAAAATCAACTCTCGAGACACTCAGGGGACCGAGCTACGGGATGGTGAAAACCCGAACTTGTTCCGTCGCGTAATCAGTGTCTCAGTCGCTTCGGTTTTCAGGGCTTCGGTTTTCTTGGCGGGCGGGACGCTCCCGCGTCCCTAGATATGTCCGGTTGTGGAAACGAAAACACTCGCGGTGATATAATGTATAAATATTTTCACGGAAGGAGAAAATAAAAAGAGAGTAACACTTAATTTAAACAATTGTAAATCTTACGGTAATTTTCGCGTTACAGCGTCATCAGCCATATATATATATATTTTACTTTGTGACGCGAAGAAATGAATTAGTTACCGTTCAGGAGATGTGTCATTCAATCCTGAAACAAAACGAAAAATTGTGTGAAAAAAAACTATTTTGGAGCATCAAATCAAATAAATTGGCTGAGGAAGAGGAGGAAACTAGGAGTAAAAACTCGCAGTTCTTCTCGGGGAGTAAATGAGAATGAGATCACCCGTTAATTACAGGTGTAGAGACCTGCTTTCCTTTTGTCGACTTGCGCCCACCCACCTCAATGCGTCGTGAGCAATGAGTTGATACGAAGAAAAATCAGTCCCCTATAGGTGGGGATAGGGGCGAAACTCTCTACTTAAAACTTAAAAACAAGGCTTGTATATTGATAAAAGGGCCTTATATATTATATTAATAAATTATTACATCATTTATCGTTGAAACTCATTAGATGTAATTTTTGTTTGGGTTCTACCAAAGTGTTTGTTTGTTCGTTTATCTTATTTAACCACCAGGGAAACTTATGGCCAAGTGGCCCTCTCTCCCACATCCTCTGGATACATTCTAACATGATTCATCTTACAAACGAAATACAGCTAACAATTACAAATTAATACAGAGTCATCTAAAAATTGAGATACCTAATATATTAAAACTTAATGTTCTTCTTTCAAAAGGTTTCACATATTTTTCCACCACTCCATCATACACTCATCTTCTTAATCAATACTAGCTGTCGGGCCCGTCGCCGACGGACAGAACTCGGGGTGTGTCCATCTACCTCTGTTACCTGTCTCGGACTGGCAGAACTCGGAATGGATCTATCTGCCACTCTTACCTGTCGCTTTACCGATTATATCTCTTACATGTCCCTTTACAAACCCTTATAATCTTAAATACAAAAAATAATATTCATCTGTCTAACGGGAAGGAAGAATTTAAGATTATTATATTTCGGCTTCCCTATAAACTCCCACTCTTATGCATCGGATCCGGAAGTGAACCCCCCTATGTCCTTCCCCAATCACGGAAACATTTACTCGTAACTACGGGAGAAGGGTTCGATCCATTGAGCCGTTTTTGCGTGATTGAAGGACAGACAAACAGACAAACAAACAAACAGACAGACACCACATTCAAAATCGGCATGGTTCGACTCCCTCTCACGCGAAACGAATAACTGTAGTAAAATTTTTCGAAAATACCCAAGGAACACGAAAATCTTCTTTAAATTTAGTTATATAGATTTTTCTAACCACTTACTTTTCATTGTGGTCCTGAATGTACTTGTTTGCAGATCAAGCTTAAACTTATCCACATATTCATTATAGATTAAAAAAAAGTAGCAGAAGCCTTGTGATTTTAGAGAAAAAAGATGATTGTTCATCAAAATCTAAATTTCCTCTACTCCAGAGTTAGGGAATGTAATGTCTCTATTCACGTCCGTCTGCTCTCAAATTATGCCACGGCAAAACTATACGGAAGAATGTTATGTGTTACGTTCTAATACTTGGAGTGTAACTCCAAACTGGCAAATAAGTGCAGTTCTATCAATCAAAATTTACTGAAATTAGTAGGAGCTGCCAGCGAGGAAGGGGCCCTTCGAATAAATTATGTCAAAATCCGACTGCAACTTCTATTTTACCCTGTGCATGAAATGCTCGTCCACTCATAACTCTGGTCCTAATAAATCGGGTTTGATTATACTGCCGTGGTGTAACGTAAGTGTGGTAAATGATGGAGCATTTATATGGTCGGTATATATTAGTTCTAGAGACTGGTGACAACTCTCGCTTTCCCTTGACTACTCCTGTAGCTTGATTCATCTATAAATTATGGAGAAAAAAAAATTGTAATCCATTTCAGCAACCCATGAGCTATGCTTGAGGTGTAAGATACGGTCAAACAGACGACCCTCGTTGCATATCAAATGCCGAGAGAAAAACGTCAGCGTCAGTGGCTGAGTGGACCCAGTAATTTAGTTGTTGATGTTTCAAATAAAGTAGCCTTTCCAGAGCATGTCTGGAAGAGTAAGAATGCCGATCAGGGCTCTCATCTTTACGCCACCAATTTCCGACTTCCTTCAGCAGATTTTCCTATCTAATATAATGAGAATACGACGAGGTAAGGAATGGAGCGGGGTGAGACAAGAACGCCAACCTTCGACAAAATTAGAGGTTACGTTCCCCCACTCGTCGGCCACGTCCCTATCACTCCATATATGTTACCGTTATGAATAAACTTGAAGACGATAGAAGGGTTAACTGCACGAGGGACAGAGGAGCGCCACGCCTCGCTCACCCGATTAAAAATAACAGATTTACAACGCCCAGGGTGGTACTTGCTGTAAGTAACCTCTCACCACCACGTCACCCCTTCGATCTACCGTGTTAAATCATACCGTAAAACATTGAGTAATTAGAACCCTGACAACTGTCCTCCGTACTGGGGGTGATAAAGTAGCGTGTCCTGGACACCTCAAGCCGTCTAAGAATACAATTACAGGCTAATGTCATAATTTACTGAACATTTTGAGTCGGAAGTAAGTACCTCAATGTTGAATGAGTAATACTAAGCCCCTCGTATTCTAGCACTGATTGTTTACCACTTGAGATTAGTTTTAAAGCTAAGACAAACAAACAACTAATTCACCCCTTCCACTTCCCTTTAGTTCTCCTCAGGGCCATAGCCAAGGGGCGGATGGGGGGGGAGCTTCCCCCCCCCCATGATTTTTTGACTTGGAATATATATTATAAGTATTACTGGTGGTCACTAGTAATCGGTGGTGGTACAACTATAACGAAGTAATGCTTCAATTCAGGCTTGTTCATCTGGCAAAAAGCTCCCGCCAACAGCATTGGAAGAAGCGTAAAGCTCCCTGCTGGTGTAACAGAGGAAACATATTAGGTGAAACCGAGGGTGACTAAGTGTGAGAGGGGGTTGTGGGAAGGAAACAGGGAACAGGAAAACATTGACGGTGGAGGTTAGGGGTAGGAGGATCAGGTGTCTATATGCACACTCAACAGCGAGGTGCAAAGCACCGAGCATCCTATATACGTGGCTGGCGGGCAAAATGGATATCATTCCTTTTTGCGACTGAGGTTTTTTGGCGGGCCAGTTTTTTACAACGGAGTTGTTTTTGGGGGGATATCACATCTTTTTGCATGGCTAGTTTTCGAGTGGTACTTATACAATACAGTTCAATTTAACAAAAGTACCTACGAGGTAGCTAGTAAATTTTTTCCTAATTGAAATTTTATCCTAGTCGAAATTTTGTAAAAACCCTGCAAATTCTTGACACAACGGTTTATCTTCTATGAGCAGATAACCCTTCAGTCTGGATCACTAAATGATAAAACGTTTGTTACTTCACAGTAGAGTGCATATTGCATTGTCTTCCATCCTTAAACCATGTTTAACATTTCATGTCATTTATTTATGTGCTAATTAGGGGGGAAATGGGGGGAGGGAGACAAAATGTTCAAAAGGCACTCCCTTGGAGCATAACAAACATATGTGCAAAATGTCAGCTCGATCCGATTTGTCTGCTGGGCTGTAGCCCCGTCAATGAACAAGAAGAAGAAGAAGAAGAACACGAAAAACGTGAAAAATAGCGGTTTTAAAACTGTTATACCCCCGACACCTGATGTTCCCGAGAGCTGAAATTTGGTTTACGTCCTCACGTGCCCCTGGAGAGTTGGTGTACAAAAAATCAACTCTCGAGACACTCAGGGGGCCGAGCTACGGGAGGGTGAAAACCCCAACTTGTTCCGTCGCGTAATCAGTGTCTCAGTCGCTTCGGTTTTCTTGGCGGGCGGGACGCTCCCGCGTCCCTAGATAGAAATAAATAATTTTAAAAAAAATCTTATAAGGGCATAAGCTATCCTATAGGATAGCTAAGCTAGAAAATGAATAAAATTTATATTATATCATATTATATATTATTTATATTATTATTTATATTATATAATATAAATAATAATATAATATATAATTTGTAATATATAATAATATTATAATATTAGTTAATATAATATTATTTTCTTATAATATCTTATAATTTATTATATTATATAGGAACCATTCTCTTGGATTTCATTTTTTGAAAGTTGGGAAATTTTGCTGGTGGAGTTGGGAACATTTGGTGCCCCCCCCCCCCCCCCCTCCGATTTTTCTTCTCGCTACGGCCCTGGTTCTCCGCTACACCATAAAAACAAAGGCCAACTTACAAAGTACTATACTATTTACAAAGTACTATACCTATACTATTTCCTAGGTGTCCTGATGATGATGTTGTTACATCTAAGTACCAAGAAATGAATCGATTGTATTTCTAGTAGGTACTAGAAGAATTGACGCCAAACGGCCTTATCTAACCCGACTCTCGTTAGATCTTCGAAATTAAGATGTACGTATGACCAAGGTTGTATTTATCAAGTATGACCCAATTGGCTGTAAGACCACTCTTCCACGTAGTTAAATGTGCGTCACAAGAATTAGCGACCTAACAGACTAACTCTGAACCAACCTTGTTCAGAAAGGTCTTAAACGCAAAATGCGAATGGAAATATTGATTCTGGAGGACAAACATTATTTTTCTCTCAAAGGTTATCACATGAATACCTATTATGTTTTTTGGCTGATGTCATTGTCAGGGAACGTAACAAGTCACGACTATTGAGAGCAACAAGGTAAAAATACCGAAACCGATGCTCGGGCAAACGTGGAGGTGCAGGACTGAGCCGACCTGTGGAGCGGTAAATCGGCCTTAGAGCGCTCAATAGCTCATAATGAAACCCTCTGGACTCTAGTGTGGAGGAAATGACTAGAAAGTGATGATCTAGATTCACGTGAGGAACTTTTGACGGGGTCTTCAATAACTCAGTTTTTCTCGGTAACTGTATAGCTGATCGCATCGTGATTTTTGCGTAGGTACTCGAAACTGTATACTCTGGCCCAGCATACTAACAGCTGGGACATTGAGTAGAAGTGGGTGAATCATAAAATACTTGAAAGATATATCGATGACAAGTCCTCAAAGGATCTAGAAAGTCACAGAGGATTCAGGCAAAGGCGTATCGAACCATCGATACTGTTGCATTCAACACGCCAAAGTTGAAATGTTATTAAATTTTTTTGTAAAAAAGTTATTCTCGCTACCTAATAATAAACCTGATTACATGGTCTATCTTGAGGCTGGTTGAGCAAGTGTACGCTTATACGTTTGGTTTTTGTGCAAATTATGTTGTAAAAATACTGGAAGGACCGCGGCGCAGACTCGCTCATGTGATGGCCCGAGAGGTATTCGTAGAAAAACGTCCTGGGTGGCCGAGTGGAGTGAATTAGCCCGTAAGCACAATGTAGAATTTAACATTAACCCCGATGATCCGAAGAATATTCTGGTGCAACTGAGTCTTGTCCTCGAAGGAATGAAGTTAGAGTTTGCAATGAAATCTAAATCAAGAGCCCTTGGTGCTCAGTTTCACAAGAGTTACCAGCTTTTGGGGCCACCGGACTGCATGAAGGACCTGGATCTTGGACAATCGTTAGTCAAAAGGTTGAACCTAAATTTCAAACCTTGGATTACGGACGGACATGGATTTCACATGTACTATTTGTAATTCTTATGCTGTAAAATGTTTGGTGAAAGAAGCATGTACTTTATTGTGTTTTGAGAAATAAAGCATTTCATAAATAAAATTTAAAAAAATACTGTTCCATTTGATCAGTGTGAGTTCGATCTATTCCTATTCAACTATCGAAGGAAATGTAGTGAAACATGAGGAAACTATAGATAAGAGTCAATTCAACACCTTGGAAGAGAAAGGACGAATCCCGAAAGTGGAGAGTTGGGAAATTGAACTCAAAGATTTGCAATTACTTCAAGATAGCAAGGGCTTAATTCTATTAATTTGGTGCTTAAATCTTGTTGTTACGAGGATGAATTTTTGAACCCATTTATTCCATTTCAAGAGAAGGAAAAATTTATTTACAAAAAAAGACGAACTGGAAACAAAGGAGGTAGTTTCAGACGTAGGGTTCACGCTTACTCCTCTAGGAAAATCAGACTACGAGTTCTTCACAGATTATGATACCGCTCAATTCACCTTGATTTTGTGGGCAGACGAAGGGCGAATCAGGGCAAAACCGAGTACGTACCTACATGTAGTTCAGACCTGTCACATGCAGAAAAAAAAATTCCTTTCTCTTCGTAGGTCCTGAAATGTCAGCTGATCTTGTTGCTGCCAGGGGCGCTGCTATGCATTCTTTTATGTTATCTTTCCTCATGCTTTATCATCTGTCATCTCAAATCAGCTGGGCAGATATACATTTCAGCTTTAACAATAATGACTAACTTTAATGAACTTTAATGATTAATTCTGAATTTCGTTTTCCGCGTATGTAATTTGAAGACGAGAAAGCTTACAAAATTTATTCCATTTGCATACGGTTGAAATTAGTATTTAGCTTAGGAAAACACCTCTCCCGTCCCCTTTGGGATCGCTCCTCTTGATCTATGTACATTGCACCCAATGAGTTTCAGGGCAGGAGTCGCCACTGAGCTCTAGTAATGGATATTAGCAAGGGCGTAGGAACATTCAACTATTTCTTTGTTTGATCTACATAATATATTACATCAACTAAATTAGAGATCCTGGAGGAACGAATTGTCCAACAGCTGTCTGTCCACTTCAGGAGGAAACTTGAAAACGCGTTGATGTAGGAATATATATTCATTTACCCATCAAACTGCTGCTTAGTATCGACATTTCACTGCTCAATTGAACTTCTAGTGCACACTCAGAAAACCACCTCGTGCACCTCTTTGCAGAAACCGTCTCACCGAAATTATGAAATGAATATTTGGCTTCCCAATTCCTGGGTATATAGACGGCGTAGAACGAGTTCAAAATCTGTTCCTCTTATTTTTGGCAAATAAGCTCGGGATTATATCAACTCGAGTTGACCACATATGGAAACACAGAAGGGTGATATGTAAAATGAAGATAATAAACCGTTGTGTCAATAATTTTGGTATTGTTCAAATCGCCTCTAAGTGACCCTACCAGAGAGTGATTCCCCGAAAACAGGTTTTGGAAATTGAGGGACCTAATTCTTTTTCATAATACTAAGAATGTTTAGACGCATAGTCGATGTAGCAATGCACTATAACATACTAAAGGAATCAAAAATGCCGATTAAAAAATATAAAAAAAATTGAGGTGATATTATCACCTCTTGCCATCTTCGCAGTAATTTGCGAACCTTTGATTAGTAATTTTATTTCCCTACCTAGCAACTAGCGACCCCGACCGAGAGCAGGTCGTTACTACAGTAGGATTCCAGTGTCCGCCACTGAAGAGACGAGAAAATAAATAAATATGCATTTGCTGCAATACAATTTTCTTTTATGAGATCGATGTAATGAGTTTTTTTTTTTTTTTTTACCAATAGCCGAGTATGGAAACGAGTTATAGAAATTCTTGATGAACAGTAGGTATTCTTGGTACCTAATAAGGTGCTGCTCATTCCGCTTATTTCCGCATGTTAAGGTGGTGATGATGAACCAAGGAATTCAAAATTTTCTTTCGGACCGGACTTTTTTTTAAAAAATACTTTTTTCCAATAATTTCCTGAAAAGTACTTCTTTTCTCTGTATAAAAGTTGGCAACCCTACATATTACCCACAATATCTCGCTATCTATTAATGCTAGCGACAAATTTGATACCTAAGATCGCTGCCGATAAGCGCCCTCTGGAGCGACTAAATTTCAAATCTAACATTGTATTCGTGATCAGCGATCCCTAAAACCCCTGGTAGATGAATCCTAGGACCGAAAGTTGGTTTGCGGATGATAGGGTCGGGGTTTCTTCTTGTTTAAACAAAAACACCCTAAATTACGACATTTACAATGCACCGCCGGTTTCTAAAAAAATTTTTGAAATACTTAGCAATTGCTACGTATTTTTTCCGTAGAATGCAAATCTGGAGTCAAATTTATCGTATCGCCGTTCGTTCTTTTAAACTCAAAAAACTATGAAAAAATGGAATTTTTGGGGGTTTTTGAGATTATCTCGCCAAAACTGACTGAGACCCCATATTTTGAGTACAGATTCGGATTCAGCGTCAATAAATACATAAGAATAGGTGGGTCCCGTCAAAAGAACAAACCAATTTTTCTTTTTTGTGGGCCTATGTAATCCATAGGATATTATTCGAATCCTTGGTGAATTGGAGATGGCTGAAGAAGAAGAGGGGGAACAAACAGCCTTCAAAATAGAGAACATTGATGATCCAGACTACGAGCCTCAAGGAAATTTTGCTGCATGTTGACAAAACCAATGCATTATTCATCGATGAAAAAGACCTTCGAAAATCTTGAACTAGTATAATTCTAGTCATGATGAAGAAAAAAGTACGGCATATTGCCCACATAAACTGTTTGGTACTCTGTGAACAGGTACGAGCTCAATTCAAGATTCAGGAAATACGTTGACGTACACATAGAGACAGTTGGCGAAACTATAAGAAAACTTGCGATGGAGCACGGAATTCGGCTCCACAATAATCCAAATGTTGAAGTATCGAGCATACTGGACAGCAGCGGATACATAGGGAGAATGAAGAGGAACAAACCAATGGACCTCGTCACGACTAAGTGTGGAGTGCTTTGTAGCGGATATAGGTAGTGATGTATATACCACAAAAAACGCTCCGAATTATTAGAAAAACGTTGCAGATTCAGGAGCGTAGCGTGGTTCTAGACTATCGGGTACCGCACTCAAATCCCCCCCCCCCCCCCAACCACAGGAACCACACACACACAGAGAGAACTACCGTCTGATGTTTCATCTAACAAGATTGAGATAAATTTGATGTCACCTAGAATGACTCTAGCTATAGCACTTATAAGATCATTCTGGATGGCAGGGGAGGTCCCTTTAAAAATTGTTAGCGTTTTCGAATGATCTTCCAATGGCTGGTCGTAATCTTTTAGGAAATTTAATAACTCAATGTAATTTCCTTTGTTATGAGAAGAGGAAGAGGACTCGTCATGCCCCCTAAAAGGCAGTTCCTGTTTAGCCAAGAAAATAATGCAGTCAATAAGCCAAACCATAATCTCCCTGTTTTTTTACGGTCTCATTATGAAGAGAGATTTGTGCAGTTTGTTACACATCCAACAAAAGATTAGAACGAGGGCTCTTACCGAATTTTAATAAAGCAAGAGAGGAAACTATGTGCGAATTGCTACACTGGTGTTTTTGAGCAGCGTTTGTCAAGTTTGTAATACTGGAAAAGCCGCTAAACCATGATGTTGTCAGAGGAAAACAAAATGCATAGGAAACAAAATAAAAGGTTTGAACTACTCCCTGATAACAACTGGTATCTATTGCCGTTCTCAACATTAAAATGTCGAGTTTACTCACGATTTCGTTCCTTGACAACTCCGTTGAGATTCGGGACCTGCAAAGTCGAACGGCTGGCCACAATTATGTTGATTTTTTTGCTAAAACTCCGAGAACTAACCGAACGCTGGACCATCGAACAATTAATGCAGCAACTATCCATTTTAGGAGGACAAAACCTAAACGAAAAACTGAAAACTATGAACAATATGAACATCTGCAGAAAACACATCGATGGATACTATCAACTTCCATGGGTAGGTAGGTAGCTGTAGGTAATTTTCAATTGAATGTTTTACTTTTGATGAAATATTTTGTTATTCGTAATAAATGAATGAACAACTTTTTTTTTTTTTTTTTCAACTACAGTAGAACCCCTCTAATCCGTCACCCTCGGGACTAGGAGTATGGTCGGAACGCAAAAAAGGTCGAATTATCAGAAAAAGTCATTAAATACGTCTGTACAAGAAAAAATGCTTGTATTATTCTCTTCAGTGATATAATAACCATACATATGTAATTACATTGCATTAAAAAGCCAGAATTCTTTGTTATTTATTAAATTAATTGCAAAAAAAGGATATATGTACTGAAAAAATTAGTACAGTAGAACCCCTCTAATCCGTCACCCTCGGGACTAGGAGTATGGTCGGAACGCAAAAAAGGTCGGATTATCAGAAAAAGTCATTAAATACATACATCTGTACAAGAAAAAAAGCTTGTATTATTCTCTTCAGTGATATAATAACCATACATATGTAATTATACTGCATTAAAATGCCAGAATTCTTTGTTATTTATTAAATTAATTGAAAAAAACTCTGCAAATTCTTGACACAACGGTTCATTATCTTCTTTGTACAGATCACCCTTGTGTCTAGATCACTAGGTCTAAATGTCTAGATCCTAAATGTTAGATTAATTATTATTATCAATTATCACTAATTATTAACAATTTTATCAAGTACCTAGTGAAAATTATTATAATTTATTGTTAGGTATTAATCATGTGTATTTATTATTAATAATTATTATTATTAATTATGATTAATTAATACCATATAACTCTGAGGTTTTTAATACTACGTCGGTAATAATTTTTCTATAAAAGAAGTACCTACCAACAAACATTCGAAATTACCTTCATTTCCGTAGCACGAAACGCACCTCAGAACAACCAACTCGACATCACTTAAGCCATATGATGTTCCAAAGAGCTTGTTAGTATGAAAATGGACCTGTATTTCAACAGTTTGAGTCACGATCGTGTTGTGAGGCACAATCTTTGAGCCGTCATTGTAAACGAACGGCTGGTCGTACAAAGCTGCGGATGGTCTTAAAAAATTCTACGGAACAAACTCTATCTAATTATGAAATAAAAAACATACCGTTCTATATGAATTTTTCGAGATATGAGATTTTCAAATTTTCAAAATTCGTTTTGAACCCCTTCCCCTTGACCTAGGGTTATGAAAAGTTTCGAGGATCATTGTGGGGCTGGTCCAAACCCAGAAACCAAATTTCGTAATTTTAGCTCAACGTTAACTGGGCAAAGTGGCGCGGACGGCGGACGGCGGACGGACGGATTTTTTTTTATTCGATTTTCTGAATCTACGTATCTTGAAACGTAAACCAACAAATTTTGAGGGGGGGTTAAAAAAATTTTTTCTTTGGGCGATTCCAATGGTTCATTATCGAAGATAATAAACCAAAAAGGATATATGTACTGAAAAAATTAGTAGTCTACTTGGAATAAAAGTCAGTGATAGATTTCTGTTTACAAGACGAAATTCTGGACTTAGCTGCAATGTTTATCCAATTTTTAATCCACAAGATGTCCATCGGTGTTGATGCTGGATTCTGCTCTATGTACTGAAGGCCGATTTCAAATGCATTCTTGGCATCGGTGTGTGAAATCTGGACAGGAGGCTCGTCAACATCACTGTCGAATTCTGAGTTCACGTTTTCATCACCATCATGTTCCAAAACCGCGGCAACAATGTCGTCATCATTCAGCACTTCACTGGTTTCGCAGTTTTTGTCGCATTGTTCAATCCACTCTTCAACTTCACCAGCAGGGATTGAAGTATTCAGGGTTTGAAGATTTTTAACGATTTCCTGCATGTCGTTTTGCTCATCTTCGATCTGGTCAATTTCGGTCATAACTTCTGGCCAAAGGTTCTACTGTATTGGGTAAATGACTTACACATTTCTCCGTTTTTTACGTATAACTAACGTATATTTACAAAAACCTACCGAATCCACATGTCTATCATAGTATTATTTGATCGTGAAAGTAGCAGTACTGTACTGTTGCCTGCCTCCGAGATATCAGAAGACTGTGGGCTCGTGGTTTCCTAATGGCCGTTCATTTCTAATTCCAGAGCACTTGACCCTCAGGGGCTTCAAACTCCAGACGTAGCAGCCACGCACAGTTCCTGAGCGAGCGGGGAAGGGCGAGAGAAGACTGGTTTCGTCGTCAGCTTCGAGTGAAAACGGGTAGGATGTTCGTAGAACGCTCGTCCTCAAACGATAACACCGCCAGCTGACTTTCTGTGGCGCTCGACGGGATCCTGTTTCTAGATTATTGCTCTCTCTGGCGGCCGCTCCGTCAACGATGTGCTCATCCTCTGTTTCCCTCGACTACCGCTTGAGGGCACAGCTCTTCACTCCACGTCCAGGGGAGTGTTGGGTAACCTCTCCATAACCTACCGCAACTCACCCGCCCATTTGTGGTTTATTATCTTCGATAATGAACCATTGGAATCGCCCAAAGAAAATTTTACGAAGGTGTCTTTCCAATGATCAAAGGTGTCCTTCTGATGACATTGTTTGACATATGTTGGACAAACTCGAAATGCTTGCATACGAGTCTGCAACACATTGGGACATTTTATGTCTTTAAAGACGGGATTCAGAGGCCTTTGAACAATGCTACATCACCTACCCCAGTAGCGTAGTTGTTATACTTCATTGTAGTGTTCATCATAAAAGCATTGGTAATTAGACTTAGTTCTTTAATTAATGTAATAAACGTTGAATTATAGTTTAAATTATGAAGCTTGCATTCGTGTTGACAATATAAATTATTGAGAATGATCACCTGTGTGTAAACAATTATTTAAACAATCACGCTCATACCGCAGCTTGTCGGCCACGCACTCCGCAGTGGTTAACGTAATATGGTTAGGTAAATTGAGAGCTATCCAACGAGTGGTGAACGATTTTTGTACGATGATAACTGGCGAAGATAAAGTTCCGTAGTAACGAATTGGTTGTAAGCGAAAATCATCGTAGTTTTTTTCCCCCGTAAAGTTCCGTAGCAACGAATCGGTTGTAAGCGAAAATCATCAGAAATTTTCGTGACGATTTCGTGTAACGATTTTGTGAAACGTTTTTCGAGTTATGTGCCAGAGTAAAGACATAAAATGTCAAAAATTGTTTAACCCCCCCTCAAAATTTGTTGGTTTACGTTTCAAGATACGCGGATTCAGAAAATCGAATAAACAAAATCCGTATCACGTAATTTACGTATCATCTGGCCTTTCACAAAGGCATCGTTGAAATGATCAGTAGGTCCGTACAGAACTACACTTTTCAAATGATGTTGAGAAATTATACTGGTACCTATTTCACGACAAGAAATATTTATTGAATTTAGATATTTTAGTATACTTATAATGAAAGTGCCTATTCTCAATTACGTACACAGGTTTTTGTTTTTCAACACACACCCACATCTCAAATCATTAACTCTTGGATTTTCCTAGCGAAGCGTGAGAAACTTGAATCTACAGGTGTCCAATAACTAGCGACGAGGTGGCCAATAAATAATTATTTATGGGACCTACCAGTAACGAGTGAAAATTGACTTTTTACCATAATATTATAATGTTGAAAAATATCCAAGTAGGTATCACGCGTTTGATTTAAAAAATTACTATTGGGTTGCATCGTTTATGTTTAGCTACATAAAAGTTACAGAAAAAAACCAATTTCACGAAAAATGAGTAATTTTAACCTCCAATCGCTCAGCCTAAACTATGCTCCAGATTTCAGCTAGTGTACGACCGTATTCGGGATAGTTTGGTTTTATGATTTTTATACAAATTTCATTCAGCACACTTCAAATAGAATTTCTAATTCATTTTTACAGGCCTAAAAAAAAATCGACTACTTGCAGGCTCAATGTGCACACACACATTGACGTCCTCACACTTCTCAACTTCTTATCCTTCCTATCCACAAATAACGTGCTGGTTCGTCAGCAAGTTGTTAAAATGGTCTGTTTGCCAACTCTGAGGCTGCACCAATAAAATCTATGTAATGTTGATTCAACAGAAACTCAGCTACAGATCCATGGTACAACAACATTGGACTATTGCGCCTCCTTGACAACAGTGGTAGCCAACGGTGATTGGGGAGGACCAAGAGAGCTGCATTCACATGTTTATATCAGGGAGGTTCTTCAATGACATATCCATCGGACTATTCAAGTTCTATGCCACAACTACCGTTCCAATGTCACCCAATCTCAATTTTTCTTGAAGTAATCCCAAATAGACTAGGAACCACATTCCACTTTCACAAGAGTGGACATTTCCACTGTATCTAGTGGTAAAAACATTCTGTTCCTCCTAAAAATGAAAACACTTCCCCCAACTAGGTCGACGGAAATCAATTTTATGAATTGCGACATTTTTCTTTTATTTAAATAAAAGAACTTACATTTAAATAAAGACTGAATTCAGTCATCAGTCCAGTCTGTTGTGGATCAGTTTAGGTACCTGATACGTAATTTCCCTGGTTCTGACACTTTTGTTCAAATAAGTCCTACATCAAGTTGGGGGTTCTTCTTTATTACTCTCAATCGCCTAATTCATGCATGACCATGATCATCCTACCTATTTTCCAATTATGAAGTTTTTTGCAAGTATAAAGCCGGTCCCGAAAACAATTTGATTGTCCACGGCGAGATAATTAATTTCCAGATATGGTAACATGTTCGTGTTAAAACAGAAAACATAAATACGCCTTTCCGAATAGTACAGGCGTGTAGGTATCTATACTCACTAATTCACCAAAGGCTACTATCAGTATCCTTGAGGAAAAGCAGCTTATTGGCTATCTCTGATGTTAACCGGTTTCTTTGGTCCCTGACAACAAAGCCGGCCAACAAACCTTCTTTTGCGTTTTTCCAATCTCCAATAATTGGAGATTGGAAAAACGCAAGAGAAGGTTTGTTGGCCGGACAATTATTGTGAGCAGGTGTGTGTGTGTCCTTTTTTTCACATTAAATGTGAATTATCGAAGACAATAAACCAAAAAGCACACACACACACACACCTGCTCACAAATGTTGCCTTCCGCCTTCAACAATATTGTCACCGTAGGCAGTGCTAAATATATAATTGTCACAGTTTTGTACTTCATGGACATCATGTTCTTTAATGGATACATTTTACATAAAACCAATTATTTCTTCGGAAATTCGCTCTTATAGCCATGCTGCATGACTGTGGATTTTTTATTTATTCTTTTCTGAGCAGTTTATAGGTAATGTAATATCATTATGAATTTAAATATTTCTGGTGACAAGGCTGATAGTCTCGGCTTTGAAAAAACCGATATATCGTAGGAAAAATATCGATATCCAATACATCGGGCTCATTCAATATCGATCGAAAAAATTATCGATATTTTGAGGGAAAACATCGATAATATTGATATTTGATATATCGAGACCCATCCCTAGAGCCAGTACATATTATTGAATTTCAGGTTGATTTCTTCCTTCTTCTTCATCACGTGCTCCTTCCGGCGGAGCGTGGCGTCCAGAGTCATTCCAAGGTACTTGGCAGTATCAACATATGGGACGATTCGGGAGTTCATTTCTATTGGTATTGTGCTCACTTTCCGTAAACAATTCAATCAATAAACAAAGAATCAAAGTGGAGGATGTACTTGTTTCCATGGCGAGATAATCATTTTCGAGATACGATTTCGAGATGCTCGTGTTAAAAGAAAAAATATAAATACACTCTTCCAACTAGTACAGTTAGGGACCGCCTTGACGATCATGGAGTGGGAACATAAGCACATCAACGTCAATAGGAAATGTTTCGCCTGATTACATCTTATTATGTGATATTTGTACAAATGAAATGCGGAAGAGAAGGGCGATGGGAAACTAACATGAAAAGGTAAGTATGTTACCGCACAGACCACCGACTTATCAATGTTTGGTTTTCTGCCGTTATGTTCAGAGCGCTAGTTAGTTGTTACCTTCCTCGAGTTCATTGGTCGAGAAAGAAAGTACTTTTCGATCTTTCACGCTCTCAACGTCTATTGTTCCGCTCAACGAGTTTCACACGGTCCTTAGGGGCACCAGCTCACACGTTATGGAAGACTCGCCCCAGGGCGTCCAAACCAAACCCATTACCAGGACTTGAATATTTTATGCGTGAGCCATATCTGAGTAAAGAGTTACAATGAGATAAAGGGGTGGATGAAATGATAGAGACGTGAACGGGGTGGATCATGAGCAATTGTCTTGATCGAGGAGTATTTCAACATTACATTTTTAAAGCAGTAAGAGATTGGAACTATGTCAGAACGATATTGGATGTGGTTGCTACTCTGAGCATCGGAAGAAGATATTGTCTTGCGAATTTTTTAATATTCTTATTCCTTGCGCGTGGCGTAAAATATATACTTACTCGTATTATTGCAATCAATGCAACTAGAAGATAATAGTTTTATATTTTTGAAAGTTGAGTTCGTATTGTTGAATTGATACAACTCTTCTTAATTTGCGAATTTTTGAAGTAAAGGAACTTTCTTGGGGAATTTAAACCCCTTTAATTTTTCACAGGGAATTCAAAAATTACATTTTCGCGGGTTTTTTTCATATGGGAACCCCCATTTTTTATCGCAGAATCGGATTCTAAGTAAAATTTCTTGACAATTGGACACTTCAATCGATTTTTTTGACCGCGCGTAACCAACTCTACGAGCGCGCAAAAACCCGCAACCCTGACACAGCACGAAAATGTTGTCCACCGCAGACTTCAAGTGTGGCACATGAAATTTCATTGTTTTTGAACGCTGATTCACGTGGTGCTATTCACTTTCTTTTTTTTAAGGGCACTGAAGAAAAAAAATACATTTTAGTTCCGAATGAATTTTAAAATAAAACAATAAGGAGGGCTACGAACGATTCTTACCTTCGGTTCACAATTTGATCACTTTTTCGGGCGTCGCGCATACTCGCAAATGCTCGATTAGCGCATCAACATCACAGATTCGGATTCCACGCAAAATTTTATGAAAATTTGACATCTTTGAGATAACTTTCGAAGGAATCCGTCCTGGCAATCGAAAGGGTGAGTTCGTAGATGGGTAGCATCAGGCCACTCTAAGGGGTGTTAGGGGAGTTTTAGTGAGGGGGGAGGGGGAGGGGAGTCAATACCCATAAATTCTCACAATGAAGCAGTCTAACAAATGGCACCTCATTTTAAAGTTTTTTTTTTTTTTTAATGCTGAACACGGTAGTGGAATTAGGATTGCGATATCTTGTTCGGTTCCCAAACTGGGGCACTTTGAAGATGAAGAAACATGGTTGTTACTTGAGATGTTCTTCATGGTTGATCTGCTCTAATCTGATGACTGTATGAGATATCGCCATTCTGACTTCACCACCGTGTTAAGCGTTGAAATTTTTATAAGCTGAGGTGTTACTCGGCAATAAAAAAGACAAAACAGGCAAAAAGACAAAAACCAGTAAAATTAAGACCATTTAAGTACATAAAACCAGTTATTTCTTCGAAAATTCGCTCTTATACTATGCTGGATGACTGTGGTCAACATGAGGGTGAATCATGAGGCAATCTTTCGGGTCAATGTTCATACTGGCCCAGCTGATTCGAACAGCACATGGTATTGATAACTAACAATAATTAATAATAATTTACCTTCTTGATAATAATAATTAACAATTAATGATTATTCATAATAATAATAATTCAATCATCTTGTGATCTGTACAGAAGGGTGATAAAGAAGATAATAAACCGTTATGTCAAGAATTTTCCGAGTTTGATCTTAAAACTCTGTATAATAATCGTACATTGAGTCGGTTATGATGATTCTGCCAGTCGTGGTACAAGTCCAATTACGAAATTGCTCAAAATTAAAATATATTCCGTTAAATCAACCCTAGTTAAGAGAGGTGGTAAACAATAAACTACTCCTTTTATAGTAAAACGTTAAGGGGGGGAATTAATTGTTATTTAAGGATCCTCATGGTTGAAATTGATCATTAACACGTTCAGTGCGGCAACAAATTTTCGTCACATCACTGGAGTGCGGGACGAGACGAAATGACCCCGTGCTCAGAGTTTCACCAAGTGCGATGCGAGTCTTATTGACCTCGTATTCCTGGACCATGTTTTTCGTGTTTATTTCCACAAAAAACCTATTATTTCCTGGAATTCCAGTTATTGCCCCAGAGTTTGTACCTAGCACTATGTACGGCAGCCGCAGGCCATGTATCAATGAATTATTTACCATTTTACAGAGCCATCTGCAGACTATACCCAAAAAATTTAATTCGAGGGTTATTTCTCCGTCGTGTCCAATTTTCCCCGCCTATAGCTCAAGAAATCATCAGTGCAAAATTTTCACTATATTTAATAGTGAAAATATATTATTTATGATAATAAAAATATCGTTGTGCTCATGGAACACTTGCTTTCATTTTTATGTGAGCCCTCAGCACAAGACTTTATAACTCTACGAGTATGATTTATGAATTTTAGTTTCAGATAGATAAATTTCAAAAAAAATGTATTAGGTATATATCTATTTTTATTATTGAAAAAATTCATTTCTTCACAAAACTCATAAACTTGATGTCTTTACTGGGATAGGGGTAGAAAAATAAAAGCCTAATAAAGCTATTGCTTGACTTCTCAAAATCAGTGGGCGTCCAATAACTATTTCCATCTGTTCAAATAGCTAGCAATTGTGACTCAAGTGCACGGTAAACCTCCAATTATGCGTTCATAAAAGTGAAGCCACCAATTAGTGACACGAGGTCAAATTGTCCGGTGCCGTCCTGGTGAGTGCGAAGGTTCCCTCAGGACGGTTCGGGGTAATTTAGTCTCGTGCATATTTGTGTTGGAGATGAGTAGAGCACAACGCCCTTAACTCATGACTACTGGAGTTTAGTTTCTATCACTAATGCTTTAGTTTTGAAGCCCCTCGTATTCCAAGCAAAACTACTGACAAATGTTCCGTCCTGAATGAAAGCAGCAGTGAGAGGTCAAAAAGTCTCGTCCCGCACTGAACGTGTTAAATCGTTTCAATCATTCAATTTTGGAAAAACTGATCGATAGATTAGGTAGGTAGGCTCATCATTTAATGATAAATGGCTGGAACTGTTTGTTCTTTGTTCTCTGCCCAAGTGCCGTAAATATGCAGTTCCTTTTGAAATACGAGATGCATAGATGGAATTAGGTTGGTGTTAAACAGATAAGGAGGATTCCACTATTCATATATTCGTACGGGGAAAAAATAGGTTATTACGTAGATATAATAAGTAGATAATATTATATTATAAAGATGGTTTCTCATTTTCGACATTCGAATTGTATTCGAAGCGAAAGGTAGGTGGGTACCAATACAATGGAGGGGCCAAAGCTTTTCTTGGTTCGCTATTCTAAACCTTGTTCAATGTGGTTGTGAAGAAGTGTGGAGTAAAAAGTTGACGGCTGAGGACTCGACAAGGTAGTTGGTTTGCAATCTGACTTCATTATCTGCTGGAGAGGAGGAGACCTGGAGTTGAAAAAATCCTCCTTCAATTCTCCGCTCACTTCCTTTTGGAGTTGGGAAGCTACATACTTAAGTGGAAGCCGCTGGAACCAAGGCGCGTAGCAACCAGCTGTTCGCCGCTTCTCATACAACTCAACGGCTAGGAAACCGCAGAACACGCCGCAACAGTCCCCCCATCAGCCGTTGAAGAGATCCTGCGGTTTTCTCTTCGACCGACAATTGGATGAATTAGAGGAGAAACCTCGGAGCGATGAAGAACACGTTGTAAAGAAAACGAGTTATTAGGAAAATGATATGGAAAATCCCAACGGTCACATTATCGATCGATTTGGTACCTACCCGCAATACTGTGGGGAGTAACCATAGTGGCGAGCGAATAATGTGGAGCCAACTTATTTGGTAGGTAGACTAATTGAACCAAATGGACCAGTCAACTGGAGCGATTCATTAAGCTGGCTAAAATAATTGAAAAAATTGTAAAAAATCAGTTAGTATCATTTTTGGAGTCTAATCAAATACTAGTTGAAGAACAATACGGGTTTAGGAAGGGAAAAAGTACATCCGATGCAGTTTGTCTTTTGAGCAAGAAATTGACTGATGACTTGGACAACGATTTGAAACCTGTAGTTATATTGTTGGATCTTGCAAAGGCATTTGAGACAATATCACCTGAACAAAATTTCTGTACACGAAAATCACGATTTCTAGTCACAGATATCAAGTCACGAATTTAATCCATCTTTCCGTACACCATAATGAGATATTACCATATTATCCGCCTTGTAATTTGGAGAATATAGATGCATAGGTAATGATTTCTTCAAGATGCCGACAGGTTTCCTCATGATCTGTTATGGTGCATTAAGAATAATAGTCGCGTCAGTGCATGTAAAAGTTACAAAACTATAGTAAGCTCTAATCTCTGTTTCTATCCGATCGCATGACCGCGACCTTTGCCGCAAGAGTGGGAAGGGTGGATGAGAGAGGTTCGGGTTTTCTCATCAGATGCCCCTTCGCCCCACCAAACAATGCAATGAGGCTGGAGGTGATGGTAACACCCACTTCGGAATCGAGAATACCAATATGCTCAGCTCTAGATGGATTGAAGGGTGTCTTCACCCTGTATGCCATTCATTGGCCGGCATTGCAAAAACTCGTCGAGGATGGGGAGGAACCCAGTTACCAGGCTATAGGTTGAACTTCATAGTTAGATCTCCCTCTGGATGCTCGATTGTTGCTGCTGAAGTAGGTCCAGAATCAGAAAGTCACCCTCTAATTGACACACATCAATCTGAAGAAGCGAAATCAATACCACTGGGATTATGTTTGATACACACTAGAAGTAATGGGTATCCCAGGGAATATAACGCGGACAAGAAATTCGGTACAAGGAACCCCTAGTACAATAAATCAGCCAACGAGATGAGAAGAGCAGGATTCCAGATGGTTTTTTATGAATTCTATAGCGATGAGCATGCACTCACGTAAACTTGAAATTCTCCCCAATCATGTTCAGGCATTGTAATATTGGATCTTGATACCAGCGGATTATTGAATCCCCGTAAATGAAGTGGGAAAGTTATAGATAAACACAGACCACCAACCTGGCAGAAGCTCCCGACCAAACTAGATTGTGATTCATGAAAGATTACTACCATTGACTTTAACCCGCAACGACCCTTGGAAGCAACTCCTTGTTTGAATGCTCCACATCTCCGGCAGACTAAAGATGGGATACTATGATATAGTCAGGTAGTATACTCTTGGTTATCCTTCCAATCACCTGAGTACCACTTTCTTGTTGCTTTCATCCTCATACACCTTTTACACACACTGGGCTGCCCTCTGGATTTTTCCCCATGTGACTTCATTCCTCTTTGGAATCCTGAGGGTGCAATGGTTTATCTAGGAAAGGGGGAGTCCTGCCACAGCTTGAATCCCCCCCCCACCACCACCACCACCACTTATTGTTTTCTACACATGTGTACTAGACTCGCTGCTTACTGCCTGCTACTTTTGCTCTGTTTTTCGATTCACGCCCATATCAAAACCCCAAGTACCAAGTGCCCCGTTTTTTTCTTCATACGAGTACATTGTTCAACCCGCCACTCAGTTTCCGCATCTTTTATACTCGAATATCGCTTGTGCGATTTTCCCCTGCATCACTACGCGTTAGTGTCGTTCTCATTTGTTGCAAGCAACCCCATTGTGTACATATTTCAACCAATCATAATATGATATTATCATCTGCCTTGTACACATCGCCATTTCTTCATCGCCAAATATAATATACCCATATTTGGATTTCGACCAAAAATCATCGTGTTTTACTTGAACTACAAGATCCTGATCACGTTCACAGCGCGAAGAAACCATATTTTGGTTTCGTTTCCGTGAACTTCCGAAAACTATAAGTACAGACGAGAAGAGTAATGCGAAAATAATTCATTGTACAAAACAAAGCCCTTTGGAACACCATAAATGCTCCCTGGTAAATCCACCGGCCGATGTCCATCGAGGCCCAAAAGCTGAGATGGTAGAAAAATAAATGAAATGACGTGTAGTAAACCATAAGTGACTCCACAAACATGGGAATCTCAAAGTATTGAACCTCCTGGACGACAACAGTGAAGTACGACGATTGAAAAGGACCAAACGTCTTACTCTAGTTCGGAGTTTCCGAAGTGGTCGATCGAATGAGGGTAGTAGGCCTGTATACGAACAGATGTTTGAGGAAATCTTATAAAATTGAGTTATTATGTATTGCACACAGTTTTAACGATAAAGATAACAATATAATGCAAAGACTGAAGTTATGAAGAACTTGGCATTTGTGGTCATCCGAGTTATTCAATAATAAGCAACGCTTCCGCAATTGTTGTATTCAAAACTCATTTCCATTCACATCTTCATTCAAGGACAAACACAATAGTTTTCAATAATGATCAAGGTTAATACCCTCCATCCGAGATTTACAAGTTGACGACGTCCTCCGTCCAGCTATTATATTACCGTACCTCCCTATTGTCCATGGTTCCTCAAGTCATTTCAAGAAGATTTCACCGTCTCATCCATCTCTTGCACACAACGCTTCGAACGACGCTGACATTTAAACTATGATGGCAACGATCTGTAACGCTATGAAGGGGTCATTTTCTTGACTTGCTTGGTCATTTCTCTCAGAAACCGTAGGTCTCATTCACAGAAATTCCCATGAATTACATCTGGCTTCTACTTAGCTTCCGAGGTAAAATAGAATCGGTTTTAGTATCATCTCACAGTCTGGCGTATTTGGAGAGAAAGTTACGCTACAGAACATTTGGAACTTCACATGAAAATTCAGCTTGTTAACGTCTTGTGCATTTTCTCCTTGGCTTATTGACCGTTTTTAATTTTATTTGGAGGGTTGTAAGAGGTTCAGTGAGAAGAGAACTTTCATGTGAGAACTATTAATAAAGCTTTCGGCTTTATTAAGCAATCTTCAGGGATTGGTAGATATTTTCTCCTCGTCGCAGTGGACTGAAAGAGGTAGAGACTGGGACGAAGAGAAAATATCTACCGATCCCTGAAGATGACTTGAAGCCGAAAACTCGGAGACAACGTTCCTTCTACGAAAATTCAGCACAACCCGTGTTTATTCTAAAGGGAACGAACGTAGGAAAATCTTTATTTGTTGTTGGCCCAACAATCTTCATTTATTGGAACAATCTTCAAGGTTCTGCCATCAGCGAACAGGTACAGCTTCAGGTATTACACTATTAATCAACTTTCTGTGGTATTCTTCCACGTCAAGCCCGAATATTGACGATATCCACATTTCTTTTCATAGGTTTACTTCTCAAGGTTCCCTGAAATGGTCAAGGTTATCTTACATACTTACTCCTTGGCGCAACGGTTTTTCACAGAACCAGGGTCTCCTTAATCATTAAACGCCGCTCGCTCCTGTTCTGGGCCAGATGATGCAACTGCCTCTCATGTCGGCAACCAAATCGTCCAGCCACCTCAAACATGGTCTGTCTCTTCGTCGGCCACCTCCCGATTTCCCATATTTGACTCTTCGAGGGGTTCATTCAGTCCACATTCTCTCCACATGCACACGCCTTTCTTGACAACATTGACTATGTCAGGTTCTCCACTAAGCTGAGCTTCACGGTGGCGCGGATTCTCCATCGTAAATTCTAATAAAACCTGTTACCATGGATGCGCCGTAGAACTTTCCACACCTACACTCTGAAGCACCTTTCACATTCTTCGGTTATGGCCCTAGGTCTCAGAGCCATAAGTGACAACTAGGCGGATCACTGTCTTGTACTGTCTTGTCACTTTTGCTCTTCTAAAGAGTGCATTGCAGGGGTTTTTGGATGAACTAGAAGCACCGATTACCTGTTGACCCTTGCCGCTTTCCTTGATTTCAGCCGAAATGTGTGAAGTTCTATAACACAATATGCACTACATTATAGTGCAATATTAATAGTTACAAGTGCACTAATTGATATCTCCTGAATCATCAAATCAAGGAAGTAGCTAATTCTGACTTCACCATCGTGTTCAGGGTTTAAAATAATAATAATAATAATAATAAAATGAGGGGTCACTCTTCAGTTTCATTTTTGGAATTTATTGGTAATTCCCCCCCCCCCCCCCTAAAACTCACTAAAACATCCTTTAGAGTGGCCCGATTCTGCTCATCTACGAACGTAGACTTTCAATTGTCAAGGAAAAATTTTAAATCTCATTTCTATCGCGAGTAATCGTCCAAAATGACACCTTGTATCAGTTCTACGACTAATTTGCAACAAAAAGTGTCGACTTTTTTATTCCACTCTAAATGCCACGTTATCCAAATTCAAGATTCTTTTCGTGGTTCCATACAAGTTTGGACCACACCCACGACGATCCTTGAAAAAATGCGGATCCTTACCTGTTTTCAACTATACGTTCACTATACTCGAATACATAACAATCTTACCTCGCTTGTTAATTAGATATTTTCTAGAGACTGGGATAATGAAAATGAAGGAACGCTGAATGTCTCATGAATATTTACATGTATATTTCAACTATAAAATTACATAATATTCCTTACGGGAAAACAGTTATTGAAAAATTCTATTCAGTTACATCTACTTTATATGTTGACCTAAATATATATGATATTGAAGCCATTTTCTGCTCAGACAGGCACTGATTGTAAAATAAGCAAGATAAAAATATTTTTGAGGATGTCTGGAACAACATTGATTCTAAACAAATTTCCAAAGTGATAAAAAAGTCAATAACAGTTTACAAAACATCAATGAACATCATCCATAACTTAATCACATTATTGATAACAACCCACTTGTCCACAACTTTTTTGTTAGTTTAATCGTTCCTTATCGCGCCCCTGACATCGTATAATTTGACTTGACACAGCAAAGTTGATGATTCATCATGCTATCGTAGAAACAAGCTTCTGTGATGCTGACTCAATTTGGTATCTCTTTCATTATCTTTCTTGGTATTTGTATTTATTGGTTTGATTCTCTAATAACCTGAGATAACGGTCATGAAGAATGTCTACGGACATTGTCCCAATATTTAGCTGAGAAAATATATCAACATTGTTCCTTCGGGCGTTCATAGCAGAAGACGATAGTGAATAGGACCATGAAGAAAACCAAGCAGATGATTCCTGAGGCGTAGTTGGTGTAATCGATGGGGGTAAGGTGGCAGCGAGTAGGTTTTGTTGTTGGTTCAGCGGTGTTGATGGAGTTTAGAGTGTTGATTTCGTTGGTGATTCTCAATGATTTCATCATGTTTATCACTAGCCTGATGATGATTCTCCAACGTTGGGAAACGGTCGAAATACGCCCCATCAACCCGTCCCACCTCCTTCTAAGAGAGCTAAATAAGTCTGATTGAGTGGCTAATAAGTTTATATATCTACATATTTGATTGAAAAATATTAAATTAATTAGAAACCTGATGAGTTGAAGAAATGTTCATAGCAGAAGGCGATAGTTAGTAGGGCCATGAAGAGAACCAAGCAGATAATTCCTGAGGCGTAGTTGGTGTAATCGATGAGGGTAGGGTGGCAGCGAGTAGGTTCTGTTGTTGGTTCAGCGGTGTTGTTGTTCAGAGTGTTGGTTTCGTTGGTGATTCTCAATGATTTCATTATGTTCATCACTAGCCTGATGATGATCCTCCAACGTTGGGAAACGGTCGAAATACGACTCAGAAGGGTAGTCAAGATCCGTTCGTTGTTACGCCCGTCAAGGTCGACTCCACCTTTGCCGGTAATGACGTTTAAAAGTCTGTCCAACAGGCTTTCTTTCAGAAATCTTGCTTGCATGAGAAGATTTTGAAGAGTGTTAGTATTTTCGTCAGCATTTGTTGAAGCACTGTTATCGCCAGCGTCTATGAGACCTATTTCGATGATAGTGTCACTAGTATTGTCGAGCTCGGGTATGCTTTCGTTGGGTTCGTGGACGATGGCAGCGTCAGTAATCATGCCGAGTACAGGTAATTTATATATACCTTTGATGAAGTCGGAGAACGAAGCAAACCGAGTGAGATGAGCAGCGACACGCTCCATTCTGACTTGTCGGTCGATGATTTAGTTCACACTTGATCACTGAATAACTCAAACTAAAAATATGTCACCTTTCACGGTAAGTACAATCAGGTTAATACGTTACGTAAATAACTAGACTTCTGTTTCAGGTGGACTGAGCGTCTAGAGTCATAGGCGGGTAGGCACAAATAGTAAGAGCCCTATCTAAAACGGAACCATGGCATATCCCCTCATCCCACTGGAATCCTCCACGGTTGTCTTAGCTGAATCATGACAATTTATCTTTATTCGCGCATCACAGTAATACGTTGGACACTGTAAATATTTTAAATGGCATTCAAAATCAACCGATGAATACGAAGTTCGATAAGTTCAGACAAGGAATAATACCTACATATCCTGGAAGTTTCAGGATCAAGTTCGAACTCTAATTGTGTCAAACATAGCATTGATCAGGTAGCGAGATCATATTAGATCAGTTAGTTCGGAATAAATAAATGTCCACCAAACGAATGAAATCGTGTCCTAACGAAAACTTGAAAATGATCGTGAGCTGGGCCAACGCGTTTTGGTCGCTGGACAATCTGGAGTTTTGTCCAATTTTGATTTTGAAGGCCTCAAATATAAATCCACCAATTGTCTACCCGATGAGTGAATTATTATTATTATTATTTGGTGTATTATCTTCGAAAATGAACCATTGGAATACACCAAAGAAACTAATTTTTTAACCCCCCTCAAAATTTGAAAAACTCCGCCAATTCTTGACACAACGGTTTATTATCTTGTTTGTGAAGATCATAACAATGATTTCACTACCAAATATCACCCTTGTCTAGATCACTAAATGGTAGATTGATTATTATTATTTAAAGCACGCCAATTTTGTATGTATATTCCCTAGGTACCCCCTTCCCCGCTAACTCTGGGTGGGGGTTCTAGATTTTACGATTATAATCTACAGGCCCAAATGAAAGTTGTTGACGAGGAGATTTGAAAAATTAAGGTTTTTCGAACCCAAGGTACCTACCAACCCTCAGGGTAAGGGGGGGGGGGTACTAACGGGTTCAAAAAACCTTAATTTTTCAAATCTCCTTTCAATTTATTTTTCAAAACGAATTTTGAAATTTCGAAAAACTCATAAATCGAAAAATACTAATGGAACGGTATAGGTTTTAGTTCACATTTAGATAGAGTTTAGTTGTTAGAATTTTTTAAGACCATCTGCAGCTTTTTGCGACCAGCCGTTCGTTCACAATATGGGGTCTAAATAGGAGCAGATTAAAAGTCGTCAACATGAGGGTGAATCATTGAGCAGTATGTGAGGTTTGTGGCCCAGCTCATTAGAACAGCACATGGATTTCATATTCAAGTTAATTAATAGTAATACTACATTCGATCTTAGCCAAGAGGCTGAGCAGCGATAAAGCTCCTTGCAACGTTATTGTTTTTTTGCAATAAAGCTATTGAATTGAATTGAATTGAATAATTAATAGTAATAATAATAAATTAGTAATAATAATTAACAATAATCAATGATACTATACAGTAGTTGCTAATAATAATTATTAATTAATGATAATTCATATCAATATTTAATCTATCATTTAGTGATCTAGACAGAAGGGTGTTCTGTACGAAGTTTTTGTACGTGTTTTTTGACTAGTGCTCCTACTTGTCTAATTTTGTAAACTTTAGGAAGAGCATCAAAATTATTTATTATCTATTACTTACTTACCTTTTATTACTAAAATAATTACCTATTGATAATTTGACTCATCAAATGTCATTGGAATGAAAACCCTTCAGTCGATTGCGGAAAATATAATCCTATCTGAATCCAATGCCATTACGATGGCAAACATCGAGTTTGCTGAAAAAATCCCCCGTTTTTGGTAACGTCATTTTCTACCTTAAAATCAGTTGCTAATTTATTTTGAGTAGGTACACCGTTGGAAAGGTGACATTTCAAGCGAGTTTTTTCACTGGAAGAAAAATTATTAAAAGAGAGGCAACAGATATAAAAACGTCAAATTCTGATTCTACTTCAAATTTCATGAATTGCTTACTTCGACACTTTTTTTTTTTTTTTTTTTTTTGATTGCGCGCAACCCGCTCAACGAGCGCTCAAAGATGCGCAACCCCACGATGTAAGAAGTACCCAAGTGTGGCACATGATTTTTTATTATTTTTTTTACGCTGAATCAGGTGGTAAAGTCCGTTCTCTGATTGCCATGCATTTTGATCAAATTTCCAACAAAAAATCAACTTTTTAAAAGGAAAAATGCATTTTTTAAGGGCAAAACCAGCGTGTCTACTTCGAAACCTCTTTCCAAGATAAAGGGTCTTCCATTGGATATTTTCGTCTACGAGAAATTAGAGATTGGGGAGAAGGTAACAGTCATCTGCTCTCTGTATGTACCGGCCGAACTCCTGGTAGGGACAAAAGGTCGCGTAAGCGTCAGTAATTTACTGAAGAGGTTTTCAAGTAGACACGCTGGTTTCGCCCCTTACAAATTTTCATTTTAAAAAGTTGAAAAGTTGATCAAAATGCATGAAAATCAGAGAACGAACTTCACCACGTGATTCAGCGTAAAAACATTATTTTTGGGGTCTTCTGGGAGTGAATTCAGGATGGTCTGGAACGGATTTCGGTAAACAATCTTTTTGGAATTTTGAGTTTTAACAATTTTGGATCGAGAACAATAGCTTCCTTTTCTTCGAAAATTCGCTGAAAGGCATCTGGCAGAACGGTGGTAACGGCCTGAACCCTTTAAAATTTTCAAAATTTCAAAATTCGTTGTGAACCCCTTCCCTTTGACCTAGGGCGTTGAAAAGCTTCGAGGGTCATTGTGGGGTGCGGCGGAACGGCGAACTGACGAATTTTTATTTATTTATTATTATTATTATTTTTATTTTTTATTCGATTTTCTGCTCTTGCTATGATTTCTTCTAACTTTGATCCTAAATATGTCGAACTGGATTAAAACTCGCTCCACTTCATTCCGAGCAGATGTGAACAAAACGTTTCGCCGTAGTAAGCGAAATCAGGAAGATATATCCAAGTAATTCTATTGTTACGCTTTTACCCTGATCGGCAGTCTAAAAACGTTTCGTAAGCTTCAACAGTTTCCCAGAAACAAAAGCTTTCATATGAAGTTTCGAAAAAAGCAAGAAAGTTCATAAAACAGGCGCTTTGAGTAGGCAGTTAATTAAAGCGGAGACGAGCGGGTTGATAGCTTTTGTTCGGAGTGAAAGCAAACGTTAACGAAAGATGGGACTCCCGAACCGGTGAGTTCCAGAGTGTTCGCTTAATGAGGAGGGCCGTAGGCGGTAAGAAAGCAGGGAAGCCAGATAAAAGAGGGAAAAAAGTCGAATAAAAAACAAATCCAGGAGGCCTGAAATCCAAGACTGCAGCGGAGCCTGTGTTAGTAGAAGTTGGGTCGGTCCCGACCGGTTTGTTGGGTAGGTAAGTGGTCGCTTCCCCATCTAAATCGCCGCATTTCCCAACAAATCCTCAGCCAAGGTCCGCTTCGCCCCCTTTCGTCTCATTTCCCTTCCAGGAGTTCAACTATCGTTTATCTTGCTGTCGACAGCCTCCGGGAGATTCTTTTGAACAAATAAAAGTGAAAATTGATTTTATATTATCGGTTTGAGTAGGTGGTGAGCGACAACTGTGAACTCTGGAATTGTAGCTGCTTCGTATACGAGAATTGGTAACCCCGTCAGAAGTTGTTGGGTGGATAGCTTTTTCTTACTGCTCTGTTCAAGACTATGACAGTGCTCTCGCAGTATAAATATTTGAAGGAATTCAAAATAGTATGTGTGTGATTTGTTGACCGTCAATAAGAATGATGTTGAGGGATGTCGAGGGTCGGTCAAATGAAAATTGATTTATGTGCCAACGTTTCGAAGAATATATTTCTTCATCTCCAGGGCCTAAAAACAGTTTCACAATATTACCATTAATTACTTACATTTTTATCCTGAGAAAATTGACAAATTTTGTTATAGTTATTTGGTTATAGGTAGTTTTTCAATTTTGTTATAGTTATTTTAAACCGTTTGGTTAGACAAATTACGTTGACAACAAATGTTGCTGGACAAATTGTGCTAGGACTAATAGTGTGTATGATAATAATAGGGAACTACCCGTGGTTGAATGGTATACATAAATCAATTTTCATTTGACCGACCCTCGACATCCCTCAACATCAAAATATTGTCCTCCACCAACCTCCTAAAACTAATCCTTGAGGTGCAAGGAAAACTTTGTTGTAATACACCACTTCTGACTGCTTGACCGTAGGGTAAGACGGATATCTGTGGAGCTTACTGGTACTGAATGAGGAGCCCGCTTAAACATCGACCTTCCTACATAGCATTGTTTCTCAAATGAAGCGGTAAGACCGGCTGGTGTTGTGGACGACTGCTGAGGAGCGATGAGTATGATTTTGACGATAGGGAGGCAGTGAGCGTGTTTTTGCATTCATGCGTGACTCCGAAGAACGAATTACCAGGTGCTTACACTGATTACGAGTTGCAGTACCGTTGCCCTACGTCCGGTTTGTGAGGAGACGGAAAATCATCAAGATTCTCCGTACACAAATCTCTACTCAATCTACGTTCAATACGGCAGGGGATTATTTTGAAAAATCTCAAAAAAATATATATAATCCTCTCGAGAGCTGATGCCGCTGGTGGACCGCCTGCAATGGAGGATCGTCATCGGTGTTGAATAGATGAGGCGGCGTGGAAAAATATAAAATAATCGTGTCACTCAAAACTAACTAATGTCCGTTAGGTCAAATCTTCGGGTTTAAATCCTTGCAACACCCAACGCCCCAGTTCTTGTCATCACCATGAGATGCGAATGAATGAGGTCCAATTTCATTAAAAGTTTACTCGCATTATGCTTGATAGATAATGATAGACCTGCACCTATTCGTGAAGCAACGACTTGAAGTTTGCGCAAGCGCAACCTCATGCTAGTCTCCAATTTGTTTAAATTCAGACAAAACCATCGTAATAGTTCTTTTGGTATGATGTTCACAAGGAATTACTTACGACAGAACACTTGTTAAAGCCAATCTGACCCGATTTTATTAGTAGTTTTTTTTTCAATAGATGGCACAACCGTCATGACGCGTCAGGGGCGAATTTTATTCTCTATCTTATTGGTTCATTTTCTACCCAAAGATTACGACTTCTGATTCTAATTCTGAAAATATGATACAATCAGTAGGGTACCTGGTTAGGTTGCTGACGTCCAAAGTTTCCGTCACATGTTTCTCAATGAAACCGAATATGAGATCAAAAATACTATCTTAAGACTTTTTCGTGCCACACCCGGTGCGAAATTAAGTTTCCCACCTATTTCAAACCTAAATAGTACCTCCTTGCACCATCGTCTTTTAGATGATATGTATAGGAAAAGAACACATGTTGTGAGACAAATTAAACTGTAAAACAGTGTTTGAACATAGATGTTTCCAATATGGACAAGAGAGGACTTCCAAATTGTTCACTCCTAACATCGCAAACAGAGAAACGATCATTCAGGCAATTCATCCTCAAATATTTCCCCGTACTCCCTCTTAGTACTATCAATGGTCATAGACGGTTCGAAGGGGATCATTTGCAATGTCACGGATTTGATAGAACAATAATTATTGTGAACAACAATTATTGTGAAAACCACGAATCCTCCAAGGTCCATAGAGGACATCGCGACCCTCAATCTTCACTCTACGATGACACCAAATAATAAAATTTATTATTATTTATCTATTATTTATTTATTATTATTTAATGATCAGAGACGGATGCACTTCTGTGCCATTGGAAACGTGTTGCTGGAAACGCTCTCAACGACATGTTCGTTATTATCGATTCGCCAAGTGTCCTCACGCTTAATTTTTATATAGACCTTGCAGAGTTCTGTACATCAGGTATAATGTTACCATGGACAGTCGCTATGTGAATAACGTCGGTAACTACACACGTCTATAATATTATGGCTCCTACATATTTCGAAAACTTCTCTGTAGGCTATGTTCCACTATCATGAAAGAAAAATCGCTTTCATCACCGTATTATAACTGCAGTACGAAGCATGTGAACACAGTCCCTTGAGGCAATATGAACAAATTGCTCAAGCTTTACATTCAAAGATGGGCAAATAATGAGTCCCCTTCTGACCTACTCGGAGAATTTGAATGTAAGAAAAGATGGGCAAATAATGAGTCCCCTTCTGACCTACTCGGAGAATTTGAATGTAAGAAAAGATGGGCAAATAATGAGTCCCCTTCTGACCTACTCGGAGAATTTGAATGTAAGAAAAGATGGGCAAATAATGAGTCCCCTTCTGACCTACTCGGAGAATTTGAATGTAAGAAATTAGAACATCCTCAGTCGCAAGAAAAGTAGATACACAAACTTGTGAAAATACGAGTGTGAACAAGAAATGCAAATGAAGGCTTCGCCAGCGTCCCGAGAATCTTCCTCTACCAGAAACAATTACTCGGTTCGTACCATTACCTTCTGTTGGTTTTTTTTTTTTTTTTTTTTTTTTGTCCAAATATCTTCTCAGCAAATCACCTTCCTGCCAGGTCATGTCCCAAGAGGCATTGCTTGAGCTAGCAGACAAATATTGCGTCGTTAAATTAAGGACAGTGCTGCACATTATCTGCGCGTCCATTACGGAGCCCAGCGGCATTTCCAGTCGATACACGCGATAGCGTGATAGAGGTAACATTGTGCAGCGAGTAAATACACCAAAAATGTGGGGCGATTTTTATACACTGTTTTTTTTTTCTCGCGGTTTTATTATAAATCTAGCATACATATACCGCCTTTAAATTCATGCGGCGAATTCAAACATAAATTCGGCCTGAAGAATTCAGTGCTGCTACAACTACCAGTAATTATTGGTGTATGTGATAATGGCACATTCCCACATCATTGGTAGTTACCGTTTTCTACAACAGGTACGGATCAGTGAGTATTAAACTTAAACGCATTGTAGGATGTCTAATTGAATTTCTCTGTCGATTGTAGACAAAGGATGGGTATCGATTGGAAAAATATTCGATGTTTTGAAACATCGATGTTTTTCCCAAAAATACCTCACCTACTGTGGCCTACCAAAATGCAAATGCCTACCTAGCTCTCAATTTTTGGTTAATTTTTTTTCTAATTACAAAAATTTAAACATGCAAAATGTACTCCTTTACGTTAAAAAAAAGACAAGAAAATGGATTCAGCGACAACATAACAAACATTTACTTTATTCCGAATATTTATTGTTGGCCTCATGCAAAAAAGCAGTTTTTCATCCACATCTTTGGCGAGGCGATTTCTTCGGCGATAAGAAGGATCGAAATTAAACCTGCTTGAGAAAAGAGCCCCTCCGTGGGAATAGAGGAGGCAACAGGTTCGCATTTAAATACTACATCATAAAGGTTAGGATATGTATCCTTCATTAAAATCCGAAATGCCAAGAGGTTTTGTTGGATGTTTTTCGAGTGTGGAGTTCAAATATAGATGGAGCTCATCAGGGATTGACGCGTGCGAAATTCATTTCTTCATCTGCCAGTTTTCGGTATCGGCATACGATAAACGTTAACATTAACATAAACGTTGCACGGTTACGCTAGACGTGGTGGTGGTTTTGGTTTTGGTTTCATTCCTACTATCTTGAGGCAACCATCACTGACAAGAAAAATATGCAACCTAAACGTTGCAGCTGCTGGAACAATAAAAGGCAAATGGGCCACGTAAAATAAGAAATAGTGTAGTAGGTCAGTAAAGTTCCTAACAAGGCACAGAAATAATGCAATTAGATACTGAAACGTAAAATGGGTTTGTAATAATGTATAGGTATTTTGGGAGATAGGAAAAAACGTCGAATGTGTGATAAACATCGAAAGAAAAACATCGTATGTTTTAAAACATCGAGTACTTGATACCCATCCCTACTGTAGACCCTGCTTGGACCCTACCTATTGTAGTGGCTGCTTTTAATACAAAAACAAATTATATCCTTCACAAAACGATAATACCTTGAGTGGTTCAATGGTTGGTTCAAATTTGGATTTGATGTGGCCGTGAAACCAATCAGTCGCGTCGCAATGCAAGGACATGTCCAGGACAAGGCTGTCAGTCAAATTGCTTGCATCTCTTTGCATCGTCCAATATCGTCCAATACTGTCCGCGTAATTTTCCTAATACATCTTTGTGGACGAACGGAAATGAATCCTGAAACATAAGTCCGATAAACAACAGAGCAGTGAGGGGGCAGAGGAATGGAAGATCAGAAGTGACTGTACCAGGGTTTAGTTGGAGACCGGACAAGTGACGCGATCGACACAAGGAATGCAACGGGACCGGCTCCATGAGGATTGAAGATGGAGCTCTCTTAATAGGTTGTTTTCTACCTTTGTTATATTTTGCTGGACCTACCCAACTCTCCAGCCGCCTAGAACCTTTGAATAACCCAGTTACGTATCGATGCTTAAAAGAATAGAAGGTTGAGAGTTGAAGTTGTTTCGATTCCATTACCCCATTCGTCCTGCCTGCATTCAGGTACTTGCGCGTTCCTTCTTCTTTGGACTGATTTATTTTAACATGGATCATGTTTTTATGGGCGTGATTCGGTTTGGAGCCCTGTCCGTCCGACTGCTAATTCTGTCGAGCAGCCCCACTTACGCCCTTTTCTTATTGTTCTCGAACTGCCGTTGCACGCGATGTAGCCGTCAATAGGTTATGTTATAATTATCGAAGGGTTCATCAAAAAGACCGCCGGTAGCATGAGGCGATAGGATTTATACGGCGTGCGTGTATTGCTCCTCCTCCCCTACTCCCGCTCCAATGGTATACATTTGACACAGGTATCGTATATGAATGTGAATAAGTGAGAATCAGAAAATATGCGCTAATATTACGCATATTTGCGTAATTAGCTCAGTGGTGGTCTCTCCAGTTCGCACATACTTAAATACGAGTTATTTGTATACATTTTGGTAATTCATGAGTTTTTATTTGTAACTCGTACGTCGGTAATTATTAATTTCAAGAAGTGTAATGTCGATGTTACTTTCTTTCTGTGGACACGAAAAGTATAACAGATCAAGAAATTTGATAACACCAAACCGTGTTCTTTGAATCAACGATTCGTCAGAAGATACCGAAGACCATTTCACGTTCAAGTCATTATGACGACCTTTTCACCTACACCAGACTACAACCCACAATGTTTTGTTAGATTCGCTCTGGCCGCTTTCTCCTCAATACATTCAAAGACAGAAGATTCGTCAATATCAGTAATAAATAGTGTTCTCGTGCGGAAAACCGTACCCATTTCGAAATCTCCCCTTGGCGCCATGGCGAGACGTTTCTATTACTACACATCTACGTATTAGACCTACCGACTTGAATCTTTTAAAAGACACTAACTAATGTTGGAACGAAGCTCTGTGCAAAATTTCAAGTCAATCGATGATGGTGAAGAGGCTGTAGCATGGCTAACTGAATAAGAAGATTTTTTTTAACATTTTTATTGGCGTCGTAATATAATAAATTCAGCCTACTGATTATAAATTAAATTAACTGATCGATAAAATAACGAAAAAATGTTCAATTTACGTAAATTTAAGCAAAAATAATTTCAAACTTTGTGGTTGATGTCCTGGAGAAAACTGTAAAGTGCTCGGTATACTGTCCAGTTCTCTGATGCTACTAGGGAGTCCAAGTTGAACGGGGCTTCGACTTGGGGGGGTATATTTATCTTATTTATCTTATTTATAGAAAAAGAAGATGGAGGAGAAGAACACGGTAAGGGTGAAATGTCGAGTTTTTGAAGTGATATAAGTCGGCTCCCTTTAGACCTAGCGACTTGAAACTTTCAGGGCTTTCTATTATCAATACCAAGAAGACCGAAACCAAATTTTATGTTGATCGATCAAAAAAGAGCCGAGATGTGGATACCTGGAAAACTCGTTTTGTGAAGTTGAGTAAACTTACACTTTGCTTGGCGGGGCGGAACGCTACCCCGTTCCTACGAGTAGATCGTCATACTCTACAGTAGCTAAAGTAGCTAAAGTAGAGCTAAAGTAGCTCTACAGGCCGATTCGTCTGATTGAATTTATGATTCTAATATCCCAGATGCATTTTCTAGCTAACTTAATTATACATTTTGATGGTGTCTTCGGTGATGGGATAGCATAATATTTCCGATATTTCATTCTCTCATTTATTTGATACACGTAGCTAATAGAGAAGAGTATTTGATGAAATCTGTGTTGGGCGAAACGTTATCAGGAGGCGATGCACTGGAGCAAAGCTCAACACGTAGTCGTGACTAGTTTTTTTTCTGAGCTAACGATAAAGTTGAACCATCGTTCATTATAAAACACGATCCCCATAATTTGAGGGGTAAAAACTCCAACTAGTATAATACCACTGGTTCCGACCCAGGTAATCAACCCCGAAACGTTTGAAATTAGGGATTGAACAATAACGTTGAGGGTGTTCTTCAGGAACTCGTGGGGATCCTGGAAGGTAAAGAGGTCAATGACTCGACAGGCCCAACTCCCGAGATAGATTGGTGCACGTCTTCCCAGACCTCGCACCCCCGTCGAGAATTTCGCGTAGTCCGTCATGACAGGTCGCTAGGGACGAATTGATTGATACTCACCGGCACCTCCCACCACATTACTAACCCATTACTTGGCACTTGGGACGAGGAGAACCAGCAGAGTTAAGAGGCGAGCGATACCTTCAAGGACATTGTCCTCTTTTTCCGCCGTCTTGTATGCATTCGCCCATAAAACCCGATACCAGACTGCTCCTCTGGCATCACCTCGGGAATCTGGCTTTCTCAAGGCACCTCGGAGCCGTCCACGGCTGATGACCGGGTGCGCTCTGAGAAGTATTCTCAGGCCTCATGAAAACAAGTAGGTGGAAGAACAGAAACCCATCAAATTGGAATAACAAACTGAGAAAGGACCTCATATGCGTACAAACGTCTCAATTCTACGAGTCTGTTGCCACTTTACCTAAAATGGTAGATATGCCACCAAGTCTACTTTTACACTACACTGAATTACAAGCTTTCAGTATATACACACCAAGATATTCCTTTTTATTCCTCCGATCATCGCAACCCTAATTCCACAGTGCATACATACAAAGCCAAGAATAGACCATGGTACGTACATAACTTATATATGATGATACAAAGATGCAAGTGAAATTATAGTAAAAATACGAACAGAGCGAAGTCCTTCTGTCCATAGGCACGAAACCCTTCATTTTTAGCTGGGTAGTTTCCCAGAAGTCGAGTTTCATGAACAAACAAACGTTACACACACCCCTAGCCCTGGAGTACCAACACTCTGTGTATACCCCATTACTGCCAACACTACGTCGATTTGACGTATACACCCAAACCAAATATATACCAGCCAATTAAAATAGGAATTTGTGGGAAAATACATTAAAATTCAATGAATATTGAAAAACTTTAATGAAATAGGAAACTTTAATACTTCAGTGACAACAAAGCTTTGACGTACATCAATATAAAACATAGGTAACATCTTTTTTTAAATGATGTAATTCACAATTCCCCCAAAAAAACACTTCGTGTAAAAATCACTCCACCTCGCAAATTTCATTCTACAGCAGCCGGAAAAATGTGTGATATCCACATTCTCCGCCCGCCTTTTTCCTTCCAACTAAAGAGATGTCCTAACCACTTCACAAGCACCGTACCCGTTTCGAAATCTCTAAAGTTATAAATTAATTAAATAAAGGAATCAAGCAAGAATAAAGGAGAGGCTGCAGCCTTGCCTAACTGAATAAGAAGAAGAACGTGGTAACCGTAAAGGACCGGGTTTTTGAAGTTATATAACTCGGCTCCCTTTAGACCTCGCGATTTGAATCTTTTAAAAGGCACTTGCTAGAGTTGGAATGAAGCTCAGTGCAAAATGTCAAGTCAATCGATGAAGGTGGAGAATTAGAAGGAAAACCAGTCTGAATTAGAAGAAAAACATGGTAAAGGGTTGAAGCAGGTGGACTTCGCCTAGTGGCTTATGTAAGCACGAAATTGCATGATTAGAAACGTTTTCACACACTGTTTTCCAATATTTGAGCTTGCCAAATGCTGGAGAACAACTGGAAAAAAAGGTACTCAAGATAATTAGCTCAAGCTCCGATATGGCGCATGTGCAGAAAGAAAACAGTACGCATGGAGTCCGCCTGGACCCTACATGGTGGACAGGGATTGTAGATTTCAAAGTTTGACATTCGTTTCATTTGCTGAAAAATGCCCAGTTTATTGTGAGGTTCATAAAATTTATTATTAAAGTTTTATTAAACTAAGTTCATTATGAGTTTTTCAACCTATGTAAGTATTACAACATGAACATGATGGGGTCTGTCAGGACCCCACCTGGCGGTCAGTGTCCCGAATCCCCACCTGGTGGGCGGAGAGTTAAACTTATTCTCATATTGACTCACCTCCATGTGCTGTTTCTGACACCGTGGTATGAAATTCTGGCGAGCTCGATCACTGGGACCTGAAACAAGGTAGAATAATCAACTAGGATATATCCTATATATGTATACATACCTATTAAAAAATATGAACTCCATATAAACGTACACTATTTGCCGTGATATCCTTGTGAGCTAAGTGTGATACTTCAATATATCAACTCGCGTGCTTTGGAATATTCATCCAGTGTTTTTTGCTCTCGGAGAACTTTGTCTTGCTTTGTATAAACAAAAACCGTCAATATCCAAGTAAATTGCTAAACTGCATCACGTTCAAAGACGACTGAACTAAGATTTTTAAGGACAGATAAAATACTTCGTTAGGGCCCCATTTAACTATGAATGATAATATACTTATGTTTTTCAAAATATAGAAAATATTAATGCCATGAATTATTTGGCATTTTATTCATTTATTTTCAACTTATATTGATTTTTAAGCTGTTTATCCTCCACGCTCACCTTAAGTTAAAGGACAGAAATCTTTATAAGGATGCCCTTAACAAAATAGAAAAAGGTTCCAGCTGCTCTTAGTTGCGTCAATATAGCGTGTGGTCTTACGCTCATGTTCATACTCGTAAGAGGTGACAAAGGTTGTAAACATTTACTGTTGATGCAAGTGTTTGAGTTTATCGAAACTGCTCCCCAAAAGGTTGTTAACAATGAGTTCCCTGAAAATTCTTCATAATATAACAGCACTTCAACAACTTCAATATTATTGAAGTTGTTGAAGTGCTGTTATGCAGTGCTGAAAGAAGTGTAGAGGTACCGGGAAACTACTTGGCAGAAAAATACGGGATTGATGAAGTGGAGCAGTCTCATTTGAGAAAAATGAAAGTCCAAATTTATGAAAGAATTTAATAATAAATGTGCTGAAAGTAGAAGGATCAAAGAACGTTTCACGAAAAAAACCACTAAATATCAAATAGTAATTACTTCTTTACATTACCCTGTTACCTTATATTCTTCAAAAATTGGATAAACATTTGGAAAGTTGTTCAAAACGCGTGTTTTACAAGCTCGGGGTAGAATTTTCCTTCAGATTTGGATTCTGCACCCTTGGAAACCAGTAATAAACTAATTATCCAAGGAAATTTCAGATCGAAGTTGTGCAGAAGTTTTGATCGCGATTGAGGGTTTTCGTCTCACTGTGCGGCGTCCAAGTAGGTACTAGCTCCTCCTTCAGATGGATCAGGTTACTCGCTACTGCGTATAATATTATGTTCTTGTTATGTTCATGTAGCAACAAGAGACGGAGGCACACGAATTCCAATGCTCCTCAACCTCGTCCCAGAACATCGAAAGAAAATGTGTAAGGGAGCAAAGGGCTCCTTATTGGCGAGGAAGTGAAACCATCAGAATGACCTACATCTGCCAAACACAGAATTCAGTATTCAAGGCTCAATACACTCTGACTATCCTTGTGTGCGTGAATTGAACATAGGAGAATTGGAGGGAGAATCCATAACTCATAGATTCCCCCCACTTCCTTCCAGGATGCTGGATAATTGATGGTTGAATAGCTTCGGGATCAGAAAGTCACCCGCTAAAAAATATGTGCAACAGTCTATGAAAGCAAAATACAATACCGCTGAAATTCGGTTTGCTGTTGCAGAAATGATGTGGTGAGGTTGTTATAAGTTGATGTGGCAACGGTGCCTTAGGTGCAGCTAATCAGAGCCACGAAATCAGACAAAGAAATGAGCAGAGTAGGATACCCGGACTTCATATCCAGGTATGTACCTAGATGATTTCTCGTGAATCCTATCAAAATCGCACTGAGACTGTCTTTGCGCACACAAGTCCTTGCAATTTTCAGTAGGATATGATGGCCCTCGTACAATTTAATTCTATAAAGGATTCATGCAAACGATATCGCCTAACCCAGATCCGATGGGGCTATGCAAAAAGGGGATGTTAGCGATTACGTTATGAAGAAGTAGTAGGGAGTAGACAGCTGTGGCCCACGAACTGAAGGTCGGAGCTCACGGCGCAACAATACGCGTTGCGGGACGAAGAAGTCCATAAACCTGCTTAGGGGCGGGCGATATATTATATTATATCGCCTTCCGATATACCCATATATCAATATATTTGTCGGATATCGGGTCTTTCGATATACATTGGAGGCGCCGGTATTCCGAAAGATTTATCGATAGTTTTTGTATATCTCGATCTATTTTTTCCCCGATTGAAACCTTCCCTTTTGTTGATGGGTTGTGCGTTTGGCGTAGTGTTGTGTTGAATAAATTCTGTTTCTGTTCTATTATTACGGTGTAGGCGTGGCATACAAATTACTCTTCAAAAAAGAGAAGGTTGAGATTTCTTTGTTGTTGTTGGGTGGCCTCAAAACGTTGAAGTCCGGTCTAATGAGAAATGAAGGAAGGTCTCCTACATCACTAAAAATGAAAGTTTCTGCTTTGTGTTTTACTTTTATTACTTTTGACTGCACTTTCCATTAATTTAAATAACCGGACTTCACATTAACTACTTTGGGTTATTTATATTCATGTATGTAGTGAAATAATCGTTAGTCTTAATATTTACGTATACACTGATAAGATATTTGCCGTTTTTGTATGCATTCTCAATTTACATTGAAATTTGTTAAATGAAATCAGATTTGATTTTTTCCCACAATGTCTCGGATTACTTCCATTAGTTCTTCTTACATGTGGTAACCACTGCACAATAAAGCCCTAAAGCTCCTATCTAATAAATTAGTAGTGAAAACGCTGTATTTAAATTCTGGTGGTAACAGTAATTCTGTAATTTATCAATATATCGATATATTTTGGCCGATATATCCATACATCTTTTTTGATATGTATTAAATGGTATATATCGATATATTTCCATATATCGCCCATCCCTAAACCTCCTTTCGTTTGCTACGGGTCCGACGATTTGATATCGCAGAAGTAAAAGCCTCCAATTCTGTGATGGTGCTTTACTGAGCGCCTTTACAAACCGTTGGAAACTGTTCCTACCGTTTGCACAAACCTATTCGAGAAATTGAGATGCCATTTAAATAGTTAGGAGAGGTTATATTGCACACACCTAACTTTCCAGAATCAGTGAGCTGGTCTTACTTAGATCCCTAATACTACACAGGCACAAGTATAGTTACATCCTTTTTCATCCTTCAGAAGAAGCGCACTAATTTCGTTCTTGCCCCAATAGATCGGATGCCAGGAAATGATCGGTACAGGTAAAATCCCACGGTTCCAACCCGACTGATTTAAATCTCCCGTCAATTCAGTAAAGAAGTAGTGAGATTTTCTTTTAGCGAGAAAATTAATTTGTAATTATTGACTGTTTACCCTGGTAACTCTAACAAGATGAGTCGATTGAGGATCGTAAATGATCGGCAAATTCACAGCTAATTCGATTTTCTTGCTGGTCCTAGAAGATTAGACTTAGCGAGTTCCCATAGTAAAAGTACGGAGTGAAATGAGACTAATATAATGTCGCAAGAACAACTCGATCGAACTATAGAAACGGCAAAACTGATGGATCTCGGCAAAACGGCCAGACAGGCTGTGCTTTCTATGATGCGATCAACGATGAAACACGAGCGTTTAGTCTCTGGAATGTAGCCTCGATATATGTGGCTGAATGCATTGCTATCTTGCAGGCATTGCGTTATGCAAATAATACCGTGAGCACTTACATCACAATCCTGATACTATCAGACTCTAGAAGTGCTATATTGAAAATATCAGGACTGAAGGTCACCTCTCGCCTCAACCACATGGAAGCAGATACAGCTCAGCAAATCCACCTTGCCAGAAGCCGCGGAAGAAGAGTAATTTTCTGCACCATCAAGGGTCACTCACACACAATCGGGAACAACGTTGCTGACTCGGAAGCAAAACGCGCTGCGACTCTACCTGAGCCTGATCCAACCCCCATATACTCTCCTTCGGATCTAAAACCATCTAAAATCAGTGCGAAAATACAAGAACACCGGGATTACCCTTCAGGAAACCGTTACAAGGCCCTCCACCGAAACAGTCTACTTGGTTTGATCTCGTTGTTGATGTCAAGCCAAGGAAGTTCTACAGAACAATCTGCCGACTCCGCAATGGGCATTGGAACACTAATATGTACCTACCAGTTAGTTCTCAATTGGAAATATTGATTCTCCTCTATGCCGATCCTGCCTCCAGGCGGACGAAACTCCGGAACACATGATTTTGGAGTGCACCGTCCATCACAATGCCCGTGTGCCACTTTTGCAGGAGCTTCACCCAAAGGTGCCGAGCCCGTTCAATCTAGACACCATATTGGCCCAGAAAGATACCGGCATATATATTATATTATATGACTTTATCAAAAAAGTGAATATTTCAGTTTAGATTTTACAGTTAGCTAATTCAGTATGATTTGCTATTCAAGTACATAATAGATTATGATGTCATGTGATTAATTTAGTACATGCGGCTGTGTAAACTTGTTTTTGAAGAAAAGAAAAAAACTATGGAAACAGTATCCTTTTGACAGATGTATAAAGAAAAACTCCTAGTGGGTGGTCTGCATAGCTTCTTCACACACCCCAAAAGGCAAAATGGTCTGATTGATGTAAGCAAGTTCAATTAATAATATTTTATTTACAATTATAAAATTAAATCCAAGAACTCCCGTGCAACCATTCCCCAAATAGCGTTAAAATTTGAACGCAGTCGGATCATAGTATTCGAGACATTGCCGATTTCATGATTTATGTTTATATTAGCCTCGAGACCACTATTGTTGTTATTGCAATGAAGTTCGAATGCGATCACCTCGACTTCAACCCTGTCTGAAAATTTCGAAATCGATACAATGGTTTCAATGCTAAGCACGGAACACCGATTTTACCTCAGATAGACGCGAGTTGTAAAGTAAAACGTCAGTGAACTTTTTGATTTTGGGGCCCAAATAGAAAAATCCACAGTCATGCCACCGCATAGGTATATGAGCGAAGAAATAACTGGTTTTAAGTAAAATGTCTCCAATTCACTAGTTTTACGACACATTTTGTCGCCATTAACTGCCGACTAACACCTCAGTTTATAGATTGTTCAACGCTGAAAACGACGGTGAAGTCAGAATTGCGATAACTCATTTCGTTATCAGATTAAAGCAGATGAACCGTGAAGATCATCTCAAGTAACAACCTCGTTTCTTCATCTTCAAAGTGGTCCACTTTGAGAACGGAATAAGATATCGCCATTTTGACTTCACCATCGTGTTCAATGTTAAAAAATCTTTAAAATGAGGTGACACTTGTGAGACTGTTTCATTTGGAAAATTTATGGGTAATTGTTCACCCCAAAACACCCAAAACTCCCCCCCCCCCTTAGAGTGGCCCGATTCGACCTATCCACGAACTTACCCTTTCGATTGCCAGGACAGATTGTTTGTGCAAATTTGAACTTTTTATTTAACTTTTGACAGAGAATTCAGGATAGTCTGGATTGGATTTTGGTATGACAATTTTTCGGAAGTTCAAGTTTTAAAAATTTTGGGCCAACAACAATAGTTTCCTTTTTTTTCGAAAATTCGCTAAAAGGGTTCCTATCCCGCGGAGAAAGGCTCAGCTCCCTAAACTGTCTTCTTCGTCACGTACGCGCAATCTTTCCACTCGACCAGACTGGATGTCATATGAAGCAGAAAATTGGCTCAGTGATATTTCTAAGTAGACCGAGCACCAAGGAGATTTTTTATTTCGGTAATCGCTTAAGACGTTAGGCCATTTTTTACGTGCTATGCCACACTTCCTTTACGAAATTGACACCAAATAAAGAATACCAAACGATATCCTTTCAAGGAAATTCCTATTTTTTCCATGTTTTCTACATGCATGAAGTGCGTCAAATCGAAAAACACAACGTACTGCGTTGCTCGGTTTTAAGCAGCATCGATAAGCATATAATATTAGTTGAACTCAATTTGTTCAAGGAAAACCTATATTTCCTCTCGTGGAATTTCCTCTCGTTTTTCGAAAATTCATGATCACTTTATGGAAATTCGCCGCTTGCATCGTATTACAGTATCGTATTACGCTTGTATCGTAGTTTTTTTCTATCGATAGTTTTGTTCGATAGTTTTTGACTTTCAACTTTGGAATTTCTCGAAACGGAAAGGGAACAGGTACTACCTACTACCACTTACCTCTACCTAGCACACCCCTCATTCTAAGAAGAGGTTTGTAATTTGTAAAAGAGGTTTGTAATTTGTTTGTAATTTTTAAAAGAGGTTCAATATTTGTCAAACTGAGTCAGGTGGTTCCTAATACCCTGACCTGCTCTTTTGTTTCTCCTTCTCGAAACTGTTTGCTCAACACACACACATGACTTCTATGAATCCCCCTCTAAAAAACTTAAAAAAACTAAACTTAAAAAACTAAACTAAACTAAACTAAACTAAACTTAAAAAAAACTAAACTTAAAAAACTAAACTAAACTTAAAAAAACTTAAAATAAATAAATAGCTGCTGGGATTTTGTAATTCCTGGGATTGAATTTCGTTGAATTCAGCTCCCAACTCACGCATGAAGACGACGAACACAGGACTTCTACAAATGTTGTTGAATACACGCCTCAGAAGAATGACGAAAAAAAAGAGACGCAAAAAGGACACTACATACTTCACATTTTAGAACAGGAAAAACAGAGCGAACAACAACATTCACAACAAACAAACACAGTAAGCGCGATTGTTACTGTTAAAGATTACTTGGCAGAGACGGCATTGCCGAACAAAACCAACATTTTGGAATAATTGGAATAACTGTGAGAGGGATGGGAAGTTCATTCCATTGCAGACGCTGGCGAAGAAATACATGTCAGTGCCAGGGTCTTCAATCCCTTCAGAAAGGGTCTTCTCGAAGGCAGGCACAATTATTAACAACATTATTAACAACAAGAGGAGCAGCCTCAGTCCCAGAAAAGCGGAAATGCTAACATTCATCAAAGCGAATATTTGGTTGAAAGACCTTCAAATTGGTGTTCTAAAAAAATCTTCTGTTATGTAGGTAGTACCTGTAAATCTTAAAAAAACTGTTTTACATTTTTACATTTTACCATTCATCAATTGCTGTTTTTTTGAACATTTGTTTTACTTTTTTCCGTTATACCTAATGGTTCAATAAATTTTCTTTTCAGATACATAAATTCCATTGAATTTTATTTCTCCTACCTAGGTTTACCTGATAATTAAATAGTAAATTTTACCATGTTTGCCCACAGCAAGGCTTGCTGAGTAAGCCCTAAAACATACTAGGTAGGTGGATAATACGTAATTATATGCCGAGCAAAGGTAATCTCAAAAACAACGTCGATAGACTATCGATACTATCGATAGTTGGCGTTCGATAGTGTCGAGACTATCGATAGTCTCAACTATCGACTATCTAACACCCCTACCGGGAACCACACTGTTGGTACAATTTTCAAGCCACCTGCTGAGGTTACAATAGTGCGGTACTCAAGATATTGCAGGAGCTTATCGAATCGCTTAGGACCTCGAACAAACTAGTAAAATGGGCTGTATGAAGTCAGCAAAGTAGGTATGTCTTGATCCGGGGAGTTGAAAAGGGAACCAGCCATCTATGAAGAGTGCTGCAATCCCAATCGCGGTTTGGCGTATTTAGAATAAAAACCACAGTCATGCAGCATGGCTATAAGAGCAAATATTTGATGAAACAACTGAGTTTTACGTGAAAATGATTTTTGGTGTCTTTTGGCAGTAAATTCAGGATGGTCTGGAACGGATTTTGGTATGCAAATTTGTCGGAATTTAGAGTTTTAACAATTTTGGACCGAGAACAATAGTTTCTTATTCTCCGAAAATTCGCTGAAAGGTCTTCTAGATGTATGACATGAATACTTGCATAAGATTGACTGTGGAATGAGTATGTTTTATGATGGAAATTATGTTTATTTGAGAGTACTATGGGCTGAAATGTGTATGAATAGAAGATTTTATACTTAATGCTATCACTTAGTATTAGAATATGTATACAATATTTTATACAGTAAACAATAAGTTTACAGTATTCATGCATAATGTATAAAGTATATTGTATACAACTAATGGTAAAAGAAGTTATTGTATTACTGTCCAGAAATATATTATACCATATCACTTTGTTAAGAAAAACGCAGAAATGGATCGGCATTATTGGAAATGAATCAGACCAGCGATTAAGTACGATTAATTACCTCTTCACAGAATTTTACGTTTTTACGTGCGTAGACGATTCAATTGTTCCTTCTTGTTCCTTCAATTGTTCCTTCAATTATCGCTTCTCGGCCTCTTGGCTAAGATCAAAGTGTAGTAGTAATAGATCCTAATAGATATGAAAGGAGCAGAAGTACTAGTTTCTCAATCGACATGCTTTTCCACAACATTAAGGTGGTCGATGGTTTTTGATGCGTGTGTGTTGGTGAAACGCGGATTATGGAAGTTCTCCAAACGCTGAACCCTAGATCAAGCTTATAACCATCACATGGTGGAGGTCATCCATCAGTCCAATATTGCACACTGTACATATATGTACATGTATTGGAGATGTATCTCCAATGGGTTATCTTATTTATCCCATCTTCTTGAATTGTTTACACTATTTATCAAACCTGCATCAGAAATTAAGTATGGACTCATACTATGGAGTCGAACGAACTGTGCTTGCCAGACAGAACTGTGTTTTCTACAACTCGACAAACGTGTTTGACCTACACCCACCTGGATGATGCTTGACGTAGAGCGAGCCATTCCATCTGCCCCTGTCATTTCACCAACCCTTCTTTCACAAGGGTACACAGAAGCTATACAGCAAATTCCAAAGGTTCTATTAGTGTACTCTCAGAATTTAAAGTCTCTATACCCGGGTCGTTTCGTGTAGAATCGCCAAACGAATTTACTATTCAGGGGTATTTTTTACTATACGAAATTGTCCACCTTTGAGCACATGTTTTCTACAGATACACATAGAGAATGCATAAACTCCAACATCTCAAACATCTGTAGCGATAGGGTATTTAAAAAAATTATTTTACGATTTCTGAAGGAACAAGTTAATGTGGTGTTGAATGGTTAGATCTCTGAATCTGGAATGAAATTTTAGCGTGAGTTGGAAATGTTTCAATGTTTCTGATAACTGATTTACTCCAAAATCGGGTGGCATGGGATGGCTGCAGTCATGAGAACGGGTTTTAACGCCGGTACATGCGCAGTAGCAGATTACAATTCAAATGCCACGCACGTCTCATACTGGGAATCTGAACAGTTCTCAATTCTCTCTGTATTACAAGTGCTTGATGCTCCGCCCTCACTGAAAGAAGGTGGACGATGTGGAATGGAGGACCGCTCAGTCACCGCAGGACGCCCACTGCCGGCCTTGTTCTTTCCCCATTTCACCGAGAGTTCCTCGAGCTTTATTATCCCCGTGGATACTACAATCATGATATCCTGGTTATATTATCCATGGCGTCCCTCTCGGAGCGGAAGAGTATTCGATTAATAATTAGGAGGGCTCTAATGTCTATAATCAAACCGCACCCAAGGGCGTTTGGTGTTACAGTAGGGAACTTTAAGCTTGTGTTGGAGAAACTAAATGGATCAATCAATTGAGTAATCGAATGAAAAATAAAGCAAACACGGACAACAAGATCCGACTGAAAGAGTATCAAACGGATGTTATGGCAAAAACAAAACGCATCGGGATGCCGAAAACAAGGAAATAAGGTTCGATAGTCCTACAGTGGGTATTTGGAATATTCTGTAGGCTTTGGTTTCACGTCTAGTGAAAGGGCTAGATACTATTCATCTTAATTCACAACACTTGAATACTTGTTCCAAATCACAATTTTATTTATTTATTTATTTTTATAGTGGAGGTTGTTTTGACTAGGAAACAGTAGATTGCGGGTATGGATGACCAACACTAGTCGTTGTTATCATTCGGTTTTATTACGACGTTTTGATCGTGGAACACGATCCTAATCATGTATCCTACAAACAAAAATATGGGAGAGTTATTATATGAATGGAATAAAGGGTTAAATAGAAATGGTGACTTACAAACTAGTTATGAACTTACATGAAGTTATGAAGTCACCATTTCTATTTAACCCTTTATTCCATTCATATAATAACTCTCCCATATTTTTGTTTGTAGGATACATGATTAGGATCGTGTTCCACGATCAAAACGTCGTAATAAAACCGAATGATAACAACGACTAGTGTTGGTCATCCTTACCCGCAATTTATTTTTATATGTAATTAAATGTACATATAAATTTTATATTTTTTTAACTACTTGAAATGAGCGTGAACTACCAGGCGACCATCCAGTCTTGCTAAAATCAAACATTCATAAAATGACAACAGATTGACTTGGTAATTGAAGACCATTCTGTGGTATACCAGTTTACCACCAAATTCTCATACCAGGTGGTAGCTACGACTTAAGAAAAAATTAGGTTAAGCGGGTTGCAAATGATGAGATACATGCATATATGTATTTAATATAACCAGGGTATTTCAAAATACGCAGAAATATTCTATAAGACTAAGGTAGTCCGTATACGGCCGGTAGGCGAGTAGACGGAAGATCGGGATACGGCCGGTAGGGAAGTAGACAGAAGCGTGTAGATATGTTTATTTATCATAATAACCTTGTTGTCAATCCTTGTCTACCTTCTCTATCAAATCAAATCTTGACAATTCGCTGTTTCCAAGTAAAGCTCAACAAAAACTTTTGGAATATCCTATCGACTAGAATGGTTTCGCCTTTAAGTAAATTGTGTAGACAATTCACTGTTGAATAATAGCAACATGTTCTCTTTACGCATGACCACTTTCAAACTGAATTGATTAACAAGGCGAAGGTAGGTAATCAAAGTAGGTCACCTGTCTAACTATTATTATGGCTCGCAATTGGTTGATTCCCTAGAAGGATTCCTACGCTCAACTGGTACATGGACCAAGGGCTGCCACTCGGCCTTGCGCTCAAGTAGTAAACCTCCACCGATTCGGTAGGTCGTTATCGCGATACACTCGCGAACTGCCGGTTGAGTCTACTATGTAAGAACCTAACGTTCAGCGATACTTTAACGAGATAATTTTTCAATTTTCCCCCTACAATTAAGTCCCTCCGACTAAGTCCGTCCTATTATAACCAAATGACCAGAAGTTAAATTTATTTGAAAACAACAACAAAATGAGAGGAATAAGCCATACCCAAGACCCGTCAAGGGGTATCGGGGCATAAGTTCAGTAGGTGTCTTTACTCAAACCTTCTGAAAGAAAGAAAAAAGAAAAAAAAGGAAAGCAGGAAAAAATGCCATTCAATTACAGAGCCAACAGTCACTTTCATGGAACCTACACTACTTGATTTAACAACTGTTTGACAGCAAACCAAGTGTTACTGTAAAAATATAAAGAGGAAAGATATCAGTCTCTGATCAGATTGCGTAAAATGGGGGAATTTTCTCTCATTCACCTTCTTCCCCCTCAAAGCTACACATCGACATCTGTATCCCCCCAAAAAACACTCCGTGTAAAAATCACCCCGCCTCGCAAATATCATTCTTCAGAGGCCGGAAAAAGTTATGATATCCACTTTCCCCGCCCGCCCTTTTCCTCATTAAGGAGCTAAGTATAATGAAAAGCTTAACCACTTCACAAGCACCGTACCCCTTTCGAAATCTCCCCTTGGCGCTATTGCGAGACGTTTTTATTACTTCCACAAGCAACTAATACTTGATGGTGGTTAACGTTTTATACAAGTATTGGTTGCTTGTGGAAGTAATAAAAACGTCTCGCAATAGCGCCAAGGGGAGATTTCGAAAGGGGTACGGTGCTTGTGAAGTGGTTAAGCTTTTCATTATACTTAGCTCCTTAATGAGGAAAAGGGCGGGCGGGGAAAGTGGATATCATAACTTTTTCCGGCCTCTGAAGAATGATATTTGCGAGGCGGGGTGATTTTTACACGGAGTGTTTTTTGGGGGGATATCACATCTTTTTGTTGTTGAAGTGGGTCATTTTATAAAGAAGGTCTATGCAAAATTTCAAGTCAATTGGTCCGGTTACCCAGGCTGTTGACTCGTCAAAGTTGCCAAAATTAGCCTAAATTTCAGTTTTTTGTTTCTAAAAGTTTTTGGGTTGAGATAATGGGTTAAACCTTTCAAAAGGCACTGTCTGATGTTGAAACGAAGCTCTGTGCAAAATTTCAAGTCAATCCGTGAAGGTGGAAATGCCTGACTGATTAAGGAGAAGAAGAACAGGTAAGGGTGGAAAACCGGGTTTTTGAAGTTATATAACTCGGCTCCCTTTAAAGACATCGACTTGAATCTTTCAAAAGGCACTTGCTACACTTGAAACGAAGCTCCGTGCAAAATTTCAAGTCAATCGGCGAAGGTGGAGAGGCTGTAGCCTTGGCCGACTGAAAAAAGTAGAAAAACGTGGTAATTGGTTTTTGAAGTTATATAACTCGGCTCCCTTTAGACCTAGCGACTTGAAACTTTCAGGGCTTCCTATTATCCTCACCAAAAAGATCCATACCAAATTTCAAGTTGATCGGTCAACTAGGAGCCGAGATATGGCCATAATTAGCCTTTATTACCCTAAATTTCAGTTTTTTTGTCCCTAATTTTTTTTTGGGTTGAGATAATTGCTTATTTCGTTCAAATGGCACTGAGCCATGGTATAAAGAAGATATGTAAAAAAATTCAAGTCGATTGGTCCTTTTACCCAGGCTGTAGACTCGTCAAAGTGGACAGAATTTTCCTAAAGTTTCTGGTTTTTTGTTTCTAAAACTTTTTTGGGTTGAGATAATGGGTTAAATTTTATATAAGGCTCTGTCTCAAGGTTGAATGAAGCTCTGTGCAAAATTGCAAGTCAATCGGTGAACGTGGAGAGGCTCCAGCCTTGCCTGTCTGAACAAGGAGAAGAAGGAGAAGGAGAAGAACAATCTAAGGCCAAAAAACCGGGTTTTTGAAGTTATGTAGCTCGGCTCCCTTTAGACCTATCGATTTGAAACTTTCAGCGCTTTCTAATATACACTCAAAGAAGACCCACACCAAATTTCAAGTTGATCGGTCAAATAGGAGCCGAGATATGGATACCTCGAAAACGCGTTTCGTGACGTCAGGTAAACATGCACTCGGCATCGTTCGTTTTCTCAACTTCTTTGCTTGGCGGGGCGGAACGCTACCGCGTTCCTAGATAAAGAGAAATATTAGCCCAATATACGATAGTAAAAGAAGTGGTAGATGTGCAAATGTGAAGGACAATCTAATTCACTTTACTCGGATAGTAGCAATGGGTTCACTGAACAATTTGGTTTTCGCAAACTGGATGGATGTGGCTAATTGAGTTTCTCCTACTTAAGGACTGATTAGATTACTTTAATGTTTGAATTGATTATGCTGAAAGAAAATTCAACGAAGAAGGATTTTCCTTTGCAAGGTAGTGCCTCCTTCAAAGGTAGCGGTAAAGGACTGTTGTGATCACTTTTTGTCCTCCGAAAATCCCCTTTTTTGTCCTCAGAAAAGACCACGCTTTGCTCAGGCCCATGCGATTATTCTTCCTGTTCAACCGTGACACAAACCGATTTCTGAACTTGCCACCAAGCCTTTCTAACTGACTTACAAACGAAGGTTTCCATGTTCCACTTGTCACAGGATAGAGATTTTTTCCTCCGTATTTCTATTATGAAAATATTTATGACTTCGAGTAACGTGAGGTTTTATTCTTAGGTGACGTCTCTCGTCGATCACCAGCCTCGACTCGGCTCCAGCCAAACGCATCTCAATAAAGTGGGTTAGAAAGTTGTGACTCGTCGACCAGTGGGATTTCACTAACGAAGGGCAAATCGAGGTTGAAAGAATAAACTCGCTCGGCGGTGCTAGCGCTCCAAATGTCCTCAGCTCTCCGGGAACGGGACGATCTTTCAAGGTTAGGGACCACTCTCCAACATAACGACCTTCTTGAACTGACATTTCCCGCGTCATACCGTGAAAGGGTACGTACTACACGATTTATCCAGTTATACCAACGAAAAACTAAATAACTAACGTGTAACTAAATATAAAAGTAATGTCTACCTACTGGCAGAGCATTATGTGCATCATTGAACCGCTCCCCTATTCACTACGAAAATCTAGCGGAACCGAACGGTGCACAGTGTGACTAAAGCGGAAAGAACCAATTTTTGCAAGAAGGCTTTTTCGTTGACCCAACATCGTTGTTCCACTGTATTTTCTCCGTCGAATCTGGCTGAGACAATGATTTTGCGGTAGGTGCATTATTTTCAAGAGTCATAACGACTGCAATCATCCGTTCTGCAAAATATCCCGGGCAATCCCTATAAACCTGATAGTTTGGAAATACTCGATATTCATGATTGGTTATCAATAATGTCCTCGAGCGTAATTTGAATTCAGCGTGCTCAAGAAGAGCTTCTTCCTCCGATCTGGCTCTGATAAATTTTGTCATTTTGGGCATTGCCCAAATATTTTTCAATTCAAAATAATACCCTTGAACGTTTCGCCGTGCGGAAAGCGTCCCTCTGGGTTAAACTAATAGGCGTCGGGTTCGTACAATGGAATCAATAGGTTCCACAGCAACTTCTAGGACAACTGAAAAGCGTACAGTGAGGACGACGGAAAATGTGAACAGGGTAATAGTTGCAACTAAACAGTCACCAGGACATGCAGTCGCTTTGGAAATGCCTACTTAATCATTATTGATCCCTGAAGATGTGTTTTTCCATTTTTATAAGATCATAATTTTTCAAGAACTTATGATTCTGATTACCAAAACCGTGTAAATTGTTGTCAAGAAAGGCTGAACCAAATTCCTGCAACGACAAGATTTTTCGGTATCCTACTTCCATCCTTCAGGAGCTGTTAACAAGCAAAGTGACTGTTTGGCGTGGAATATGGCCGAACCGTAACGGTGACTGCAGAATGCTACATTTTGATCCACGAGGCCTTGAACTCGAAGAGTTAAGTGAGGAAACTAATCTGGGAGACATCTGTTTTCAGTGCCATCTTGCTGATCTAAATTCAAAATTTGATGTAAATAACAGGAGTCTTTTCTTTTTTCTTTTTTTTTTTTACTTTGAAAACCGGGTGAGCCGAATCCAAAGTTAACTCTATCCATTACTAGATAAATCCAGGATTAACTAAATCCGCGATAAACTAAATCCAGAATTAGTGTTTGGGATTAGATCTGGAGTGATCTGGCGAGGTTTCCACAAGATCCTTTATGCGTTTAATCCTGGATGTAGTTAAACTTGGTTGAAGTTAATCCTGGGTATAGTTAATCTTGGATGAAGTAAATCCTGGATGTAGTTAATTGTAGATTTAGTTAATCCTGCATTTAAATAATACTAAATTGAGATAATTCTAGATTCAGTTAATCCTAGATTTAATTAATCCTGTATTTTTAATCCCAGATTTATTTAATCCTTGATTCAGTTAATCCTGGATTCATTTGATCCTGGATTCAATTAATCCTGGATTTAGTTATCCTGGATTCATATTAATGATCGAAGACAATTCATGTGAGCTGTTTCAGCAGACGGCAAGGTAACTTGACCATCGCTGTACCCTGGATGGTTCCTGGTGTCATCTTGCAGTCAAGCTACGTTAGTTACCTACTCTTCCACCACAAGTGATACTTGTTGTCCAGACTTAATAGGCCCTGTCAACTAGCTCTTCCTATCAGCGATATCTCCCTTGATGAACTGCAGCATGAGAACGAAATGATGTTAATCTAAGTAGGTATAACATAGCACAACACACTCGGAACGCACACAGTTTTTGAACCGACGGTTATTAATAGAGTTTCACTCACACGGAAGCCCACACGCTGTTATTAGGGAAAGTGTTGCGAATGGTGTTATTAGCCTGGTGGCTCATTCAAGATTATATATTTCCTTTTCAGCGGTGACGTGGCTGAGGTTGGGTTCCACAGCGTATTACGATGAATGAAACCAGAAACTAATTTATCTCCCAATGATCCGCTGTTACACATAGATGGACTGAGCGAGCAAGAAAAAGTAGCCGGAGGTGGTAGGGCTGACCGGATGATAGGTGAGGACACAGGCTCCATCACGGATATGTGAAGTTTTACAAGCTATTTGATATTAACACTGCACTGGATATGGACCGACAATTAATTTTTTCTGAATTAGTTGGTCTGAAGGTGAACCAAATTTGGTAATGACTTTGGGCTTCATCAATTATTATTTCGAGTCCGACTAGTTTGGCCAGTTGGCCTCGTCAGGGAAATCAATTTCGTCTCCATTCTGTACTCTCTTAATGCTCCTTTTCTCTGTCAATGTTCGTTCCGGTCGTGAAATTCAAAATTAAACAAAACTTGGATCAATTTTACCCTGAAATTTTTAGAGAAGGTTGGCAGATGAGATGATTACACGTAATTACATGCTAGCAATTAAAATAGAACTTTGCTGTTCGGAATTAGGAAACTTGAAATAAACTGAGGAATTTGAGGGGCTGAACAGTAGGGGTGAAACTCTAAAAACGCCATAGCTTGTCAACTGCAAATGTAATGTGTAATATTTCCGCTGGCTCCCGTTTTATACTTAGATGTAGGAAAGTGGATACAAACTAAGATCAATGCGAGACGGATCCATGCATCACTTACGGATGTCTGGGAACCTCCCATGCAGGTTATGTTTTGAGACGCGGTTAAACGTGTTGTGCGAATAAATGAATGCTACGTGAAGTCGATTAATTATTCTTATATTTAGTTCCCCAGCACGTTACAGTTAAGGCGACGAGGATGGGATTCCACTCAGTTATTAGTGTGAATGTGAGTCCTCACAGAAGCTGAATAGGAGCTGAAAGCGAAGAATTTGCACCTGCAAAATCAATATTGTCGTACGTGTCAGGGCTAGGTTTCACGTGTCTAGTGACCAGCTAAAATCGTAGAAAATCGTCGTAATGGCACTAGTTAACCCTCCGGACGATGCTTCAATCCAAGCTCCAAGCTGCCTGCTTTGTGGGAAAGGATGGAGGACTTCATAAAACCCAATGGGATTGCTGAAGAGAGTCGAAAAAGGGCCTTGGTCCTGAACTTTCTCGCAGATGATTCCTACAAGTTGATAACAGACTTAGCTGTTCCCGATAGACCGCTGGCGAAAACCTAAGTAAACCTCGTAGGTTTGTTTGATTATCATTTCAAACCAGATAAGTCAATTTTTGATAGGCCGTACAAACTCTACACCGCCGTTCGGGAATCGCATAAAAGTGTCAATCAATGGCAAGCCAGAATTCGTTCCTTAACCGATTTGTTATGGATATCCTACTCAAGTCAGCCTTTCAAAATTGATTAGCTTGGCCAATACGAAAAAGAATGTTTACATAAACCACAATTTAACTACCCAACAAATCAAAGAAGAACCCGTTTCCTACATTAAAAATTGTCAGTTGAAGAACCAAACACAAAAGAAAGTTTGTACAATTTTGCAAATTTTGTTCAAGAATTCCGAAGCCAAGACAAGGGTTTGGCCGATGATAGTGACTGTGATAACTACGAGAACCTATGTTGTTGATTTGAGGGTATCAAACTCGATCTTAAATTGGAATCTAGCTGAACTCATTAGGAACCACCCCGACGTATTTACCGACAGATTGGGCAAATTCACTAAGGGGCAAGTGAAACTTGAGCTTGTTCCCGACGCTAAACCAGTCTTTATGGAGGCAAGATCTGTCGCTTGCGCTATGCAGCAGGCAGTGGAGGAAGAGTTAAATAGGCTGGTATAAGAGGCATACTTGACTACAGTACTTGGTGATTGGACTTCGTACAAGTATTAAAAAATGGCGGAAAGGTTATAATTTGTGGTGACTATAAAATAATAGTCAATCCACAGCTTAAAATAGACCAACATCCGCTACCGCGCATAGAAGGCTTGACTCTAAGGGTTCCAGGAAATTCTTCATTTGCAAAATTCGACATTTCATAATATTATGCATAAATACAGTTGGAACTTGACAAGTTTGCACGGGAATACCTCAATATTTCTACTTCAGAGGGACTTTTCCGATACACTCGACTAAATTTTACAGTTGCAGCAGCAGACGATTATTGAATCCTTGGCAGCTAGTATAGGTTAAACTGCTGCGCTCTTCGACGATGTCATGATAGCCGCAAAGGATTCGGAAGTGCTCAAGGTGAGAACTACCCAGTTTTTGTATAAACAGGGTGCTGGCCTAACTTCATCCACCACGAAGTGTGAGATTGGGAGACGTTCACTAGAATTTTTGGGGTCTCGAATTGACTCTGAGAACCACATATGAGAGATGAAAAGGTGGATACCGCGCTCAGCGCCAAAGTGCCTACAAATCTGCAGGATCTTCAAGCCTTCTTGGGTTTCATTAATTACCTAACTAAATTCATCCGTGCTTTATCATCCATCTGTAGCCCGTTTTACAAACGTCTAGGGAAAGATTGCCAATGGTTATGTGATCCTGAGTGTGATACTGCATTTATGAAAATAAAGGAGAAAGTCAAAAAGAAACGTTCCCTCGCTGATTATGACCCACAGCTTCCCCTCAGTTGATGTATCTGACTCAGGGTTAGGCGCTGTCTCAACACGGAGAAATGGCAGTGGAGATGAAAGGCATCTAGCTTTTGCCAGTACGACTTTGACAAACTGCAAGCTTTGCTTTACCGACCATTCCCGCTGGGGCGTAGCGGAATTTCGGACGAGCCTGGACGCTAGGTACCTAATACTTATCAACTTTGGAAGCACTTCTCAGCTTCCTGATCGAATTCTTCCGCCATTGCAACAGTAGTATCGACTGCTCATTGGCAAACGTAGAGTCCCTTTACAAACTGCTCATGCTATTCAGAGAATGGTCTGGCCGTTTATTCATACAAGAGGCCTACGCATGTAGGGGGAGCCGTTGTACCATAGGACATCATTCACTTCTCGATTTTTGCAAATTTATGGGATAAATTTATGGGATTCACTTTTCGATATCATTGATGTAAGTAGAGCGCATTATGTATATGCAAACTGTTAGACCCTACCGTGAGACAGAGGCCATCATTCCTTGGGACACCTCATCCAGCACCCAACAATCACGTTTTCATTAACAAGCGGTAGTTTTCAGGAAAACAGCTAAGGTTTAATAAACGATGCACATACATATAAACAGTTTGATTAAGTTATATCCCAACGTTTGAATGATTGAATAATCGATCTTGGATACATGCATGTCATAATGAGAGAGGAAGCTATACTGCAAATCCGCTTGGCAAACATTTTTAACTGGCACCATTACAAACAACTCGATGAATGAAATCAAGATCGAAAATGGAATCACCATTCCAGAATGCACGAACAACGAGACATGCTCACCTAGTAGGATATAAATTCAAGTCCTGCCTATTAAACGTAATATAAACGTAATTAAACTAATATATTCCAGTTCTGAGCCGCAGTGCTACGAACCGTGGTTATTTTATTCATTAATTCATTAATAATTTTCTATTTCTTCGTAGATTCTTGGTAGATTTATCTGCTGCTATTCAACCAATCAGACAGCAATGCAGATGCCAACTTTCCGAGCCCTTAGTTGGATCGGTGATTGACCAACATGGTTATAGATAAGTTTGGTTTTGACCCAGGGCGACATTGAACTTTCTCGGTGGCACAGGCTCTTGGACTACAATAAAACGATTAACTTAAATAAACCAATTCGAGAGTTGGTTCCTAATTCAAACGACTCGCCTGAACCAGCAACAGATGTTTAACGATAAGGGGAAGGCCATAGCATGGAAAGACAATGGGTCATGTGGAATGCGGAGAGCATGATCGTGCCCACCGCGTACCACGACGTATGAAAACGCATTAATCGTCGTCGAGCGGCCGTGATTCGAATTGCGATGAACCACTCAGTTGATGTAACGTCCATTTGTCTGAACACAAGCACAATAGAGTGAGCTCTGGGAGCCGACCCAAAACAGTAAAACTTCCAAACAGTGTGCAGAAGATTGCGGACGTATATTATGCTCACAGGGAAGGCGAGCTTGATTTGAACCCATAGAAATATTCATGGAAGAAGTGAACAGTTATGTTGGCAATACTGCAACAAAAATATGTATTGTTTGTTCAAGTGAATACACAAGATATAACATTGGCGACGGGATAAAAAAGTAAGGAAAGGTTTCGTGTAACGTCATATTACGTTGCTGAAAACAGTAATACGTCACTGCAAGATGCGGCGGATTTTCGCGTTTTCCAAGTTCTCCTCAATGAATCCAACATGCTCAGCTTCCTAAATTCAAGTTGAAGGTTACAGAAGAAATCAACAGAGAGTACAATTGATAGCGATTCTAAGACAAATTAGTTGCATTATATACACGAGTTTGAGCCCCAAACATTCGAAATCACTACTGAAAACTATCTACTTTGGTGAAGCCATATAGACCAAATAGTACCACTCAAGGAAAAGAAAATTGGTGACACGAATGGTTCCATTAGTCATGGTGAAAATTAGGAGGGAGGACAACCAGAGATAAATGGAGGTTCTTCTCCTAAAAGTAATTCACCTCGTCGGATCACCGCAGGGGAACAGATCAAACTCCTAGTCCCTGTATCAAACCATCCACTACTGAAAAAAATAAACAGACCAAAGAGAGGTCTACAACCCCCTGTTAGGTATTCTCCTACCTAATTATAGTCTTAGAATGCTAGAGACTCAAGAAATAAGTTATACTTTAGGAAGTAAGAACTATATATATAGAACTATATTTTGTTAAATTTTAAAATAAAAACTAAACATACAAATTCAATTTTGTATTGTAACATCATAATATATCGCATTCTCATGTAAATTGTATGAAAATTCATGAGAATTAAATTATTTGTGGAGTTATTTGTGGAAATTATTATGTCGGCAGTATTATGTTGGCTATGTACGAGTACAATAATTCCTCGTATGATGTGCTCAAGTGGATAAACAAGATGTAACAGTACCAAAGAATGGCTTAGATTTCCTTCAACCTTTATATATGATTATACGCATTGCCTACTCATAGAATGCGCATGTATGGACAGAATGGTAACTTCCTAAGAATTAACGCTAAACGGAACGGTTCAGACGAGATTAGTGGGTCCAACTAATGCATGGACCATTCACAAAGAGCCTTCACACTATGATTACGGTCTTCTTTGACATGACTGATATGCTTTACGACCACAAGACTAGTGAGTAGTATTAGTAGTACCACAAGCTAGTATTGGCTTCAAACGCCTTTTTCCCCCAACATTCGCTAAATAGCAATATTGCGATTTGTCAAAAATGTGTGATTGCGATTCACGTGACGAGTCCATTTGGTATCAGTAGAGAAATCTCTAGGCCCAAGTAGATACCGCGCGCAGAAAGGAGTGAACCTATAAGCTCGTTGTCGACATATTTTCCAGCCATCAATCAAACGGAATCAATCGAACTATTGACTAGAGCAAACCGTTGATGCCCCAAGTGAAGTGCCCGGCAGAGCATCACCCACAAGAAGAAAGAAAATCATAATGAAATCAGCATGATCCACCTGACAAAGTATAAATTAGGATCTCGCTTAAATCGTACCGCACTGACAAAGGGTGGTAGCGCTATTTTCTTCAGAAGCGATACTGGAATTCATTGAATTGGATTTAGAAAACATAGCCAGAGTCAATGATGACAAAACGTAAACCAAAAAATATAGATCCAAACTATTCAAGTTTTAAGAGCTTTTATAAATTGGCTATAAGAATATGCTGATTATTTATTATTTAATTATTTATTGAGAATATGATAATGCCAATAAGATAGTACACTGCTGCTCCCAAGATATACCTACATACTATAAGTAAATTTTGAGAGTACTATGAGTAGATCCACCACGTCTTGACACCGACTCTTGGACTCACTTTTAGTGGCACCACCTCAAAAACGTACGGGTTTTCAAACAAACTCACATGTTACCAACTTACTCCAGAACCCACTTTTTAGCGAATTTTCAAAAAAAGGATTGTTCTCCGCCCAAAATTTTTTAAACTAGAATTTCAGTCGCAATATCGTGAATAGTGAAAATTTGGAATTTTTACCGTGTAACAAAGATCAGATATCGGTTACACTGTAATTACACTGACTCAACGTAGGTTTACAAATCATGTGAATAGGAACAATTCCAGAATGTTTTAAAACGAATATAGGTACATTGGAAAAGTTACCAAATGGTCCGCACACCAGGCCATCGATGTATATACATCGATGCACCAGGCTTCGGTGTCGCAGTATCGCGAATCTCAGTGTTAGTACGCTGAACCGGACAGCCAAAATCGCCCCCGAAGCTGACTCAATTCATTCAAATAGACCCCACACCTTCCCTGCTGACTCGTCATCCAAATAGACTTTACAGCCACTCTGGTCACAAGAACTCTTGAATTACCCCGACTGCGACTCTGCTGACTCCAAAATTGGCCCCCTCATGAGAAATTGAAAAAAAAAGAAAAAAAGAAAAAAAAACAGAAATCAATGGTTGTCGTCGAGAAAAAAGGTTATATTGAATTTTATGTGAATGGGCTAGCGAGGCGAATAACCTTAAAATACCTCAATCAAATCAATTCAAATAAAATTATTCGAGTCGTGTATGACCTTACGGCACCGAATAGTAGTGTACAAATGGAAGAAGTAAGAAGATTGGAACAGGCTCCAAAAAATTTATAATTTCCGTCCAACTTCAATCATACGAATGTCCATGACAATCTCAATCAGGCGAGGAAAGGTCATTTTAATCGAGAAATTCATGGCAATTACAAGTTTCATCTGGGTATCCAATGTCGTTAGCGTCCATCCATCACACAAGAGGTAGATAGCATAGAGGGTGAACAGTATTCGCATCCTAACAATTACGGCTCAAAATCCTTTACACGACTCATCGTATCAACCTAACCATGGAGTTTACATTGTTCATCTCAAGAGCATACATCGCTTGTTGTCGTTAGTTGTATACACGAATTATAATATACAATTTATGCATGTGTGGTATCTGACATTATCTACATGATGAAGATGGTTTTGAAAAAAAGAACAAAATTATCATTTACCTACCACATAAAATGACAACTATTTTTTTTTTTCCATTTCAAAAACTCAAGTTGTTCGATTCTCTTGAAAACGAAAACATATCTTGAAATCATCAAAAATTATTTAGGAATTGTAGATTCGACTAGAAAATAGGTTTTAAACAGTCACATATATCAAGTTTTAAACAAATAACTGGGGAATTGGTGTTCTTCTATCCTCAAAATAGATAAAAACTGGAAACAAAGCCGTTAAACTGCATGTACACAATGAACTGTAATAATAGTTATGATAAAATTCGCAATTAGCTAAATTCTGACTTTTATGGTTCAAACCTTTGTGAATAGTAACACCGGAGCTTGTTTCCCTTCTGGGCCAAATGTGCTGTATGCTGTTGAGAAATGTGTGGACTATCTTCATGGACTTTGTCCTGTCTATTGATGTCCTGATTCAAACCAGCGATAATCAGCGACATGGGTCTCGCCAACCGTCAGCACAGAGAGTGAAAGCAGCTAAGAACCAATGATTACAGCTGATGATCAGTAAAATGATCAAATACACCTAAATTGCTGTTGAAACCTGAGCAGCTGTCACTATGAATATTTGGCGGAAAACTTACGAGTTCGTTCAACAGATAGTGAAGGTTATCGTAAGGTTCTTTGGCGCTGAGAAATCCGTTGTCCTTCCACTCGGATAATATGCACCAAGACGTCGCACCACAGTTTCACACCACATACCACAGTTTCACCACACGAGTTCGAGACGACACCGCTACCATACGCGGTTCCGGCGAGGGGGGTTTTGGATGATGAGAGACTGATGCACCAGGAGGTTTTGGGGGAAGGTGAACCAGCAAAAGGGATCGAAAGGAAGAACCCGCGGAGCTCGAGGAAGGCCGACCGCTTGTGCACTGGTAGGTGGGACGGGAAGGCAGGTGTGACTGTCTTCGAGGAATCCCCACCACCTGTTCCACCTCCAGTTTGGAACGTCCACCTCCAACATGGAACATCCCCCTCAACAATCTCTTCTTCCGCCCACTAAACCGCATTATCCAGCATACCAATTTGATGCTTCAGTTGGACAAGCGGGAATAAGCTATAGCAAGGAATCTACTATTTTCAGTACGAACATATCTTACCTCCTCCAAACCCAGTCACGCCCGTAAAAACATTTTCCATGCTAAAAATAATTTTAAACCCTCCTCAAAATTTGCTGGTTTTTTAAATATTTTAATTGTACATAATGTTGAATAATGCTAATGTGCAATGAATATAAACGTTTAAGATGGGTAACCGAATAATCACAGCCATAATTAATCCAGTCCAGTTCAAACTGTACATGAAAGTTAGGTGTCTTCAACCTACTGATCACTGTAAGAGGTGACAGCAAAACCACTCACAATGTTAAAACTAAAAGTACGGTCAAACGAATCCATATTCAATCATGGTTTTTCGCCTTAGCTTCCACACCACAGAGCAGTATTTTACCAAACTCAAATTACTTGACATGATCAATGCCATGTACTCCGCCCAACCGAATTCGGTCTTGCTCATGTATCGTCGCCTCACGCCCATCAGTGCTGTGGATTTTCCAATGAAATGATACGCGTTCTCCACATCTCCACAAATCGCACAACTGTTCCTGGGCCTTATAAAGCCTATAATTCAACACAAGAACATCCCCCCAGTCTTGAAAAACCATCTTTGAGCTTGAAAGCACTCGAACTTGCACAATGGTACCCCAACACGTTCACCTCACGCCAAGTACTGCGGGTGGTTTTGCGCGATGAGTGCCTTCCTTTCAAATTCTGAATGCAACGACTCATCTATCCTCTCTAGGCTTCTATCGATCATCGATTTCCATTCACTGAGCTCACTGTGGAGATTCAAAGGGATGTCTTAGAAACGTACAAGGGCTTCAAATTGGATTCCAAAACCAACATGTAAAAAATCCGTCCGTCCGCACTTTGCCCAGTTAGCGTTGTTCTAAAATTATGAAATTAGGTTTACGGGTTTGGATCCTTGAAACTTTTAATAACCCTAAGTTCAATTGAATAGAACGGTATAGTTTTCAGTTCAGAGAATTTTGGTTTATTATCTTTTACCAGCGATTTGCGACCCCAACGCGAAATGTTTCGGAGTTAAATAATAACGGTACCTCGACAGGTAAAACAAACGTAGGTGTTGATTTGCAACATGCAATAAAACACGAACAGCAGCTTAATGATCACATGAATCCGGAAGCTCTTCGACTCCTAGACGTCATCAACGTCATCCGACTGCTTGATAGAACAAAACCTTTCGATCTTGTGATGTTACAATGTGACAAGTGTAGTGATTGAGTGTTCTCCTGAGTTACAGCCACTGGGCAAAAACTCTGCAAACATCTGAAATTATACCTATTATAGCAAATTACTTTGCTAACTAAAGCTCAGTTGTTTTGTTATTGATATGCCAAATTTATATCGATTATTAAAAAGGGGGAAAAATTTCATGCGTGCATTGGGAACAACTATGTATGTCCACCATAAAACACGCCGGATAGATGATTCCGGATATTAACAAAATAAACCGCACTCCCTATTGAGTAATCGACTGTGAGATTTGGTAACCCTGATTATTCCTTGATTATAGACAATATAACAAGAAGTCACGAGGATAGTTAGAAGATCAGCATCCCGGATAGCCAGGGGATGGCGAAGGCGCGCCTTACAAATGCACCTCGGGATCTCATCTCGTATCTACTTACATCTCAGCTGCCCAACTTGGCTATCTCCCACGAGCATGCAAACAGGCAAAGATCATAATGATCCACAAACCGGGAAAGCCTAAAAATGATATACCATCAAACAAGTTGTTGATTATTATTATTTATTATTAATCACTAGGTACTAATTGTTCTCAATTATTATTATTAAATGCTATTAATTGTTATTATTAATTATTGGAAAATTGCTACCAAAGATGATTTCGGAATCTTACATGCAAAATCACAAATAAATTGGTAGATGCCCAAAAGTCTCTAGAGTTGCAGGCAAGGAAATATAACCTGATTCTGACGGGATTGAGTTTCCGAGAGAGGGACGATCAGGTCGCCCAAAAAATTTTGTGGAGATTCTGAGCTTAGTCGATCCTGTGCGAATTGGCCCACGACCGAGTTCGGGCAGACACCTTATTGCTTCCGAGTCTGCAAAGCAGCGGAAGCCTTGTGTTCACTTTCGTGAGCCAAAAAATTTTTGTCTTCAGAAATCAAAATTTCCACTTGCATTTTGCGTTTCAAAGCCTACTGAACAAATTTGGTTCCGTGTCTGTCTGTCTGTGTGTCTGTCCGCATTTCCTTGTTACAGCCATAACTTCCACAATTTTGAATTGATTTTGCTCAAATTTTGAGGGATGGTGCGGATAAGGGCCCTTGAGGTCCCATACAAATTTCAACATAATTGATCCAGCAATACGACCTGCGCATGCGCTAACGTGAAATTCAACAAACACACATAACTTTCACAATTTTGATTCAATTTCGCTCAAATTTTCAAGGGTTTTTTGGACAAGGCCTAGTGAGTTCCAGTATGAATTTCAGCTTGATCGGACCCTCGGTGCGCTCTGCGCATGCGCTGGCGTGAAATAGATTCAATTTCCTTGTTACAGCCGTAATAACCAAAGATTTCACCCAATTTCAATGTAATTCTCAGGGATTAAGCGGTTAGGGCCCATTGAGGTCCCATATAAATTTCCACATGATAGAGCCAGCGGTTCGCCATGCGCATGCGCTAACGTGAAATTCAACAAACACGCATAACTTTTATAATTTTGATTCAATTTCGCTCAAATTTTCAAGGGTGGTTTGGACAAGGCCTAGTGAGTTCTAGTATAAATTTTAGCATGATCGGACCCTCGGTGCGCTCTGCGCATGCGCTGGCGTGAAATAGATTCAATTTCCTTGTTACTGCCGTAATAACCAAAGATTTCACCCAATTTCAATGTAATTTTCAGAGATTAAGCGGTTAGGGCCCATTCAGGTCCCCTATCACTATCATCGTGGTCGAACAACGGTAGTTTCTGCGCAGGCGCTAACGTGAAATTCTTCAAACAGCCGTTCCTTGTTCAACATGATAGAGCCCCTTTAAACTGACTCTGGCCCCATTCCTCTGGTTTTTACAAGCAGCAACTTCATAACTGCGTCATTCATTTTTCGGAGGACAGGTGCAAGGTCACCCCTTGTTTTTATCTTAACATTTACGGCACCTACCTTCTTCAGTCTGTAAAATGCATTTTTCATGTGAAGATTTCTTTATTTTGCTTCCGAGTCCGAGACGAGGAAGCTCCTGTGCCATCACCTTGGCAGTGTATTGTGACTTTGGTTTCATTGGAGGATAAAAGGAGGATCATCGGGAAGACAGCGCGATTGCAGGGGACGGGATATGGTGTGTCCCTGGATTACTCTCCGGAGTTTCGTCACAGACGCTTCAACTTCGCCTCAAATCAGAAATCAGGAAACTGAACTCTGCCGTAAATTGCGTTTAGTCAGCAGAGCCTCTGATGGCCGTTCCGATGCCCCTGTTGGTGACATGCAGATGGCGGCGTGGTCTCCTGAGATGGTTCAGTCTGTCGGTCGGTTGCTGGTGTAGGTGAGAATCCGCAATGTCTACGGTTTCTAGTAAGTATATAATATGCTTGGAATGAGAGAAGTGATGGAATGTTTTTAATTTTGTTCAATCGTTTGATGTTATATCGCTATTAGAAATACATTATGTCGAAGATGGTTTTTCGTTGTATGATAATTTTTTTCTAATTTTGAACTGAGATGGGTAAGTGCTAAGAAATGTACTGTCTTTGGTAGAGCAAGTAGGGAATAGTTACAAGGGTAAAGAAGGGAACAAGAGGGGTTCATTTTTTGAACACTGATTGACGGCACGTTTTAAGGGTGGGTTCAAATGACTTGAGTTTTAATGTTTTACCAGTCTATGTTAATTGCAATAATTGGGACCAGGATTTTCAGCGACTTTTTGTCAGAACACGTTGACTTGAATTTTGTAATTGTTGTAGATTTTAGCGTAAGAATAGCGGAAGAGCGGAATGATGAACTAAATGGTTGTTTTAGGCCTGGTCGGAACTCGAGGGACGAAGTTTTGAATGACAAGGGTGTGAGATTTATGGAATTGTGATCGGACTCTGACTTACTTATTGGCAGATCGCCAATACTTATGGTGATACTTAATGGTGATCCGGTCGGTGACTTTACTTTTGTTTCTGGGCAGAGTTCGTCTGTTTGTGAGTTGGTTTGTGCCTCCCTGGATGTGGTACCTTGCACATCAGATTTTTCAGTTCTGAATAATGCATTTCCGACCGCTTCTAAGTATTGCTAAATCCCGCAATTATGAATGCTGCGATACTGCTTTGCTGAACCTGACCTCACATGCCCTGCTCTAGATGTCCCCTTTACTTACGGTGAGCTGAACAGGGTTCTTGGAACAGTCAAGTGTCAAAAAGCACCAGCTGACAAGCTACGACGTTTCTCGTACATTTGTGGCGGTTCTGAGAAGTCTGTACTTAGGGACAAAGTCGAGTGTGTGGACGAAAGATGGAGCTAGGTACTGAATACTTTGAGGTGGTGTCAGGCAGGGTTGCTCCTTGTCACCATTGTTGTTCGTACTATTTGTGCAAGTCGGATTGAGGACGACTATGACAGTGATTAGGATTATTCTTTACGCGGACGATCTGGTGGTACTTGCTGATGACCCGTTTGAGCTGCTGCAGAATATCAATGCATTGAAGTCCTATTGCGGTTACTGTCAATTTGAGCAAGTCCAAGGTGATGGTTTATCAAAATGGAGGGAGACGTCGCTCTACAGAGAATTGGAAATACATGGAAGAACCGATTGAGATTGTTTAAGAGTATATCTAACTGGATCTGACACTAACTCCAGGTTTCTTTTGCCAAGCATTTAAAGCGAAAGGCTAAAACGGCAAAATTCGCAATTAATTACGTCTGGGGGAAGTTTTCAGGAGCCCAGATATCCATTTCCAAGCAAAACTCTAAGTTTTTAATGCTATAATGAGGGTAATCCTATGGAGCTCAGTTGTGAGAATGCTTGCATTGAGGCAGTACAGTAATCGTGAGTAATAACGTCAAAAGGTATGTATCCGTATCGAAATTGAATAAATCAGTTGAATTCCAGACATCATTTCTAACACACAAATCAAAGTGTTCCTAATTTTATATGAATTAATTGTCGAATATGAATATTATTAATCGTGTTAAGAGCTAATTTTTGCCAATCAATCATTCTGACTGATAATCTAACAGTATTAAAAAAAAAAAAGTTTTCAAGATGAATGGATGATTTTGGTTTATTATCTTCGATAAACCCCCTCAAAATTTGTTGGTCACCCTTCTGTCTAGATCACTTAATGATAGATTAATAATGAATCTTTCATTAAGTGATCTAGACAGTGATTAAGTGATCTGCATAAAGAAGATAATAAACCGTTGTCTATTAGTTTTTTTTATGCGATTTTCTCAATCTACGTGTCTTGAATTTTTGGTTTAGTATCTTTGATAGTGAACCATTGGAATCGCCCAAGGACACCCCCCCCCCCCCCCCCCGGCAAAATTAGAGGGTTTACGTTTCAAGATATATTCAGAAAATCAAATTAAAAAACAATCCCTCCACTTCGCCAAGTTAGCGTAATGCTAAACATTCAAATTGAACGGTGTAAACATTTAAATAAAGTTTAATTTTAAGTTTTTTCAAAGACCACCGGGAGCTGTTCGTTCACAATGAGGGCTCAAAGTTGGAGCAGATCGAAAGTCGTCAACATGAGGGTGAATCATGTCATGCGGCAGCCTTTCGGGTCAATGTTCATACTGGTCCGGCTGATTCGGAAAGCACATGGTTTTGTGATATCGAGTTGATTAATAATAATAAATAAGAAGAAGAAGAAAAACTCTGCGAATTCTTGACACACCGGTTTATTATCTTTTTTGTGCGGATCACCATCGCTAAATGAATGAATAATTATTATTATGAAATATCATTAATTATTAATAATTATTATCAAGTACCTAGTGTAAATGATTAGTATTTATTATCAATGATTATTGTTAGTTATTAATAATTATTAATAAATATGATTAATTATTATTAATCAACTCGATATCTGAAAACTCTGTGCTGTTCGAATCAGCTGGGCCAGTACGAACATTGAACCGAAAGGCTGCCGCATGATTCACCCTCATGTTGACGACTTTAAAAATAAACAGTTCTTAAATGTGAATTAAAAACTAAACCGTTCCATTTGAATTTTCCGAGATGTGAATTTTTCAAAATTTCAAAATTCTTTTTGAACCCCTGCTGTATGAACGACCTACGGTATGAAAAGTTAGGGTTGTCATTGTGGGGTTGGTCTGACCCCGTAAACCAAATTTTGAAATTTTAGCACAACGTTAACAGGGCAAAGTGGAGGGATTGTTTTTTAATTTGATTTTCTGAATATACGTGTTGGAAGTAATGAGGTCGGGCTGCAGCTGAGGCCGCTAGTGGGGGATTTATCGACTATTATTTGTAATGATTTTTTCGAGTATTTCGATGGGGAGTCATCTGGTATGACTTGCTTTCTTGGCTCTTAGCAACCAGTTTTGTGTTGGAATTTTGACCACTTACCTCCAAACGTTGATGGCGTATATTTTGGCCAGTTTTGACCAGTTTTGTGTTGGATACATGCGATATCGATCGGCATTTCAGTTTTCAATTAAAAAAAATCAAGCAATTGAGAGTGTCGAATTTTCTTTTGAATATCCCTATAATACGTATCTTGAAACGTAAACCTCTAATTTTGCGGGTGGAGGGGTGTCCTTGGGCGATTCCAATGGTTCATTATCAAAGATACTAAACCAAAAATTCATTCAACAGAAAAGTGTTTTGTCGAACGGCGTTTTTTGAGGCCAAACAGGCCTTTGAAAGACTCTGGCACGAGGGAATGCTCCACAAACTCAGAAAGCACCTTCCAAATAACTTGATTTCCCTGATGACAAGCTACCTAACAGACCGTACTTTTCAAGTAAACGTTCAGTACCAATTTTGCCCCTCCCGCAGGATATAATATATTACAGCATATTATGCTGGTGTAGGTACTACAGGGCCATATTTGTACATTTTCATCTGCCACGATATTCCCTCACCTTAGTTTCCTACATTTTCGTCCATGTTTGCAGATGATTTGGTTTTCGCAGCCTCCGATTCAAGCTTTGATATACAAGTACAAGTTTGCCGTAACCACAAACCTCACTGACTGTTACCCGATGCCAATTCGATAACCAGTGTGAAATTAGCAGTGGATTCCAGCACTCCCTGCAATAAAAAGTCCAGAAGGCAGGCAAGGCACACATTCTTCTCTAACTCATGGTTAACACTAATGGAATAATTCAATAACTATCCAGGAATAAAAGCATAGGTGTATTCGCCATACCCGAAAGTCGAATAGAAATCCATAGCCCATGATGAACAATTTCTTGGTAGGTAGGTACTTATTGAAATCAAATATTGCCGACATAGGTAGCTAAAACCTATACATTATATCAACACATATCAACTATAAATTGTTCATAATTCATGCATTTATTTCATTTAACCTTCCAGTGGTGGCGGGCACTCCACAGGTGCCAAAGTTGGGAACCATGGTTTGACGCGCTTTTTGGCTCAGTAGCTTCCTAAACCTGTTTCCCTCAAGGTCAGTACTGCCGTCCTTAGCAAGAAGGGCGTATCTCCGAAAATCAAGATTTTCAGTACAAGCGATTTTAGTTTTTTAAGTTTTGCGCCCAGTTAATTATACTTTTACCCCCTTTTGAGATGCTGCTTTCTGTAGCTCTTTAAACTTTGTCCGATCACGTCACTCTGCGTGGTACCTCGTTTCACCCCACAGGTGCTACGCCACAATTCATGTAAGTTAAATGCCCATGTTCTATGTGTATGCGGTAAAGTTTATTTGAAAGCCGAACGACGTGGAGAAGAAGTAGGTACCTCATTACGTAGAGGAGTAGTAGTGCGAATGAAGTAGGTAACACCTGGTAGGTGTAGCGCCACTATTCATGCCATTTTCATTCTTTATTTGCAGCATAAATCGTTCACGCTCTGAGTTTGACCTTTCCAACCCGCAAGACGTTAGTAGATTGCACGGTGCTCAGTTTGATAATGCTTCCCGAGACTGACAATGAAGATGACGTTGAAGAACGGCTTGAAGATACACTTTACTATTGGTCGTACCTACCTAAGCATTTCGTTCCTGTGTTTGTAACTTGTTTCGAAATTTCGTAGGTAGGTAGGTAGGTACCTACGTTCGGAAATTCATCTAAGCATTTTCAAATTTTCATTTCTATCAATTTCGAGATAGTATTCTTCAAATGGTCAAAGTATTCCTGATAATCAAAGTATTCCTCAAATAGTCAAAGTATTGATATAACTCAACAAATATCACGTTCGGAAAATTATTTTATTGTTAAAAATATATAATAAAGCCCGTTGTTCACATATTTCGACGTTTTTCACTCATTCCCTCACAGTGCAACGCAATTTGTCGCTTGGATTATTTTTTCTTGATGAAAAAAAGAGCCTGCACCTCTGAGGTGCAGTGTCACTGCACCTGCAGTGTCACGCAAATAGGGGCGCCACCACTGGAAGGTTAAATTAAAATTAATTATTAAGCCAAGGGGCCACAATGAGCTAGTTTCCAAACCCCCCCCCCCCTCCCTCCCTCCCTTCCCACTCGGAGCTCACTATTCCAATATAAGTAGTTTGATGTACCATGGAGGGTGAACTATACAAAAAATGAAACAATCTGGAAAATTTAGCAGTCTTTTTCTGCACACGTGAGGGGAATGGTAGGTCAAACAGGTCAAGAAAGTTATGATACTTTTATGAACAGGATCAAGGGTAGGGATGGGATACCGAAAGAAAATATCGATATTATAATCGATATTGATATCGGTGGTTTAATATCGATAACGATATTATATCAGTATAAATAATAGTTAATATCAAATGTTCGATATTGAAAATTGAAAGAGAGTGTGAAGGTTATCCCTGAGAAGGTTATATTTTTATTTGTTTTAATGTTATGTTCTTGCATCTTCCTTGTGTAATACGGAAAAAGAAGGTAATACGTATTAACCATTTTATAATATAAAATGGTTTATACGCATTAGTAATGCGGTATATTATACAGACTTCAATTTTCAAAATAATTTTTATTGGTGGTCGGAATCGTATACCTGTATGTTGAGGTAGTTCTTTGTTTTCATTAACATAATTTATTAATAAAATTATTTTTTTTTTTTTCTTTTATTTGGCGAAAGTCAAAGACCCATGTGCCATAGCCGACGACCAGTATTGCACCGAATGTGGCGTACTGGAGGAATAAAATTATTATACCAATGAAATATCAATAATAATGTTGTTATTAAATGATCATGTAGGTATCATTGGAGTCTTAAACCCTTCGCCCTGGTTTTGGTTCTCTGAATTCTTATTTAGTTTGTTCTGTTTTTACCTAGGTTTTTTTAACAATCAAATTTCAACGCTGATTCGAATGATCGAACGAATGATGAACGAATGATCATGTAGGTATCATTGGAGTCTTAAACCCTTCGCCCTGGTTTTGGTTCTCTCAATTCTTATTTAGTTTGTTCTGTTTTTACCTAGGTTTTTTTAACAATCAAATTTCAACGCTGATTCGATCGATAATATTGTAACAAATTATCGAGATCCCGAAAATATTGAAATTGGTAAAGCGATATTAAAATATCGAACATCGGACTCAAAATATCGATATTTGATATTATCGATATCCCATCCCTAATCATGGGTATCCTCGCATTTTCACTGAAGCAGTTATTTCGAAAAACATAATCTTGTATGCACAACTCAAGAAGTCTGGTGGCTGGCCAGGAGGGATGCTTGGTTGACGAATACCTGAGCACGATTTTCAGAGCTAGAGCGTAAAGCCTTCAATAGTTCCAACCAAGAAACCCAAAATGAGGCATTAAACATATTCGTACGAGTTTCAGAAATATGAACGATTTACGCGCTGGAAGAAGTGTAAAGGAAGGAGATATCATAATCACATTGCGTGTACCATCCCATCAGTAAGCTACACAACACAATCACCATGATTTATAATAATCCTTCATACTGAATCAATACTAAATCCACTGCAATAAGTGATTATAACGATTTCTCATTCGTACTTACTACACTGGTGAACGAGACAGATAGGACATAAGATAATAAACAATAACGAGATATCAAAATATATTTGGTATTTACACTTGAGACAGATCAGACCTATCCGTACCCGTATACGATTGCTTAAGCTTTGTTCCAGCCTTTCTTCCCCGTCGTTTCTTTACACAGTCATGGAGCTGACCTCCACGGACTGAAGTGAAAATGCGAGCACAGTGGTTGCAGGAATATACCATTGGATACTCCTTACAACGTATCGGGAACAGCGTCAAGTAGCTCGGAGCTTTGATGATTTTGCTGTAGAAATCAATGAAAATCCCAGTTACTCAAAAAAATTAAGAAAGAATGAATTACGAATAACATAGGATATCAGGCAAGAGAGAGGAGGCAAGGCGTAAGTAGATATAGCAGTACACATTAATGTGTTTAGTGATACAGATGGTTGCGAGCAGATTAGCTTAATAAATAATATCGCAATTTAATGAAATGTATAACCTGTCAGGGGCCACGAAGGCCAAGTCGGCAGAATTTGGAGGAGATGGTGGGATGATTTTCTTTATAAACCTGAAATAATTTATACCAATTTTCATCAATTCAATTACAATTTAGCTTTCTGACATCCAACAACATGTCAGGCATTTTGACTTGCCTAAAAACGTGGTAACAAGTGGTTCATGGAATCACAATGAGATCCTTTCCCACCTCCCTACCACTACCCACACGGCCAGGGTAGTGACTCCTTGGAACTCGTCAGTTTGGTTCGCCTCTAACTAACTAACTACCAAGCTCTACAGGCCGATGTGGCCAATGGCTTCCCGAACTCCTTTCCGCCACCGGGTCACCTGCCTGAGACTTCTGCATCCCTTCCACCTGAAGGTCCCTCAAGACCTCATTGAGCCAGCGGTTCTGCGGACGACCACTTCGTCTTCTAGTCTCCATCCAAGCTCGCAGCATCATTTTAGGGCAGGCGTCATACGGAATCTCTGCATTCCGCCTCGTTCTCGACCCTTGGCCCTCCCTGACCGCTCCATAGATCCATAAATCCTTCTCTCAAATATCCGCAGTCTTCCCTCATCCTCAGCCCAAATGGTCCAGGCCTCGGATCCATAACAAACGACAGGTCTCACTAGGGATATGAGGAGTCTCATCTTCGTTGATCTGGAGATCACAAGACTCTTGAAGAGTTTGGTATTAAAATGCTCGGTTGCCTGCCATTATTCGTGAACATATCACATCCTGTGCATGATTTCTATTCGTCATCGAGCTCCCCAGATAGGTGAAGGACCTGACTTCATCAAATTTATACGAACCAAACGTCACTCCTCTGGACACCAGCTGGACACGTCCCGGTGGAGATATTTTAAGATTCTTAGTTTTGCTTTCATTTATTTGTAAACCCATTGGCTTTCCTTCTTCATGCAAAACCTTGAACGCTTCCAGAGCATCCAGACTTCGTCCCAACCAAGCAATGTCATCAGGTTATGCCAGAACCTGACATGTTCTGTCGACAATTGTGCCTTTCTTACATGCATTCCTGGCAGCCTCGTGCAAAGCCAAGTTGAACAGTGTGGCAGACAGCGAATCTCCCTGTCTGAAGCCCGAGCTTGCCTCAAAGGGTTCTCCGCAGCGGTTACCAATCATAACCTTCAAAGGTTTGGTTTGCCTCACATAGTACAAAGAAAGTCGAGGAGAGAAATGGAAAAGAACCACAAAAAAAAAAGGAATTTCATTACTTCACTTTTCTGTGATACGAGAGAATTGACAACTTTGGAGTGAATGAAAGCAAGGCATATGACAATTGCATTAAAAGTTATTGCTCGAACTCAAGTGAACTGGCTGTAAAAATGTTATGTTACACAAACTCGCTCACAAAAACTCAGTGAGCAAATGCAACCATAAAGAAGAAAAGTAAGTAAAAACCACGCCTGTCCCTATTTACATCTTCTCACGCTCTAATCGTCATAAATGGACACTTTACACCCATTTGCAACGTACTCGTATCTACAGAAAGCAAAACAATCTGGAGGTTTGAGTAGGTACCATGATAAAGTAAACTCACTTACCTTTTTTTAAGAATGCCTTCATCTTTATCCACACTTTCAGCGGTCCATACGTTGGCTTTAAAAGTGTTTGGGTCATTTCCAGGCTCCGGAAGAGGTTCGGTCGAATTTGTCGTGGTTTGACTGAATTCCGCAGAGAGATCCGCACAGATCGGACTACGCCTGTGAAAATGAAAATCATCTGCCATGAGACCTTCAATCGAAAGTTGATTACTCCATTTTTCCCAAACTATACTATTTCGTTTTTCACAAGTTAAGAATTATATGTCCTGAAATTTTCAGGACCATTTAGGACCAAATATAGGACATTGAAGACCATTTACTCGTAGACCATTATCAATTCCAAAACTGGATGGAAAATACAATTGTTAAAAAAAGGGTTATGGTTCACGTTATCCAACGTTTCGTACATCTTAGGGTGCTATAACAGATATACAATCAAAACACGTATTTTAATGAAATGTACTGCAATAATTGATGATAAATGGATTCTATGAGCTATGTATAGTGGAGAATGAATTTTTTAGTAATTTTATTGATTATATATCAGTTATAGTACCGTTATGATGTTCGAATAAATGTACGAAACGTTGGTGACTTGAAGCATAACCCATTTTTTAACAATTGAATTTTTTTATGATGTACAAATAAACGTGCAAGACGTAGGTGTCGACTTCAAAACCAACGTTTATTTTCATTTGCAGTTACCAAAATGTGTGATATTGAATCACTTGGTTAACTGTTGTACTGACGAAAAATATTTCTTGAGTTGGATTTGAAAGTTTGACAAACCAAGTGTTTTTATTCAGTTTTGAAATATAAACGTTATATTATTAGGAACAGGCAGGAAGTAGCAAGAAGCCGGAGGCCTACGAGATCCTAATAGTTGGTAACCAGATTAATATCAACTCCACCTAAACAAACCTCAAATTTGAAATCAGTAAAGTGATGTTGAGTATCTACACTACATGCAGATACATCGGTACATCCTGGGCCTATTCTGCTCAAAGTGTAAGTCCTAAGGAGGCTACATACCAAATTACAGCTTCATAGAGTGAGTGACATAGAAATTAGCTCTAGGAGCCACTCCTATGCTGTTCAAAGTGAAAGTTCAAGGATGCTACATACCAAATTACGGCTTCATAGTATGAATAGCATATAAATAATTGCCCGGTGCTGCTTATCGGTATCGTGTTGCATTTTTTTCCGCGTAGCAAACTTTTTGCATGACCCCCAGCGGTAAGACATATCCATGTCCAAATTGAACCTTGGCTTTTAATGGATAACTTCTCACAAGGTTCAGTTATTTGTATAATTATGTCCAGATAAGTAAACATGTTAATATTATGTATGAAGGAAATAAAAAGAAATACTTACAATACGCTTTCTAATGGGCTGGAATCATCATGTGGAGCATTCTCGGCATTTATCCCTGGGGTCACCGATGTTTCAAGTAGGGATGTTTGTGTGGAGTTGCTACTAACAGCTTGTGGTTGCAGTGGGGCGGTGGAGACCACTTTTTTCTTCTTCTTTTTCTTTAGAAGTTCGCTGCAATAGAAATCGTAATAACTCTTGGTAATAAATTGGAACTGATAAAAATAAGACGAGAAATGATGGTTAATTAGCTAGCACTTTATTCAGAGAACGACGGACAAACGACTGACTGGACAATGGATTAACTCAGTTGGAGGGGGAAAGGTAGTAGCGGGGATCATTGTAAACATGGACATATGAGAGCAAACTCCAACAATAACAATAACTCCAACAATTACATGACATATTACTGAATGAATTCACTGAAATGAAATGATTTTTATTGTACTAACCAAAAATGGTTGTTACAAGAGTTCAAATTTTTTACATAGGTACGACAAAGTATTCAAACAAAAGTTCAATTTTTTTTACATAAAACAAAATGCAATTCCTTCCAGAAATAAAACAGGTGATCACCACTTTAGTCGATGCACACTCACTGAACAAATAGTTTTCTGATCTTCAGCGACTTGGTCGTGTAGTTGTAGAGGTCTGTGATCCTATGGAGGTCCCGGTCCAAATCAAGCAGAGAGGAGACGTCATCCGTTCGGTTGACCGCACCGGCCAGGTAGTGATCACGAAGAGGAGCGTAGAGGGGGCAAGCGAGGAGGAAGTGACACAGGCTCTCGTTCTCAATGTGGCAGATCGTGCAAATTTCCGAGGTCCGAAGTGAATACGATTCACTTCTATGATAGAAAAATAGTGCCTTTACATCTTCAGACCTGGGGGCCATTTGCAACTGGGCCACTATTCTTTCGGCATGTATCGATCCACATTTTCCAAGGTATAACTGGCGGCTACCAAAATCCAGGCTTAATCGGAAATATGAGTTGTACTTCGAGTTGATGACTCGATCCACATCCAGACCGTGAAGATGGTTTCTGCAGGATTCCACCAAACCGTTCAGTGAAGCCCTCAGCTCCTCATATCGCAGGTCACCCCAATCAATCCTCCCCCCAGACGCGACGACAAGACGGCTCAGCTCTGACACCCAGTTAAATTGCGAATGAATTCACTGTCAAAAGTGTTTCCTGTATTTGCCTAGTTTAGAAACTTCGGGTCTGAACCTATGAACCTAAACCTCCATCGTCAATGTCACACACCAAGAAATTCCGAATATTTGTCAATAGATTTATCAATTGCGTATCTCCTGTATATAATACTAATATTATGTGATTTACTGGTCTCCTTGGCTTCAGAGGTGTATAAAATAAAACTGTAATGATCAACAAATAATAATGCAAATCACAAATGATGGTCAAATGACAGAGGTCTATAGAATATACAGGGTGTTTCTTAAGTAGTGGACCACCCTTTCTAACTCCGTTATTTTCAGGAAAATGAAAAAAAAAACTTCTAAAGTAACCCCCCTTCATTTTTACAATGAATTCAAATATCTCATTCCCGCACATTGCGCATGCGCAGAAACATGCGCAATTGACACCAACTTCGGTTTTTCAAATGGGTACCCTAATTTTTTATTGCAGATTCAGATTCTACGTAAATTTTATGAATATTTGACCCCTCAATCGATGAATTTGACTGCGCAGAACCTGTTATGCAAGCGTGCAAAGTTGCTCAGATGCCAAATTTCGCAAAACATGGCGTCTAGTAATCCCCAAGTGTGGCACATGATTTTTCATTGTTTTTCAACGCTGATTCACATGGTGCTATCCGTATTTTGATTCGAACGAAATAATGGCCGAAAGTCGGTTATTTTATGAAAAAAAAAAAAAAAAAAAGAAAAGAAGTGTTTTGAGGCGTGTGTTTGCACATGAATAACATAATTTGCTATTCCCATCCCCTCTTCCAGTCTCAACAAAAGCGGGAGGATTTTTTTTCTACTGCGTCAATTGGGCGCCAGAACAGCGCAAAATGGCTTTGCACAATTTTGATGCCCTGAAACCCTATGAGTGTGGCGCATGATTTTAAGATATTTTTGTACGTATTGAAACTCGGGCTTGGAACCGGCTATGGCGGGATTAAAAATAAATGTTTCTTCTTAGTAAAACTGAATTTTCCTTTAAAAAAATAAAAATTCTTCTAAAATAAAATAAGAAATTACATAATCCGTTCAAACTGACGTCCATCTACCGGGTGGACGAATTTCGATTTTCTTGGCAGAACAAGAGGACGTCCAATTAGAAATTATAACACCGAACTGCTTGAGGTCGTCGACCCATTTTACGAGGAATCGCCACATTGCCGTTTTGACGGAATCGTTTAATAGTCTGGAGAACTAGACGGTGATCAATTGGAGGTTGATCGGGGTGTAAGGCGGAATAAACCCTGGCTGCTCTCCGAGCACGACTGCCCTCTTCGTAGTATACCTCGACGATCTCGGTCATTTGAGTTGCGTTGAATTGGGGAGGCATCTTGATAGAAACTGAGAAAAATAGTTTGCATGAGAAGCAGATAAACCTAACGATTAGGCCTCCCAGAGAGCGATAATATGAGACATGCAGTAACTTGCTCGCATATTGGAAAGGGTCAACAGTCATCAAGTAGAGACACGAGGGACCGAGTTCATTTGAACGGAGGAACACGAGGACCGCTTCAAGTACGGATTATGTAATTTCAGGTGCAGCTGCAAGGTTTTATTATTTTATTTTAGAAATTCCTTTCACTTCTGTCGAGACTGGAAGAGGGGATGGGAATAGCAAATTATGCAATTCATGTGCAAACACACGCCTCAAAACACTTTTTTTTTTAATACAAAATAACCGACTTTCGGCCATTATTTCGTTCTAATTAATAAACGGATAGCACCATGTGAATCAGCGTTGAAAAACAATGAAAAATCATGTGCCACACTTGGGGATTACTAGACGCCATGTTTTGCAAAATTTGGCATCTGAGCAACTTTGCACGTAAAATCTGTAATAAAAAATTCGGATACCCATTTGAAAACCCGAGGTTGGTGTCAATTGCGCATGTTTCTGCGCATGCGCAAAGTGCGGGAATGAGATATTTGAATTCATTGTAAAAAATGAAGGGGGGTTACTTTAGAAGCTCTTTATCATTTTCCTGAAAATAACGGAGTTAGAAAGGGTGGTCCACTACTTGAGAAACACCCTGTATAATATAATATTATTATACATTCTATAGACCTCTGTATTTCGACCATTTTTCTTTTGTAAGGAGGCTTATTCAAAGCTCATTTAAAAACAACTTTAATTTGGAAAATATCTATGTGTGTTGACTTGTACTCACTTTTTTTTCAGTATTAGTGATTTGGATTTCTGCGGCCAGTTTCATTTTCAACGATACCTACTTAGTTGTAAGATAATTATGTGTTTCTAGCGTTTGAATTGTTTATAATGAGAATACTACAGAGGTTGAATTCAATAGCACGAGTAGGTTAGGGGTAAACTAGTCTCATCTCTTTAGCATATTTATTTATTTATTTATTTATACGGGGCAAGCCCAATTACAGAATATAAAGAAGTAGAAGCAATGTAATACCTACAGTAAATGCATAAATTACACAGGGATACTCCCAACACACACTAGGCACTGAGGTCGTCGAGAGGTACCGAGCACAGATGGCGGACAAGTATAGTTCGTATAGAAGAAAGGGGCGTGGAAAGAATGTCAATATGAGGGGGAGACGTGGAGAGGAGGTTTACTTGGCGAGGAATACGGCACAATGGACGGTGGTACAAATAGTTTGTAGAAGAGAAGGGGATGGCAAACGGCGTGACAGAACGGGAAGAGTGGCGCGGCACAAAAAACCCGACACGTGCCAGGAGACCCGGGGCATCAATCCGCCCTGATACCAGACCCTGCAGGAAGAATACGTCTGAACACAAACGACGGTCGCGGGGAGATAATAGATTGAAGCGGCGGGCGAGCACGTCTTAGTCCAGATCTTCGCGGGGAATGGAGAGCTTGAAAGCCAAAAATCGGAGGAAAGCTCTGAAGACCCGCTCAATTTGCACGATGTGACTCTCGTAGTGAGGGCTCCAGATAACGGACGCGTACTCCAGGACTGGCTGCACGAGGGTCTTGTAGAGTGTCACTAGACTGAATGAGTCACTAGACTGGCATATGAATGAGTAGTAAACAAAATGATAAAAATCAGCTCTGACCATATGAGTTGATTGTGTGGAGTAAACTACTTGGGGCAACCTTCTCAATCCTCATCTATTCAATTGTCAGAAAGGGTACTCACAACGAATGTCGAATACTTTGTTCATTAAAACCCATAAAAGATCCTTCTTCATTCACTTCCATATTGGGTAGCGTGGAACCTGGTTGAAGCAGCATGGCAGCGTTTGGGAATGGTTTTATCTCCTTTCCACCGACTGTAGGCGTTACACTAGTAAAGGGGGCCCCTTAAAGCGGCCCACTCACGATCCTGCAGCAGGAAGTGGGGGGAACCGAAAATTTCCCCCTCTTCGGACACGGGCCTGTGTGTGGTGGCCTCCCACCACACACAGGCCCGTGTCCGAAGAGGGGGAAATTTTCGGTTCCCCCCACTTCCAGGTGATAACAACACTCTAATGTCGTCCTGCAGCCCCACACACGGTCGGACCTTGCAGGTTGACAGGGTGGGGGAAGCCAGACCGGAATCCCACCCGACAAGCTCTGCAGGACACCTGTGGCATCCTGCAGAGCTTGTCGGATGGGATTCCGGTCTGGCTTCCCCCACCCTGTCAACCTGCAAGGTCCGACCGTGTGTGGGGCTGCAGGACGACATTAGAGTGTTGTTATCACCTGCCATGACAGAAATCGGTTATCATCCGCCATGATAGAAAAATTATCATTTGAATTTCGGTGGGAAAGTGCCGGTTCTGGCTGGGGGAGAGCGAAGAGGGGGACTTCGTAGCACTCCCCACTTCCTGCAGCAGGATCGTGTGTGAAGAGCGTAGGAGAGCGAAGAGGGGGACTTCGTTGCACTCCCCACTTCCTGCAGCAGGATCGTGAGTGGGCCGCTTAAGGGGCCCACTCACGATCCTGCTGCAGGAAGTGGGGAGTTCAACGAAGTCCCCCCTCTTCGCTCTCCTGCGTCAAAACCATAGTGAAAGGGTGTGCCATTGCGCACGGGGGCTGTCGGAATTCCCCAACCCTTTTCTGCTCTGACGTCACACGCGAGAAAGGACCTCAACCTGAGCTTAGGCTTACTACTTACACAGTACATACCTGTTTAATGCCCTGTCTGTTACGTTTGAACTGTAGCGCTAGTAATGTTTGCTAGTTGAGTTGTTCTCCGTTAGTCGCGTTTCTGATGTTCCATCTCTGTTGGTTGGCTAGGTTGGTAACACTTTTGTTATCTTATCTTTGTGTTTTGATTTGTATGGTGAATGTTCTCTACTTCTCGCGTGATTATTATTCTATTATTATTATTAGTATTCTTGAAGTTTTGTAAAGATCGGTCTATTGTTCTCGTTCTTGTTGATGAGCTGTTGGCGAATAAATAGTAAAACGTTGGGATGTGTTGTTGATCGTTTTGATAAATCCCGACATTTGGCGACCGTGACAGGACTTGACGCCACAGCTTATCGATAAGTGTACCTAACCGTGGAAAAGTTTCGTGAGTTTCTTTCGTTGATAGCGTATTTGTAGACATTTGAACGATGCCGTTACTTGCCACTGAGAAAAAGGAAAGGACGATGCTCCGGTCTTCTTTTAGTAGAACCGCCAAGAAGATGGATGAACTATTGAATAAGAAGCCGCCACCACCAGACTTGAAGGAAAAGATTGTAGCCCTACGGGAGATTCTTGAAACAAGGTACGAGGAATTGAATAAGAAAAACTCTATAATTTCGATTCTTCTTATTGAAGAAGAAAATGCAGAAGATTCGATTCTAGATGCAGAACAAGAGAAAATTGACGAGTATGCACAAGAATATTTTAGATTAAAAATAGCTGTCGAAAACGTAACCTCCCCCCCAGCTAAAGACGAAGTGGACTCGTCCATTGCATCCGCTGTTTCGTCGACTCCCTCGCGATCTAAATACAAACTCCCCACATTAAGATTGAAGGATTTTAATGGGGATTTGAAAGAGTTTATGCCCTTCTGGTCTCAATTCAGAAAAATTGATGAGGACCCACAACTAGATGATGTAGATAAATTAGGGTATTTGATTATGTCCATGACTCCGGGGTCACCTGCTGCAGACCCTGTTGATAGTTATCCTGCAACCCGGGAGATGTACCCACTAGTTGTGAAGGCTTTGAAAGAACGTTTTGGAAGAGAGGACCTTTTGACAGAGTTTTATATTAGGGAAATGTTGAAACTAATTCTTCAGAACACAACTTCAAGAGAAAAATTGGCTGTGTCGATTTTGTATGACAAACTACAGTGCCACCTGCGTAATTTAGAGGCATTGGGTGTTTCTGCCGAAAATTGTGCGCCAATATTGATGCCCCTAGTTTCCTCCTGTCTCCCTGATGAATTGTTACAGGTCTGGGAGAGAAGTAGCATTCCACAGCTCAAGTTAGCCACTCCTGCAGCAACATCCAAAGATTTTTTGAATAATTTGTTGGGTTTTTTAGAATGTGAGGTTCAAGGTGCGCAAAAGGTGGATATGGCTAGATCAGGTTTTTGTATTTCTGAACACAATAGGAGCTCTACTTCCAGAAGCAGTGGGCGAAAGAAAACACCTCAGAATATTCTTGATTTTAAGGAGTGCCCTACTGCTGCTGGACTTCTGAATGCCTCAGGGAACAAGGCTGGGGCCCGCTGTATTTTTTGTTTGGCAAATCACAAATCTCAGGACTGTAAGCAGCTTTTGGATTTGACGCTTGCACAACGACGTGAGAAGGTGAATGCCAGCAGAGCCTGTTTTTGCTGCCTTGTTATTGGTCACCCAGCTGCACGTTGTAGAAACAGGCCTAAGTGTCCTCGGTGTTCAAAAAACCACTTTGAATTTATGTGTGGCCAGGCCACTCAAGATAGTAAGGCGAGGAAAGAAGATCAAAATTCTAGTATATGTAGTGCGACAGTTATAATGGATAAGTATGAAGTTTTAGCGTCAACAGCAAACCATTGTGACGTACTTATGCAGACACTCCTGGTTCTTGTACGAGGCAAGAACAACCAATTCAAGAAAGCCCGGCTTTTGATTGATACGGGTTCACAGCGTTCTTATGTCTTATCAAGTACTGCAGATGAGATGGGGTATACTCCAGAAGGTAAAGAACTCATTCAGCACTCACTATTTGGAGGAACTAAGACAGACGCTGTTAACCATACAGTTTTTTGTAATTTTGTAATAATTGTAATTGTAATTTTGCTGTGCTTGGTCAAGGGAAAATCTGTGGAACAATATCGACCATTCCAGAAGGCCCTTGGATACAGGAACTAGCTGCCGAGAATATTGAATTGAGTGACGTTGGGTCTCCTGCAGACATTGATATTTTGGTGGGAGCTGATGTGGCTGCCAAACTTTGGACAGGAAGACGCTTTCCTTTGAGCTCTGGACTGGTGGCAATGGAAACTAAACTAGGATGGACTCTTTCAGGGAGAGTCACAGATTCACCAATCTCAAAAAATGAGACCTTGGCTGCAGTAGTGACAACCATGCTCAATCGAGAAGCTACCATAACTGATCTGTGGACGCTGGACACATTAGGAATCACTGACCCTGCAGAAAGGATATGTAGAGCTGAAATTGAAGAGGCTACACAGCAGCATTTCTTGAACACTGTTTCCATAAATGAAGAAGGTCGTTTTGAACTACATCTCCCATGGGTAGAGAGACATCCTGTTTTGCCTGACAACTATCAGCTATCCTTGAAAAGACTACACGCTACTATCAAGAAATTGCAGAAAGATGGCTACTACGATGCATATCAAGAGGTTTTTGATGATTGGTTACGTGAAGGCGTCATTGAGGAAGTACCATTGGAAGAGCAAAAGGAGGCCTGCCACTATCTGCCTCATCGACATGTATTGAAGCCTGGTTCCACCACTCCTGTGCGCCCTGTTTTTGATGCATCAGCCAAAGAAAATAGACACCCAAGCCTGAACGAGTGTTTGGAGAAGGGCCCCAACCTCATTGAGAAGATTCCCTCTTGTCTTGCACTTTTTAGACAAAAGAAAGTGGGGGTAGTTGGCGATGTAAGAAGGGCTTTTCTACAGGTAAGTATTTGCAAGAAGGACCGAAATGTCCTCAGATTCCTGTGGATTTGCAAAGATGGAGTGTTGAAAGTTTTCAGACACTGTCGAGTTGTTTTTGGAGTGTCTCCAAGCCCATTCTTACTGGAATCATGCATCAAGTTGCATTTGCAAAGTGTGATTGAGCAAGGCAAGAAAGGTCAAGCACCCTGGTCAGTACCATTAGTGGAGTTGCTAGCAGAAAGCTTCTACGTTGACAATTGCCTTGTCAGCTTGGAAAATGAGGAACAAGCTGACAGATTCATTGAGACTGCCTCAACCATAATGAAGGAAAGACATTTTGAGCTTCGTGGCTGGGAGCAAACTGGTGATGTATGTTCTGCTAGGCCTACAAATGTTTTGGGACTTCTGTGGCACAAAGAAGAAGATGTTCTAGCGGGAAATTTTGAGAGCTTGTTGTCACTTAATATGGACAAGGTAACCAAAAAAGTTATGTTAAGTGCAGCACACCGAATATTTGATCCTATTGGAGTATTTTGTGCTGTAGCCTTGATCCCAAAGCTTCTTGTGCAACAAACTTGGGAGCTAGGACTCACGTGGGACCAAGAAGTCAATGATGAGCTCAAGAGTTCATTTTTAAAATGGTTTAAAGAAGCTCCTTTGCTCGAACAGGTACGGATTCCTCGCTGGATTTTTGGTTCTGACAGTATGGTTGAGTCTTTGAGTCTTCACGTGTTTTCTGATGCATGCCAGACCTCATATGCAGCAGTAGTTTTCCTACGAGTGGAGACCAGAGATGGAGTCAGGGTTCAGTTGATGGCAGCCAAGGCTCGGGTAGCTCCTTCAGTCAAGTCAGCCCGGGGAATGACGATCCCTCGACTGGAGTTACTTGCAGCACTTATTGGAGCTCGACTTCATTCTACAGTTGTGAAAGATTACAAGCTGCACAATACTAGAACAATATTCTGGACTGATGCCTCAACGGTTCTTGCATGGATATTGCGCAGTGAACCTTGGGATGTTTTTGTCATGAATAGGATAAAAGAAATTCGTGAACTGACAGAAGGGTGTGAATGGAAGTATGTGCCAGGAACGGAGAACCCTGCCGATTTACCATCTCGAGGGTGCAGTGCAAAGAAATTCCTCCTTTCGCGATGGTGGGAGGGACCCGAATGGTTGCGGTGTGCTGAGGATGTTTGGCCTCAAAGTCCTTTAAATTTTGACGAAGAGGTGATCGATCAAGAGAAGAAAAAAGGAATAGTTTCCTCAATGGTTAGCTTCCCAACAATTGATAAACAGTGGTACTACAGGAAGTTCTCACATTATAAGATGATTGTGCGCACCATTGCCTGGATTTATCGATTCAAGAAAAATGCCAAAGTTGAAAAGGATCAAAGGGTATATCAAGATTTGACAGCGGAAGAATTTACAATGGCTGAGTGTAAGGTTCTGTCCATGGTGCAAGAAGAAGCCTTCACTGGTGTTATGGACAACAAACTTAAGAGTTTACTTCCGTTTATTGACAAAGATGGGTTGATTCGCCTTATGACTAAGATATCTAATCGCCAAGATGTCAGGGATTTCTGTCATCCCATTGTGTTGCCTAGTGCTGACCATCCTGTCGTTCATCGGTTGATAATGGATGTTCATCGTAGCAACTGTCATGCAGGGACACAGTTGTTGTTGGCTATACTTAGACAACGGTTTTGGATAATTGGGGGTAGACAGACAATTCGTTCTGTCCTCAATATCTGTATGGCATGCAAGCGGCACACTGCTAAGAAATTGGAGGCCATTCCTGCACCACTACCAGAAAGTCGTGTTGGTGATGCAAGAATTTTTGAAGTCACAGGGGTGGATCTTGCTGGTCCACTGTACCTTAAGGCTGACCATGTAGACATCCCAAAAGCCTGGGTCTGTTTGTTTACCTGTGGTGTGTACCGAGCTGTGAGGCTTGAATTAGTCTCATCCTTATCCACTGATAGTTTCTTGCAGGCTTTTCGACGTTTTTGTAGCAGGCAAGGCCGACCAAGAATTGTCTACAGTGACCAGGGAACAAATTTTGTTGGTTTTGACAACGCCTGTAACAAATTGGACTGGAATGCCATTTCACAGTACAGTTCAGCCAGGAGAATTGATTGGCGTTTCAATCCTCCAGCTTCGCCATGGTGGGGTGGTTGGTGGGAGCGACTTGTGGGTGTTTTGAAGAAATTACTACGACGAGTATTAGGCCGCTCTTCGGTCAATTTTGAAGAAATGCAGACTATACTGTGTGACTGCGAAACGGTAATTAATTCACGACCACTGACCTATCTATCAGAGGATCCAAGGGACTTGGCTGCATTGACGCCCAATATGTTTTTGCACGATTTGGAAGAAATTGGCATGCCTGACTATGATTTGATTGAAGCTTCTGACTTGCGCAAAAGGCTTCAGTATCGCCACAAACTGAAAATGAGTTTACGTCAGCGATTCCGTACAGAATACTTGGGTCAACTACAATTGTATGCCAAGAAGAACAAGCAGCGTGATGTTAAGTTGGGAGAAATTGTATTAATCGGAAATGATGACTCCCAACGAATGGATTGGCCACTTGGAAGAATTGTGGACTTGATCAAGGGTAACGACGGTAATATTCGAGTGGTGCGTGTTGCCACAAAATCTGGGGAATTGGTAAGACCTGTGCAATGGATTTATCCTTTGGAGATAGAGATTCGCCCAGATGAGAACGAACAGGCTGTATGTGAGCAGCTCCGCCAAGATTTTGTCACTGATGCTGGCCAACTACCACCTGTTGAAGCCGACGATATGAACGATCTTTCTGATACTGACCCCGAACCCTTGGTAACCCGACGAGGACGTTTAATCCATAAACCAAAAAAGTTAGATTTGTGAAAAAATAGGCACTTTGAATGAAGTACATTTTATGTTGAAATTTTTATTAGTCTGGCCGATCTTGATTTGACGTAGGTACTATTGTTCTTACTTGATTTTTACTTGTAGGATGTAAGATTTATGTTTGTACTGAAACTTGTTTTGTAACCATACCTAGAATTTAAGTCAAATTTCATTAGGATTCCATTTGACTTGGTGGGAGGATGTTACGTTTGAACTGTAGCGCTAGTAATGTTTGCTAGTTGAGTTGTTCTCCGTTAGTCGCGTTTCTGATGTTCCATCTCTGTTGGTTGGCTAGGTTGGTAACACTTTTGTTATCTTATCTTTGTGTTTTGATTTGTATGGTGAATGTTCTCTACTTCTCGCGTGATTATTTAGTATTCTTGAAGTTTTGTAAAGATCGGTCTATTGTTCTCGTTCTTGTTGATGAGCTGTTGGCGAATAAATAGTAAAACGTTGGGATGTGTTGTTGATCGTTTTGATAAATCCCGACACTGTCGATCATGAAGCAGAAATAGCGAGAAGTTAACAACGATTTCAAAAAATTGGTTGCTTTCAGCTTTGATGAAACAAGTCTTTCCAAGCAAATATGTTTCGACAGAAAGAAAGAAAAAGTTTTAGGCCCTCATAAAAATGTACAAGTTGCTATTGTTCGAGCAATAAATGATAATTGGAAACAACCCATCTACTATAATTTCGATCAAGCAATGACGAAAGATATATTATTCGAAATTATACATTCTGTTGAACAAGCAGGTTTCCATGTGATCTCAATTACATCTGATATGGGACCTGGAAATCGTGCTTTGTGGAAGCAGCTGGGTATTTCACCTACCAATTCAAGTTTTCCTAACCCGTCTGATGAGAATCGACCGATTTTCGTCCTTGCTGACGCTCCTCACTTATTAAAGTTGGCGAGAAACCATTTTTTGGCTAAAGGTTTTACATTCAATGGTAAAACTGCTGGTAAAGATTGTTTGTTAGAAATGTTAAATCATGCACAAAAAACGAACGACTTGAAGGTGGCATTCAAATTGAGTGAGTCCCAGATTTTCGTCACAGACAAGCAACGAGTGAAACCTGCAGCACAGCTTTTTTCATACACCAACGCAAAAGCGCTACAGTATTATAGGGAGCATGGACTGTTAACTCATACTACAAACTCCTGGAAGTCTACAGCTGAAATTCTTTTGAAATTGAATAATTGGTTTGATGTTTTCAATTCAAGCGTACCGTATACAGCCGAAGTAGAAAAAAATGGCTATGGGTTAAATATATCCGAACAGAATAAAATAATGGACGATATGGTGTCGTTAATGAATCAACTACTAGTATGTGGATCCAAAAGCAAACTCCCTTTTCAAATTGGAATTCTTATATCATGCTGTTCATTAAAAAATATGCTCAAATATCTGCAGGAAAACTTTGAAGTGCAATACATTTTGACCTCAAAATTAAATCAGGACGTACTTGAAATTTTTTTTTCGTTTATCAGAGGGATGGGTCGCACGCATGATCATCCTGACGCTCTCAAATTATTTATGTACCGATTACGCTGGTACATATTGGGTAAGCATTCATCCACCGCTTTTAATATGAAGAGAAACGTAGCAGATGACGCCGAAAAGATGTAGGTTTGATTTCGGAATCACATCTAACAAGAAAATCCTATGCAAACATTAAAGGTTATAACATGTACAGCTCCATCCACCCTGCTGACCGTGCTCGTGGAGGCTCGGCTATATTTATAAGGAGCAATATCAAACACTCGGAACAGCCGAAAATAGAGGCCGAAAAAATGCAAGTCACCACAGTAAACGTGAAAACGAAATACAGAACCATTAACATTGCTGCAATATACTGTCCGCCAAGGTATTTGCTAAAGAAAGACGACTACGTGGACTTATTTCGCGGAATCGGACATAATTTCATTCTAGGGGGTGATTTCAATGCGAAACACGAATTTTGGGGCTCAAGGACGCGCAACCCGAAAGGAGTACAACTACTTATAGCAGGGCAAGAAACTAATTGCAATTTTCACTCTGGAGGCGGGCCCACCTACTGGCCAACAGACGTTAATAAAATACCAGATCTCCTGGACTTCTTCGTAGTAAAAGGAGTTTCGGGCAACTACTTACATACTGAGGATAGCGATGGCCTCTCGTCTGATCATTCTCCTGTGATCATGACGCTAAGTGACTCGGTAATCCTCAGAGATGAGACCCCAAAACTTACTAATAAGCACACCAACTGGGAGTTATTCCGAGAAAAAGTGACCCAAAGCATCAATCTACATGTGCCCATCAGAACATCTGATCAACTGGAAAGAGAGGTGGCACGTTTGACTGAAAACATCCAAGAGGCGTGCTGGTCCTGCACCCCAATTAGCCATAAGAAACCTCTTTACCATTCCAACTACCCGCTCGAAGTAAGGGAACTGGTAAAGGCCAAAAGAAAAACTAGGAAAATCTGGCAAAGGGTTCGCTCTACAGAAAAAAAAAAGCTGAACGCACTATGCAATGAGCTCAAAGCTCTAAACCGAGAAATTGAAGAGGAAACATTGGCTGTTAACTTGCACAGCCTCACTGCATGAAAAGAGACTGAATATTCTCTGTACAGAGCCACTAAAGGCCTTAAACGTCCTAAAATACCGATACCTCATATTAAACGAGATGACGGATATTGGGCAAGGAGTGCAAAAGAAAAAGCAGATCTGTTTGCAGACTACCTTGAGGAAACATTCACCCCGTTTCCAAGGGAGACTGCCGATGAGGATGCCACAATGGTAGAAACGACAGATGAATTGGAAATTTCCTAGATGAATTGTTTTTCCTAAACCTTTGCGCGCTAACTGTGAACGAACGGCTGGTCGCACGAAAATCCAATTGGTCTTAAAAGATTCGTAATTTTTCAGGTCATTCAAAAGTGAACTAAAAATTACACGGTTCAGTTGAATATTTTGAGATATGACATCGTCGAAATTTTAAATTTCGTTTTGAACCCCTTCCCCTGGAAAAGTTTCGAGGATCATTGTGGGGCTGGTCCAAACCCAGAAACCAAATTTCGTAATTTTAGCTCAACGCTAACTGGGCAAAGTGCCACGGACGGCGTACGGCGGACGGACGGATTTTTTTTTATTCGATTTTCTGAATCTACGTATCTTGAAACGTAAACCAACAAATTTTGAGGGGGGGTTAAAAAATTTTTTTCTTTGGGCGATTCCAATGGTTCATTATCGAAGATAATAAACCAAAATCGAGCAATGGACCATGAAAACCGTCTCCACAAGCACAGGAATGTTGAAGTACTGAACCTTCTGGACAACAGTGGCGATGTACGAAGGCTGAAAAGGACCAAACCCCTGGACCTAGTTACATCTCACTAAAGTGATGTGATGAGTGGTAGTAGGTAGTGATCTATGAACCACAATACGTTAAAAATTAACTAACAGAGTGGTCACTAGATGTATAATATACAGTTGTAACAATAAAGATGATTTAAACAAAATTTTCGTCCCAGTTCTGATGAAATCCGGAACTGACAGAACGCGCACTGTGAATTGCAGTCAGTACCAGTATTTTATGAAAAGTGTCCAAAAGTGTTAGCAAATCGACGCTATCTTTTGAAACACGCACGTCGCTATCACGGCCCAAGCAGCCAGGTTTTTCGGTGTTACCACTGCAAGTTTGAAACGAAATTTAAAAACGCCCGGCAGCGTTTTTGACGGATTATGACGCTTTACATGTCTCACTCTCCGTCGCATAAATGATGTGGTACTCCCAGCATACATGCTATCTACCGTTATTGTTCCACCTACCAGGTGTGGCCCGTTACCAACTGAAAGTATATGACGAGTTATCTCTGTGCAACTAATCTATATGTACCTATATGATCTAAGGTTTAGGGAATGTTTTCTTTTTTTAATTTTTGAGATGCGAGCATCCAGAGTGCTTGGCAAGATTTTTGCTCTGTTCGGTGCTCGGTGGTTTGTTATTGTAGAATGGATTTTCCGAATATTGAATAAGTGAACCAAAGGTCCGCCAAAACAGAACATTATACCTCACTGGTCAATGGTTAGAACATGCAACAACCCGACTCACCTTTTTTTTGGTTTGCTCTTGACAGGTGTGATGTCAGTACTACTAAATTCTTGAGTAACAGGTGGGATATTGTCACAGAAAGCGTTTATTTCGTTGAGAATAGTCGGCGCTGCAGCCTCTAACAAGTCCAAATCAGTGTAATTTCGGATTTCTTCATACTCATTAAGCCTGTAAAATAAAATACCTCGTCATTAATGGTTGATTAGAAATCACATCAATGTGGGTACTGGCAAGGGCGTACCCAGGATCTATTCCCTCCAGAATATATTAGCTGCTAGTAGGACAGTATCCACGAGTGTACCCAGCGAGTGGTGAGAGAGGGGTCGTTCAAGTTGTAACATTTTGGAACAGAAAAAGCGAATGAAACAAAAAAGAAAATATTATATAATTGTAGCAGTGCTTTATTAGTTATTATGATTGTTTTGTTCCACTACATTACAACAATTCCATTTGATTATTATAATGAATGATTTTCTTATCATAATTATATTTATGCCTCGGGGCATCTAGGTGGGCAGCTACCCCCCCCCCCCCCCCCCTTCAGTTGCTGGGTACACCCCTGGATAGTGCGCTACTGGCAGCTATAAAGAAATATATTCTAACGAAATGGAGTTGATAATGCATATTGCAGTAATATAATACCATAATTGCAGTATTAATTTCCTGAAAAACACTAACTACAAATTTTTAAACAAATATATTCCCTACATTGGCCATACCTACTCCACTGGCCTTAGAAAAGATTCTGATTCAATTTGACTAATTGGGCCGTGTGAATAATATGGAAACATTTGCTTTTACTTCACAAAATGAAGTAATTGCTTCATTAGGTGAGAATAAATTTAACGAACGGCAAATGAATGAGAAAAAGCAAAAGGTAGGAGTTACTTCAAATAGAGCATTTGGTATGATTAAAAAATACTTTTTGCTTCAAAGCAGAATCAAATACTTCAAAAATATGCATTCTGGTTTTGTGAATGGTCTTAGGTTTTTGGTACGAGGACTTACTAGTACTTGCCTTTGCAGTTCGAAATCGCTGATGTGATTAGATTGCGTAAAACTAAATTGTACAGAAATCGTTTGTCCCGTCAATCATGTGATTTTAAACGTTTATTTCGATTCAGTGAGAAAACCTAAATTAGTAATTAGATAATTGGTTGAATGGAAAAAACGAAAGTTGAGGCAAGGCCCTACCATCAACACTCAAGATGAAGGTATTCCTTAAATTTTGACATTTTTTCTTTGTAGTAAGCCCTTTGAACACGGGTAAATCCGGCTGCTCAAGCTACACCAACCTACAGGATGGTTGGGATAATGTTGACTGTGAGGACGGGGATTCCCCTGTCGCTGAAGGAGTGTTGGAATGACCACAGATGATGGTGGAGAAATCGATGATGAAACTAACTGGTCCTCGACAAAACATGGCACCAGGAATTCTTGCTACCGTAAGATGAAATTCCCCCTCCATCGCCAGAAAGAAATTGTTTTCCCCATGACCGCAGTCTAATTGGACGGTTTCCAGTCTTATTCACATCAGTTCACATCAGTATGAAATGTGCAGAACTCACCGTTATCAACCTCATAATCACTTTCAGACATCTCAGTATGAAATGAGAACACCTTTTATGCAGAAAAAGATAGATTTTCAAGTAAAGAACTTTTTTACAACTTTAGTCTGCAATGCACATTCTTTACTTGAAAATCTATCGTTTTCTGCATAAAAGGTGTTCTCATTTCATACTGAGATGTCTGAAAGTGATTATGAGGCTGATACTGGTGAGTTCTGCACATTTCATACTGATGTGAACTGATGTGAAAAAGACTGGAAACCGTCCAATTAGACTGCGGTCATGAGAAAAACAATTTCTTTCGGGCGATGGAGGGTGAATTTCATCTTACGGTAGCAAGAATTCCTGATGCCATGTTTTGTCGAGGACCAGTTAGTTTCATCATCGATGTGCACATGTAACATGATCATCAAATATCTTTGGATGTGTTCACTTAATTGTTCTGGAGTTTATCATGGGGGACTAATTCTGTGGGATCTTGAACTAGGGTAGGGAGTCTTCATCGATGTCCTCCAAAGTGATGTCTGCTCTCTATGTGTTGATGAAGTGAAACTTCCTGACCCCGTCAAACGCACCTTAGGAGAGTTAAAGGATTTTTCCTTCGTCACTCCCTCCTCCTCGCATCAACTCTCCGTCTCTCCCATTTGACGAAGTTGATTCAATTTACCCCTTTGTTAAATAGTCACTCCATTGTGACACACGAGGCGTTACTGACACCGTGTTAGCAACATGGCTGCGTCCTTACTGTTGCGGTACCCTTGACCAGCTGGGGAAATATTCACCTTTTATGGTAACACCTTAGTATGTTTGACCCCAAGACGGTAAGTCTTACTAATACATCTAATATTAGCACTTACAGTTAATCCGTGTGGGTCACAGCTGTAAGTACCGATTTTCTGCGTTATTCTGTATCCTCCTTGACAGCTCCTTTGATACACAGTTCTGCGCTGTAGTGGGTACGTATTTCACTCAGCTGCGCTCCCTTGAGAACTGGATATGGCACCTCCTTTCTGTTCCATCTGTTCACCTTCACTGCCAAGTTTCTTAAATTCAAGAGAAATGACACCTGTCAGTTTTTCACAGTACTCATGTAAGTAAATAGGAGTCATTTATATCAGATACATTACAACAAAAATTGATATACTTTATAAATTTGTTTTTGGGTTTTTTTTAATTTTAATTTAACTGTCGTTTCCCCTTACTTTACTCCTTTACAATGCCTTAGGCTTGTCTGATATCAGCTGATCCCTGAAGAAATTAAATTTTCCATAGCACAAGGGTTTAGTTAAGATGTCACCAAGGTGCTCATCAGTCCCAACCCATTCAATTTGAATGTTTCCCTTTGCAAATTCAAACCGTACACAATGATGAGAAAGTTTTACAACATGTTTAAGAGTTCTAGATTCATCGGTCTTTGCAAGTGCAATGGCCGGTCTGCAATCACAAAACAAAACAGGTATCATATCCACATTTGTCAACAATCTAAGAGTGTAGCGTACACCTATAAGTATTGGGTTGTCGTTGACGAAGTTCGCGATGAGATCAATTTCGCAGCTTTCATTCCAATTTCCAATTTTCCAGTGTTCCAATTTTTCTTCATGCATATCACTATCACTGGATTCGATATCCATCACATTTCTATAGGATTTAATGTTGAGAGAGAGAGAAAGAGCGTGGTCAAAAAAGTAAAACTCACGTAACACGTCTTGTGCTTCAGTTTCATCGTAGCTTATCACCTGGTAACCGCCTTAAGCTACAGTCAACCTTTTGCTTCTCAACTCGAAGCATTTCCTTCAAAGTAATATACTTCACCATATTATGGTTATTCATATAAAAGGAAGCGAATGCTTTTACCTTTTGCCTCACTCCACAATCTTTTTGCTTCTACCTTTTACTTCCGCTATTATTCATAAGGCCCATTGCATGACTGAAGATGACAGTAAATTTGAAACCTGTTTCAAATAAATATATAAGACACAGTGGAAGACTGGCGATCTATAAAATATTGTGTTGAAGAAAATACAAAGAAAATAAAAACAGAAGCATGACTACAAAAACTCAACCAAATTCGAGTTCATGTGCCTCAAAAATAGCTTCATATTGTAAAAAATAATGTTAAAAGTATCAAAAATGGAATGGTACTGTTAGTTGAGACAGTGACTTGAAACATTTTCTGAAAATCAAAATCTATTAAAAAGTGGTTATGCATAGAGAGCTGAAGTTTCAACAACTACTGGCCATTTTGTTTGTTTAAAAAAAAAAACGTTATAATTATTGGACTCAAAAGGATATTGTAGACAGAAAATAATCAACTGTTGTGGGAAAATTTGCAGCATTATAGAAGTGGTTAGCTCAACTCGGTCGTCCCTCCATAATTGAGAGTTGTTTATTTAATGATACTGCTTAAATTCGCCTCCCCATCGTTTTCCGTTTGCTGACTCGCAAATACCAAATCCAACGAGGTGAAATTTAAATATCTTTCCTCATTACTTGTGACAATCTGTCTTCTCAATATCCACAGGGATATTTATTTGGTTCATGCTGGTACTACTGCACCAAGAATAAAACACTCCAGAGTCAAGTTAAGTTCTGGGCTTCGTTAACGCCCTAACTCGAAAAGTCATTTTAAAGACTCCAGAGTCTACAATTAGTTAAAGTCTAGAACTTCGTTAAATCCCGAGCTCTGAAACAGCACCTTAGAGGGTTTAACACACCAACACCAAATTAATGAATTGAAATACTCTCACAATGAGATGGTGGGACTGAAGTTGAACTATCAGCAATATTATTACCATTAAATTACACTCACGTTAATAGCGGAAGGTTTTCTTCAGTCATTGCTTCCTCTTCATTGACATCCATGGAGAGTATCATTGACCCGTTGTGAACCATCCGGTGGTTGATTACGTTGTCTCCAAGTCTGAATTGAAAAATATGGTACAGTGTCAAAATATTTGCATGAAAGGAATATAGGAGGATACCACACTCATTTCCGAGCTGTCAAATTGCTATGGATTCCAGGATGTTAGCAAAGTAGAGATTTTTATTGGCAGCCATTTTTGGCACTTTTCCTAACATATTATATTTTGAGCTAGTGCAGCAAAATACATTTGAGACATACTTTTGAATTTGTTCAATAAATGGTACGATGTCAACCCCTAGCGATTGAATTATCGCAATTCTGACTTCACCATCGTATTCAGCGTGTAAAAACCTTTAAAATGAAGTTTCAGACCGTTTCATTTTTGAAATTTATGGGTGAACCTCCCCCCCCCCCCCCTACCACGGAAAAATCCCCAAAACCCCCCTCAGCTTTTGACCATTCCAACGCTGAACACGACGGTGAAGTCAGAATTGCAATATCTCATTCCGTCATCAGATTATGAACATACCAAGGATCAACCACGTTTCTTCATCTTCAAAGTACTCGAGTACTCAACCTTTAAAATGAGGTATCACTTGTCAGACCGTCTCATTTTTGGAATTTCAAAAAATCTCGGAAATTCACTATCGTGTTACACATTAATCTATAAATAAGAAATTAGTAACACGATAGCGAATCTACAGGATTTTCTTAGTAAACTTTTCGTTCATATACCTGTTGCTACCCTGATAGCGTGACTTTTTTTATTTGTAAGTATTTTTTGAATAGAGATTGCATTGGATACAACATTGGAATTCCAAGGAGAAGTATATTATCACGTTTAATTTAACCTGCTTTACTGGTTACGAGAATATCAGGATAACAAACGCGTTGATGATCCCAAGCTAAATCACCTGTTGATGATCCCAACATCACTCCCCCTCCATCAGCGAAGACGGCTGTATCAAGGTCTGATAGGGTGCCAGTTTATTGGCATGCACAACCTTCCTCCGGTGATTTGGAATAGCTATGCGAAATATGACGTCAGACAACCTCTTGATGACCCATGGCGACTGCAATTTGGTCGAAACTCCAACCCTCCGGCGAGGCTAGTGACTTGGTACCTAGGGAGCTTTGCCTGCACATAATACCGTCGTTTTGCACCCTGGAGCGCGCCCTTCAGGGGCTCACACGCTGCCTTCAGGGGCTCATGTGCGCATATTCAGTTGTACTGAGAAAGTCTGGTGTTAATCCTGTTTGCAGTTGTTGGGGCAGGGTGATGTCACGACCAAAAACCCGGTAGCCCGGTAAGCCAGCAAGACCCAGGGCAACCGTTCGTCCCAATCATCCTGCTGCGTATCGATCACCTTGGCAATCATGTCAATGATTGTGCGGTTGAGCCTTTCTACTTGCCTGTTACTCAGTGGGTGCATTGGGTTGGTCCGAGTTTTGTGGATATTGAGCAGTCACTCTACGTTCACTCCCTGACAACAACGTTCTGTTCACTATTTTCCTTCGATGGAGTTTTGACAGTGGTTTTTAGATTTGCCATTTCCTCCACAAACTTGTGAAATTGAAGGCTCATGAAGCCAATGGACTCCTTGAGGTCACTCATGTCCCCAGCTAAAGTCGATAACTTATCTAGTTAAATAATTGACCTCACAAATCGCATGCTCCGCCGCACTATTGTTAGACTTTTTGTCGTCAGTGGCCCTTCTGAGTCATCAGCATTGATAATACCCGTAGGTCCCCTACACTTGTCACACTCCCATTTGTCTTTCGCCTCCTTCCTTAGTTTTCTGTATTTTTTTACTGTTTTTAGGCGCGTGAACCGTCCTCTTTGCCTGATAAGGATCCCGATCGCACTTTGAACCCAAGGTGGCAGTTCTGGCAATGTACCATCAGAAGCCCAATGCATCCTGTTGGATAAGGTTATAGGAATAGCTAAGGGAATCAAGTACCAGGCGTGATTATGTTCCATACCTCAGAACTCCTCCCTCTCCTTACAGGGTAATAGAATGTACTTGGATACTTTAATCAAGTACAATACTTGAAATGTACTTGAACATTTTTTGAAATTCCGTTTTTTTTTATTTTAAGTACATCTTTGAATACTGATAGTTTGCACCCTCTACAAAGACAGAAAAAGAGATATTGATAGCGATCAGGAGAAAATTCAGAGATGACGGCGTGGGGACCGTGGTTGTCTATACTTAATCTTATATATAATCTTATATAAATATCTGCAGAAAATTGAGAGAAAAATTTCTTCTAAATTACGACAAAGCCCCTGACTAGCAGTTTATCGCCTACTGTGATGCGCATTCCTGAACCGGGTGTAATCGAAGTGTTGACTGCTTTGGAAGTATTGCCTATTCCAAATTACATTGGAGACACTGCTTGTGAGAGCATAAAGACTGAGTACATGGAATTTATTCAAAATCCTGATGCAGTAAAAAAGTTATCTCAGAAAATTATCTCAGAAGCTTGATTGTCTGGATACGTTTCTTATGCAATTACCTATGTGAAGAGTATTATACTTGATTAAAGTATCCAAGTACATTCTATTACCCTGTAAGGAGAGGGAGGAGGGAGTTCTGAGGTATGGAACATAATCACGCCTGGTACTTGATTCCCTTAGCTATTCCTATAACCTTATCCAACAGGATGCATTGGGCTTCTGATTGCCAGAACTGCCACCTTGGGTTCAAACTTTGTTGTCGCGTTCCAGGGGTAATCATAGGAGTTGGGAAACCTACCTTATAGTGTAAGGGTGAAAATTAGTAGCATATGGGGTGGTCGCATTTGGCTTCTGGACATTGAAGAGTATAGAAATAGAATCAGCGTATTGGTAGCGATTTATCCTGAGGCAGAGTTCTTGTGGAAACTTTCTACAGAATCCCATGAGTCAGGACTTACATCAGCAGGAGAACTTCAAGTGTCGCCTGGAGTAGCACCTGCTTCCAGAAATTTTGTTATAGGTCCCAACTTGGATGATGTATACTTATATACGAAACAATAGTGTAACTGTGGCAATAGTGAATAGTTTTGCAAAACTTACCCCAACTTTTGGTCTGCAGAGTTGCTTGATATGGAACTGTTGGTGAGTGGAGTATGCGAATCTCTATAGGAGCTCGGAGGTGTGGACCAGTCATCTTCATATTCGCTGTTCATTGAGCTGGCTATGAGTGCCGCTGTGTTTTGTTCCGCCGAGTTTCTGGGGGATGGAAAACTGAGATTAAAATCAAAATGAAATCATTAAGATCAAAAATCAATCATCACTATTTCAATTCATCGACCTCATATCATCTCACAATGGGAACCAAGGTGGAGGTTATATAAGGGGGTTGAAACCACCTCAGAGGAAGCAAGACTCCACGCACTGTTTTGACAGCTGTTTTCAATTTCACTGCTTAAAAGGTCTACAAGAGTTATCAACAATTTGAAATGAATGATTGTGAAAGCAAAGTTTCCAGTCTTAGTAGGTATGAATGAGGTTCACTCGTTGTTTTATACATTATCTATCACACACAGTTCTCCCGAACGAAAACACTGAAAATTTCCTGCAAAAATGCCTAAACCCCAACTTTCATCCTCTCTCTAGACCTTCTCCTTCCTATAAAAGTCTAAATCAATTATTGCTCCGTGTACACATACATGTGGACTAACACATCCATAAAAAATAAATCAACTAGATGCAATTTAGAATTTTTGAATTTCCGCCACGTTTTGAGCAGTTTGACCACTGTGAGCTGGTATGGCGCTGCTGTCTGGATTGCCTTTTAATCTCAGGAGTGTAATGAGCTACCCAAGTTTCATCTCCTATCACGATGGAGTCCAGAAATGCCTCACCTTCCAGTTCAAATCTCTCCAGAATGGCCTGGAAGCCGAAACCGGAGTTTTCGTACTAGAGGGGTGGGCGACCCCTCGATTTCTTCAGGAGGTTCTTCATACAACGCAGTGCAGCCCAATTAGGAAAAAAATATTTTCCCGTCCCGTGAGAGCCCCAGTATTCTTCCTGTCTGAACCACCCACGTATAACAGGCTCAAATGGGCTATAGGCACGTTTAAACCCTATAAATCATCAGGTCCAGATGGAATCGTCCCTACCTTCTGTGTGCTCAACTGTGAGCGATATGCCCATCTAGCAAGGAAGTCTTGTGAGACCGCTCCCCACCATTTGGTTGGGAAGATATAGAAGGTCAAGACTGGTACAGGAAGGCTGGGAGGCACTGAACACCTTGGAAGTGGAGGGCGAAGAGTGAGCAGATGGCTTGCAAGAATAGATGCCTCCACAGTATTTGTGGGGCCAGAACCAATCTTGGGCATAGCCAAATGCTCGGTTAAAAATTCTCCTTGGGTGAATAGGTTAGGGTAAGGCGTAGGAAGTACTGGGAAGATAACCTGGCACAAAGTTTTGGGAAGTTGACAATGGCTGCACCTTGCAAGAGAAGGAGCTCAGAAGCAGTAGAACTGCCGAGGAGGAAAATGAGACGGGCATGGGTGCTTCATAGTATGCATGGGAGAAGCGTGGCACAGACTTTGTGAGAGGAGAACAATATGGCAACTCGTCTATTTTTCAAGTACCCAGCACAATACACAGTCTTTAGGTTTTCAGTACCAGAAGATATCGTGTAGATAAACAACCTGGTTGGTGGAATCAACAGACTAGTAGAGGGAGTGGACAGGACCAAGGGCCTAAAGGCTGCCTTACAGGAAAACGCTCCGCACAATAAGCCCAGGTTTTGGTACGGTGGATGGGGAATGGTCCTATATCTCATACAAAGAGTTCATCATGATGAATCTGACGAAATCTTTGTTCCAGATATTCTACATGTAAGGTAGAAGAAATGAATGTGATGCTTGAATAAAGCTTGTGTTCCTGAGTACAAAACACTGACACTTACAAGGAAAAAACCTCCTAACTTCCTAGGCCAATAAGCTAGCTCTTCAACTGCCTACCCAAAAACTCAATTCCCTTGCCTGCCAGCGTAGTTAACAAGGGGGTTGGAGGCCCTAATCAATATATATCTGCAGTGTGATGATAATTTGAGCTCGATGCTATCGCCCTGTCGTAATTAGTAATGTGATCTATGCAATGATCAATATGGCTACTGGCGTTAATCATATTTTGTTAAATGCGGTTGACAAAGGAAGACGATTAACTAATTGAAGATTAATTATTACTCACCCCATATTTGCTGCGACTGATGGGTTCAGGTACAAGTTAAGTTCATGGAATAGCTCGTCCATAACAGGAAGTCTGAAAAACACAGAATCTATTTAGGAACGTGTATGCGTAAAACAAAATAATGAGTGAGCGGATGAGGCGTGTCGTCATTTTGAGGATCATGAGAAGTATTGCATAACAAGAAACTCGATACTACAGAACCAATAAATTATTCAAACCACATATTTTGTGGTTTGAATCAGCTGTTTCCAAGTAAGAAGATGACAACGGTATAATTGAATAAATTGAAAATATGTTCAATTCCTCTAAATACATTGATATATCAATAGAACCAATCTGGTAGAGCAAGGTGAAGACCCAAAAAAAATAAATAAATAAACAAAACAGAAGAACAATGATCTTCAATTGTGGAACTACCCCACTAAGAGGAATGGGGGAGGGTTCTCCTCAGTCGATTTCTATGTTTCATAATTGTAAATGGTAAATCGAAGGAATTTTATCTATTTTCTCGTCAGGAGTGTAGAACCACGAGCGAGTGCTCCTAGTTGGGACCTAAATAAGAGCACCAACTTGTTCTATAAAAACAATAGTAGGCACATCTGGTAACCCACCCTATCATGTAGATGTGATCTTCTTTAGTGACACCCCAATAGTGACACCTCAATATATTTTGAAAACCGGCTCTGTAACTCCGAGCGATCCGCTAGATCATGATAGATACATTCAATGTTTGAGTAGGTAAAATTGTAATATGACGCTCTCAGCCCCAATTTTTTTACTATTTTAGTACTTATGTTACTATTACGACCACAGAACAACCTAAATTAATGCCCGCCAATACTACCTTACCTAAATAATGAGAGTCTGATTCCTCACTAGAGGTTGGGGCGATAGGTGCGGCAGTAGACAGGTCACTAATAGCGAACCAAATGTTGTCTTAGGCTAGCCGCACACTGGCTACTTTTTAGTTTCGGCGATTAAAGCAAAGTTGCCGGCTGCAGTTCCCAAGCGCCCACTGGCAACTAAATACTCGTAGTTGCTTCACAACATCATTTTTAGAATGGATTTTGTTGAGACTGCGTGAGTTTGTGCTCTTGTCTTAAGAGGAAAAAATACCGAAAATATTGAGTCCATCCACTGATCAGTGCAAGGCTTGTAGATGGACAATTTCATAAGTTGTTTGAAGATTTAACAAAGTATCCCCAAAAAAAGTGTTTTAATCATTTTTATATGAGCGAGGGAAGTTTTGAAAAACTTTTGGCATTAGTGGGACCTCAGATAACCTAAATAATTCGAGGTCCAGTGAAATGATTCGAGGAGGAAGCGACTGCAACTGTCAGTTGCCCCAACTAAATAATCGCCTGTGGGCGGGTTCTCGTAAGAACTAGTGTGTTCTATTTTTTGTGATTTAAAAAGTTGCTTGACTTGAGTTGTCAGTGTGCGGTGGGGGCTCAGCCTTCATTGTACAGCATAATAAAACAGTAAACAAATCGGGGCTGAGTACGTTAGAAAAACCTAAATTAATGCCCGCTAAGACGCATTAACGTAACGAGCATCAATAATTGTATTGTTCGTTATGGCATTAAGTATGGTCCTTTTAATCTATATGTCCAACTGATCTATATGGTACTAGTCGGTGGATTGGGGGATGTTTTTATTCCGCAACCCAGTCCCCTTGATCTGTATGTCCAACTAATACAGCGGGGACCTGTCTACTGCCGTACCTATCAGCCCATCCTCTAGTATTAGTTGGACATATAGATCAAATGGACTTAACTGGGCCACCATACGTAAGGCCATAACAACCAGTAGAATTATTGATGCTCGTTACGTTAGTGCGTCTTTGCGGGAATGAATTTAGGTTGTTCTGCTTTACTTATGGTCGTGATAGTAACATGCTAAAATAGTAAAGAAAAATCTGGGCTCAGTACATTATACTATACTTTTACCTTGGAGTATTTCTACTACCGTTGGAAAGTTACTGGAGCAGATCGGTTCTTACGCAGTTTCATCGTGCATTGCCCAGATTTGAGATCATTAACCGTACTTACTACTATTAATCTGCGTGGTAGTAGGTTTAGTTCAAGGTGGGAATGGTAATTGGTGAGGACCATCCGGAAATGTGATGCATTAAGAGAACGTCCCGCGTTCATATGACATAGGGATCCAAGTTGGACGAAGTACTTCCCGCACTATCGAACAACGTCATTGACTCCACTTTGTTGATGATCTTCATGACTGACAGACTAAATGAACTACAAAAATCGGAGATCTAATTGCTGCGGATAACAAAAGATTCGACCATCATCGGCATCAAACCTCGAACAACATTGGGTAGTCAACAATTTTTAAAACGCAAAGTGTGTGTGATATCTGTTATCAAGTGAACTGGCTTCTAGCAGCAATCTGTCCGGAGCCCATGGTGGTGGACACCACATCGTGTTTCTGAGTTACCTACGATGGATACTCCCCAAATAGGTACATAACAAACATATTTCATGCAATAAAATATTTTTAAAACATTTGATCGTATTTAGAAAAATATAATTTCTCCTAATGCTACTTATCATTAAAAAACCATTTTTGTACCCATGAGCGGGGGTTGCTGTGCAGTTTTTCTCAGAGAGCACCTCACATTGTGAATCTTTGGCTAATAGATGAAATAAATTAATTCGAAGTATCACAGACAGACTATATATAGTATAGTATACTTCATTGGTCGATTCCAATGGTTCATTATCGAAGATAATAAACCAAAATGATACAATGGAGACTCCTTTTTTTCTTTTCTTTTTTTTTCTTTTTCCGAAATATTTCCAATTTTTCCGGAAATATTTCCGGCCTTCAGTACTCTATCATTTAACAAAACTGTAGGGTATACAGTATTGTATGCAGAGTAGAGTATAGCACAAAAAAGGCAAACTTTGCATAGGGGCTTAATCAGATTTTAATAATTATTGTGATTATCGATTATTTTGATTATCGATCTCTGTGAAGTTTTTTTTTTTTTTTTTTTTTTTTTTGACATGGAAACTAGTGTTCACGTTCAATAGCAACTCAAATAACATAACAATTTTTTTTTTTTTTTTTTCAAGTTTCATTTTTCATGCGCATACCCCATTGAACTCGCTTGGGGGATCTCTTCACAACCCTGGGTACTAAATGCTGTAACCATTTCTCTATACAATGCGAGAGGCACACGAGTTTGCCAGACTTTAAAAAAAATCTAGATTGTAAAGTGGAGCTTTTACTACACTCGTATCTACCAATCTTTGATGTACCTACCAATCCTTGATGTAGGTACCTACCAATCTTTGATGTACTCACCAATCTTTGATGTAGACAGGCGCTACAAAAGTGACAGTGGATGGCGCGTGTTCCAGAAAGAGTTCGCTGCACCAACCCCTAGTGAGATCATGGTTATTGAGGTGATATATTCTTTTATATTTTCTGCGTGTCCAAGGAACCGTTATTTGTTGTTGCAGCACATAGGAAATCAAAAACCTAAAAGTGATACTTAAGTGTTATGAGTGTTTATGTACAATATTTCCCTTAGTATGTCTGGAAGGTTTGCAATGTAAAACCTAAATGTTGTGTTTTTGAATAAACTAATTTCTCATGCCGATGGTTTTAAAAATCCTGAACACTAAAACTCCCCATGGTCCAATATTCCTGCTCCAAACCGTTCAAACAGCTCCTTTTGTTCTCGCTGTGAATGAGAAACTGGCATCGCGTTGCGCCACCCCTAAATAACGTCTGATTTCGTTCATATTTTGACACGGCGGTTATTTTGAAAATTTGAACGGAATGGCAAGTGCTCCCACTCGCCACCTTACAAATGAGGAATTTTTGATTTTTGATCACCCTGCCCTAGCACGGTCAAATTGACCGTGCTAGGGCAGGGTGATCAAAAATCAAAGCATTGATGCTAATCGCAGAGTAGAAGTGAAACACCCAGGCTGAAGCTTTTTATTTGGCAAAGCGGCTCTAAAATGATCAAGTTTTACTAATTCGGTGAGACCAGGTCCAAATCGTGAGTTTTCTGACCATTTTATGGCATGACGTAGCGTATACGTCATCTGCCTGAAGAGGATGTATGGCGTGACGTAGAGTATGCGTCATCAGCCTGGAGAGGGTGTTTTTCGTATTTAATACTCCTCGGTAAATAAAGCAAATTTTTTTACGAACGTCAACTTTATTGTAAATACCTACCTAATAGAACATCCAAAAGCTCCAAACCTGTAAAATGTTACTAGTAGGATGCTTGTAAATATTTTCCGGACAAATGGGTAAAAATAAACTAAACAAATTGGACGGTTGAATAAAAAAAAAGACATGTACATGAATTACCTATGTAGGTACATGTTGGAATATAATATGTTAGCTTCAAGAGCATCAATATGTTTTTCACCTCGGTATTTCAACAGGAATACCTAGGATGTCATGGGAGAACTCTCGGGGCCTGATTAGTTTCAGAAGCGCTCAAGAGATGGCGCGGGCAGTGCCCTTTGGGCATCAGTTTCCTCGTGTTGGCTGGGACTCAGTTCGCCGCTCCTTTCCGTTTTAATTTAATTTTCCCTTTTTCTAAAGAATTTCTAAAGTGGTGCTAAGTATCGTGTTTTCCGCTGGATTTGGTGAGACAACCAACCTTTCTATTTTCCACGTACCAAAATCCGTTTTCATAGGAAATAGTTAAGGCCGTTTTTTTTTAAATAAACTTTTCCATCTCTCGACTGAACCAATTATAATAATAATGAAAACCTTTATTGTGTAAAGACTTTTTGTTGTCCATATTATTTATTGTCCATAAATTATTTCGTCCCAAACAGCTCACTGAGCCCCTTGCTCCCACGAGAGGCCAGTGGCCTGAATTATGAGGTAAATACCTTATAAATGGTAGCAGAGCATGTTTTGGGACGAAATAATTTAAATTGGTTCAATGAAAGATTTTGAAAGATTTTGGGCCCGTACGTGGAAAATAGAAAGGTTGGTTGACTCACCAAATCCAGCGGAAAACACGATACTTAGCACCACTTTAGAAATTCTTAGAAAAAGGGAAAATTAAATTAAAACGGAAAGGAGCGGCGAACTGAGTAACCTCCCCGAAAGCTCCAGCCAACACGAGGAAACTGATGCCTAAAGGGAACAGCCCGCGCCATCTCTTGGGCGCTCCTGAAACGAATCAGGCCCCGAGAGTTCTCCCGTGACAGTTCTCAAACTAATAAAAATCATTCAAAATCGGAGAGGCGAATGGGTAACCGTAGTCATGCTGGAGGTAAATGAGGTATAATTGTGAAAAATTCTAAAACATGGGGTAAAGCAGAGACCTGGGAATCCTTCGCAAGAAGGACATCCGAATGTTGTTTCCTTCCGCTGATTTTTGCTATAACACACCGTGCATCGTTTTTTTAGGGTCCTTTTTTGGGGGGTTTTAGGCGATAAATGGGGCAAGTGGATAGAAATACTGGGAACTTTGGGGGTTTTGATCGGTTCAGGCAGCAAGCATCTCACTATATTCTCATGAAAATCGTGCAAATCAAATCTTCCCCTTGCTGTTTTTTTTTTTTTTTTTTTTTTTTTTTGTACAAAAAGAAGGCGTTGTTCAGCATTATAATATAATGTGTGAAACATGTAAGCATACATGTAATACATATTATGTAAAACATGTAAGCCAAGTTTCTTGTACCACCTGATTGTTTTGTGACCTTCAGGGTATAAGACAACATTTGGTTCTGACGGTCGACCCCTTTCATGTGCTTATTATGCTCGATTATCATCTCGGGTTTTATTTTTTCCCGTCTATAGTGTATCAACTCCAGTTGACATGACTACGCCTACCGTTCCAACTCCTTGGCAACACCAACCCTTTTTGGGGCCAGTCTCGGACTGTCCCCAAAATTAATTTGTTATAGTACATAACACTGTCCATATTTGTTGGTAGTGGTTGTCAGTTGCCCCCCCGTATTCACTTGAAATAGCCAACACTTCTCGCCTATCCCTCCATTTGCACACTACAATGTCTTCTTTAGCGTGCCTGGTTTCAGTTTCCTCTTTTTTAGTTTTCTCGTCACCACTTCAACAGGGTTCATTCATTCATTATTCATTATAAATTTATTTGTATAAGTCTTACGACCATTACAAAGAGTGGCATGAAATATGATTAATATACAGGAAAGAAAAGAAACAAGAAAACAAGGAAAACACTGTGTCACAGCAAGTGTGAAAAACGAAAACTTATCCACTTGGTAAAACGAAACTTATCCACTTAATATTAGGTAGGTATATCACTTCAAAAAAAATGTTCAGTACAGTTTATATTCTTAAACCTAACACAACACATTAATATATCAAGATAGCAGAGCAATAAACAACCATCCACCACCTAGCTCAAAAAACGCGATCTTCCCTTCAACGAAGCATTCACAAATGAAAACAAACAAACTGCCTCCTTTTTCCCTTCCATCTTCAAGATATTGCTGAGGTGATGTAAGGACATTGCTTTGCATCTGTAAAAGACCCGCCTCTCGTTTCGTGTCCCAGGACAAGCTCTCAGAAAATGAATGAGGGAATCCTCTGCCCCGCACACATCCGCACATATAGGGCACTCCGCCGTTACATCGAAGGATGCCATCAGCCCCCCGGAGTACACCGAACACCACTGAGCACCAGCCAGTCTGATTTGGCACAACAGTCTCTTGCAATGGTAGTCCAGGTCGAGGTTCAGGTAGGCTGCCGGCGCACCGTCAATTGGGGCCCAAAACCTGTACAAATGGCTAAACGAGGACGCCGTCACCCTACTCTGATCCTGCAGCCAACATCTTCTGGCGAAACCGTCCATTATTTCCCGACGACCGGCACTTAAACGGACGTAGTCCTGCGAAAGCCACAAAGCCGCGCACCCAGCCTCCTCAAGAAAATTACCCAGATACGTGGCCCAGTTATACCTTACATGCACGCCCCTCATCGCTAAGTCCAGCAAACGAAGGAAACAGATCCGGGGTAAACGGCCCTCCTCCATCCGGCAGATCCTAAACCACCACCCCAGCGCTCGATTCACCACCTGGACCTTCGTATGAGACAGCCCAAACTCAAGTCGCACCATGTAATCAGGAGTGTTCCGAGCCAAATAGAATGCCGATTTGAAAGCCCGGACCTGTACCCTCTCAACCACCTCCAAATATGAAAAACCCCAGACTTCGGATGCGTATAGGGTCGTCGCAAAAGCCACCGAACTCAAAACCCTGAACCAAGCATCGAGAGCACTAGTGCCGGTCTTACTTAATATAGGGAGCAACGTTCCGGCCGCCGACTGTCCCCTACGTCTCTGTGCGTTGGCGTTCTCGGCGAAAGAACCATTATTCCTAAAAACCACTCCCAGGTAGGTATACCTTCGAGCAGTTGTGATCTGTCCAGCCCCACATTGGAAGGAAATATTTCTGAAACTGTTTGTTTTGCTGAAAATCAGAACATTGGACTTATCGTAGTTTATTGATAGGGAGTTGACACGACAGTATTCGTCAAAAATTCTCAGGGTCTTTTGCATCCCAGAAAAACTGTATGCAAATAGGGCCAAGTCATCTGCGTAATGCAAAGAAAGTATCAACAGGGTTCCCAATTCTTTTGCTTTGAAGCGTGCCAGTGTTATAAACCTTTTTTCGAAGGAGTTTTTCGGTCAAATCCACAGAATTGTAGAAATTGTCCATGACCAAGCCCCTCCTTCCCTTCCATCAATCTGTTTACTACCTTTTCACTGTGCCCCTGCCCACTCACATATACATCTTTGGTCCCCCCATAAATATGAATTTTCTAGACCAAACCATTCGGCTCAGCCAGAACATATAATTTCATTCCATATTTATGGCGTTTACCCTGGGTGTATTGACGCCATTGAAGTCGGCCACGCCACAAAACCATGCTCTCATCTATCAAAAGTTCCTCGAATCATGTGTAATTTGCTCCATTCTCTCATTGATACCCCACTATTGGTTGAATTGTGAATGTCGGATTTGAGGACGACTGCGCTCTTTCAAAATGCAAGCAACGGAGAATCAGCGCGGTCCCGCGCCATAAATTTTGGAAATGGCAATTTGAACAAATAATTGGTCCTCCAACAATCGCTCAGAAAAGTTTTCAAGTCTCCTACTGTGACATCTTTCCACTGTGAAATTGTTGCTGAAGGCCCTTCAGTTTGAAACAAAACATGTTTGGCATACTCATTTGTCTCATCCACGATAAAGTTATAAAATAAATCGGAGAAAAAATATTCAAAATAACCATAAGGAGTGTCCTCGACTGGAGAGAATTTCAAACCAGTATTGCCGGTGATTGGTATTCTGGCTAGTCCTGAAGGTGGATCGACGTGCCATTTTCCGGACGACATCTGCTGAACAGTTTCATCATCACTATCAGGCTCATCTGGTTCTTCTGAGACGTTCCCTTGATGGGCTTCTTCAGCAGGGCTGATCTGGAGTTCATGTCCAACGTCAGATATTTCAGGAACGTCGATGGTTGGTGGATCCTAAAATCCGATCAAAAAATGAAAATGTTTTATAAACTTTAGTTAGGTACCTGCTTATTATGTAGGTACTATCATTTAGCCTATCTTATAGGAAATTGTCTGATACCTGTTGCACATCATCATTGAAATTCTGGAGGATGCTAGGATCGTCTTCCCCAGACGTATTCTCTGTTGGGCTCAAGTCTATAATTGGGATGTTTTCTTCTTCACCAACGTAAACAATTGCAGACACAAGTGGATGAAGGTGCTAAGTAACAAAAGTAAAATGTCAAGAAAATTGAGTTTGCATACTTGCCTATTTCGTTTGGTTCGGAATTTTTCACTTTTTTTCTTCTCCAAGGTGTTGCTAAGGTGTTGTCAATCATGCACTGATGACAATAAACCTAATATTTTGAGGATTAGCTGAGCTACGCGCTACCACATGAATTTTCGAAAAAATGTTACATAGCACCTTCTTCCACTCGTGTCTTCAATTATTGGAGAGGGGAAGCGGTCTTGGGGCTCTTGTCCCTGAAACAGAGAAATCAAGTATATTTGTTATCATCCAAACAATGTAGGTAATGGTTTCAATTAGGAAAAAAAGTACGAACTGATGGGGTATAGAATACTGCAACATTGTCGGATTCTTCATCTTGGGAAAAAAATCTGGGCCGTGTGAGGTCTTGTACCTGAAACATGAGGCCAGACTAACGGATGCCCGTCAAAATAATACTTAACTTATGGCGGGGAAAAATCGCCTAGGCACTTACTGGGGAATTAGGTCCTCCTAAAATTTCTTCTTGGACATCATCGTTGACGTGCTCAACCTGTAGTAACGGTCCCACTCCGGAATCTTGATTTTCTTCACTTCCCATTCGGAATCGAATAACTTATTCCGTCATCAGATTCATCACCCAAAATTTCTAGCAATCTTTGTACGTCGTCGTCAGTATAAAGACGTTTCGTCTTAGGCTCGGGATATTCCAGTTTCCTCTTTGCCTTTGGCGGCTCTGGATCGTTCATCTCAAAATTTGGGTAGTGTGAGAAAGAGTAAACATCTTCGTATATATACCAATCAGTTGATGAGAAAAAGAGCCAGTCCATGGATTTGGAGTTGACTCGATAGAAATAGTCGAAGCTTGAGCGGTAGCTCCAAACTAAACAGGGTAGAATATTGAAACAGCACCGATTTTCAATCCAAACGATGATAATTATTAGTGAACAATCGAACAAAAACACGAGTGACGTTTGCACGTTGACATGACTATCACAGCCAAGATAACACGTGAAACCGGGACAAAAGCGACTGCGGCGCTTTCTGTAGGTAGCTAGGGTAACTAACCACAGAATAATACAACAAGGAATTAGCTCTTTCATCAGGCTAGGACGAGAGTATAGGCTAGGACGAGAGTATAGGCTAGGACGAGAGTATAACGTTCTCTGCAGAATGAAAACCTTGACGTATACGCTACGTCATCCGCCTTGTGGGAAGAACCTCCATGACGTGGCACATACGTCATCAGCACTGGACGTGCTAGGGCTGAGGTACGCTCACCAGACACGCTTCTACCTATTAGTGTGTTCTGACTGGGATATGGTGGGGGCGTGAAGGGTCTTGTTGTCCCTGCTGATTGGCGGGCTGCGGGGGCTCCTCCTGGCCCGTTTCCCTGGTCGTGGAGGCAATCAATTGAAGGCCTGGAGATAACCAATATAACTACTTAACTAACTTGCCGACGACCTAGAAACTTGAAATTGTAAACATTGGTCGAGGATGGAAAACAATGCAATATTCACTCGGTTTCTTGCTTGTGAAATTGTTGAAGCTGGGTTAAACAACACCTATTTGTTTAAACAAATTACATTTGGCTAATGAGTGAGAGACTTGAAATTTCAAACATGGGTCAACAATGGATGACAATGGAATATTCACACGGTTTCTTGTCTGTAAAATTGTTTAAAAATACCTATAAACAATACCTATTTAAACATGGGTCGGTATCTCCAAGTAATTGGATGGTAGGCAATGCGAAACGGATCTCTCACTGCAGAATCTGCACCGCATTCTGCTCTCTTAACAATGTGCTTACAGGGCGTAACTTGTAATGTAGAAGGATCTAAAATTGTATTGTTTTAATTCATAAACATGAAAAAAAAATTAATTAAATTAATTTTGATTCCTTCTTTAGTTTGATTATCAGGGTTAATAGACTTATAGAGTTCGGACTATTATACGTAGTAAAAGATAATATTTTGCATTTCAGACATTGGCAGCTAAACAGGATGTGCAATGCATGGGGGATTTACTGGCCCGGTCAGATTCTCATCAATATACAGAAAACCGATTGAAATCTGTCACCCGGACATAAGACTTAAAAACAGAAAATATTAAATTAATTTTAATATATTGAAAACATGTTTTTTAATATATTAAAACAGACTGAACAATATAAAATAATTGTTCATGGTCCTTCTACAATTTTGAGGGCGGATCGTTTGTGGCTATGGATATAAAATATTATTGAAATACTTGGAGTGAAAAATGTAGGGCGCAGCCAGTAAATAATACAAGTAGACATTCTGGATGAATCCACAGCTAATTTCAATGATTTGGAAATGGGACAGGTCATCTATGATAGTTGCGTATTTGATTTGGGCGGTTTTTTTTTGTTACCCGAAAATTCAAAATATTGAATATTTGTTTTAGTTACGTTGTGTATAATAAATCGTCAGTGGCACGAAATTGTTTCCAAAGCAGGGGGTCCCGGGAAAATGTTTGAGAAACAGGGTACTAAATGTAGTGTTTTCAACTAATTTTAACATCATTCTACACAATAATTTACCGGTATCACATCACGAATTTTCGCCATCAGGGTTTTTCTTTCTGCTGCCTCATCACCGTGTGGATAAAACCCATCGTGGGGGGATGGCCGGAATGCTTAAATGCTCTGCGGTATTGCCGCTCTACACAAACCGGGCGTGTGACTGACGTTGCTTCCCACGAAAAACCTAGAAAACACCCGATGCGGAGTTTTGACCAGTAGAAGATTCTATTTTGCAGCAGTACGAATTTGGAAATCCACAAAGATGCTCAAAATGGCTTATAATTCTCTGTTTAGTTAGTTGACATGGAGTGTTTAGGGTTGTAATGATTTAAAAATCTGTGTGACGAAAAAAATGCAATGTATTTTGGAACACTTCCCGAGCTGGTAGTCTTGAAATTTCGTATAAAGCATTCGTTTGGAATCTAGTTGGCTGAATATACCTCGCTTTCAAGATCGGACCGCTATTAAGGGCATGCAGGACCTTGTTCTGGAAGTTGTTGAAGGATATCTCGGGCTGTGATTGACTAAATTTAGTTTTGAAATAAATTTCTAAAATCACTGTATTAGTAAGAAATTGGGCCTACGTTGTCCGATTTTTGAAATTCAGAGAATACATTTTTTTATAATTTGTGGCTAAATCTTTTTATTGAAAAAACGAGACGAGGGGGCATTTTTGGAAGGCTATTAGACCGCAAAATGCAAACATCGCAGTTAAAACATGTAAAAAAAAATTTCTCAATTTTTCGATAAATTTCTCGTAAAAGCTCCGTTCAAAGCTGCAAGTCAATCACATCCTAAGATATCCTTCAAAAACCTTCTAACCCACGTCCTGCAGGGCAGTTGAGAGAGAGGGTGAAATACAGAAAAAAATATATATAACTTTGTTGCTGGTTGACCTATCAACTTGAAATTTGAACTACAACTTCTTTAGGATGGTCTCATCCGAATTTGAGAATAAGGTGCTCGTCACATCAGCTGAGTAATAAACCTCAGCTTAGCATTGCTACTAGAAGTAAATAAATGATACTGTAGGTGTGATACTGTGTAAGGAGTTTTCTTTTTCATTCGAAAAGACAGATCCGATCATTCTCCCATGGAGCAAGAGGAGAATGTAAGGTTTTTTTAAATTATAGGTCATTGTTCTGTATACCCAAAATTATAAAAGAGAACGGTTCAAATGGCATGAAATAATATGGGTTGGAGCTGGCCTGTTCCCAGTTGGTCGCATATAGTTTTCTTTTGACCCCGAGGGTATCCGTGGAAAACCTATTCTTTGAGGCCAAATGTAGGGAGTGTTAAGAAACTACAGAAATCGGTATAAGCATTTTCCACTCCGTTCTGGGCCATCCGTGAATCGCAGTAGACCTGAACATTGTTCCTGTATACTACATCGTCAATCTCCATCAAAAAGTTCTGAGCTCTCTCTTATTTCTCCAATCTCTTTAACCTTTGTCCGCTGGTGCTAGCGGCAAACTTGCAGCATATTTGAAAAGCAGCGCTCAAATTATCTCCAATGATCGGCTCGAAATGGGTACCTATGTATTCTCTACTTGGGGTCTGCTCAGCAAGATGACAGGTATCACGTCGCTCACACATGGGGTCCGCAACAACCCTCCGAATTTCAACAAGTTATTACTTTTCAAACTTTTTGTCAGCAAAATGTAAGTAAATCTTCACTATTTTATAACTACCAATAAGTTTGTGGGGCTGTTTCTGTAGTTTACCTTCTTCTAACTAATTCATGTTTTCCCTTCGGAATCCTAGGTGAATTGGAGAGGTAAGAAGAAGAGGATAGGGAACAAATAGTCTTTGAAATTGTCAGGCTTGGGACTGGCTAATTTAAAAATAAACCTAGTCCTCGATGATTTTTCTTCCAATCTAAAGCAACAAAAAATTCCTTCTCTGTCATCGAAAACTTTGAAGGAATAAAAGAGATAAAAAAAAGAAGTAATAGAGAAAAAATTATAATGAATTTTTCACAGCAGTCGTTAAAATTGACGACCGCTGTCTTCCAAAATCTATTTTTAAGCCCGCCTTAGCCAGTCTCAAGCCTGGGTTGCGAAAGGGCGAGGGAAAATAAATCACATGGCCTAACAAGATACTTTGGATACCTACCCACCTGCCTAAAACCACGTCTAACTAAAAGTGAACTGATCAAGAGCCAGGATAAGGTGATTTTTCTTGAAAACGACCATGTTTCAGGCTGTAATCCCAGTTTAATCAAGTCGAATAAAAAAAACTGATATCACCGCGTGATTCAGTGTCGAAAAATAATGAAATTTCATGTGCCACACTGGGGTTTTTCCGTCTCATCGAAATTTCGACCAAACGCGATTAGTCCAACTTTGGGCGCTTCTGGACGCTCCTAGGTGCGCACAAACAAAAAGGTCGTCGAAGTAAAAAGTTCGTGAAATTTCACGTATAATTGCGCGGCGCACAAAAATGTGATCGTTGAATTCTTTGTAAAAAATTAAGGGGACGTTACTTAGATGTGTTTTTTGCTATCTCTCTTTATATCGAAATACGTTCATTAAGAACCACCCTGCATAGTATTATATGAAAGATAGTCCACCCAGTTCGTTTCTATCGTGCTAGTGGATTGAAGAAAACCAATAAAAAATAATAATTCAGGGATCTCCGGCAGTTTGCCGCACCACGAGCGCCAGTATGACTCGCCGGAGCGTCTTTTCAATATCTCATAATTTCTCAAATGACTCCTATTTATCTTCAACATTCCAATCTCTTTCATATTCCCCTTTATACCTCCCATCAATCCTATTTCTCCATCCCTCTGATCTCTCTCTCTCATCGCTAAATATGCTATTGCAATGGCTTTAGAATTTGTACTACATTGTTTAAAATGTCTTCAATGGAAATCCGTTTTAGAGCACTGTGAGTTTTAACAAAACATGTACGAGTATACGTATGAGTCATTCTAGACGATAAGTGAGTAACCATATAAGAAGTGGTAAGTGAAGGTGTACGAAGATGAGAAAATTTGAAAAAAAACCAGTTGGCCCGATTTGTGTTAATGTAATTTAAAAATACTCCATGAGGATTCCACCGGAAATTACTCAGCGAGTGGGTCCAGAGACTTTAAATAATGAGTGTATAGATATGGAATGATGTTCCCTTTCATCGCTGTTTCCCTCCAGGGAAGTTCTTAGAGGCGTTACAATTCATTTCTCGATTAGACAAAGGATTTATTTTTCAACAATGATTTACCAAAATATTTTTGGATGTATGTATCTGCAGAAAGGAATACACTATTAATTTACGAGTAGTGTGATTCTCGTACATCACCTCCGAACAGCCCTATTCTAGACAAAGGTGAAAGTTTCGACAATCTACAATAGTCGATATGCCCTACAGAACATCTACTGTACAGAAAATGACAAACGGTTACGGAATAATTCGCAGCGTGTTTCTTCTATAAAAAGGTTTGTATGTTGGTATTCAAAGTCTAACTGTTGCGCAGCAGAATCATGTACCATACCATAATCGGAATCGGCATGATCATGTTTTCAAAGTCCCCGAAGCGCCCGATATATGTCTATCGGCAACTCCGCACAGCATTTAAGCAACTCCGGCCATCCTCCGCGATGGGTATCTTCCACACGGCGTATCTTTCTCAGCAGCGCGCTGCAGCGGTCCGGAAAAATTATAAATAACCCCAATCCCCCCAAAAAACACTTCGTGTAAAAATCAAGGAAGGATTTTGAAATTGGTACGGTGCTTGAGAAGTGGTTAGGACATCTCTTTCTTACACGGACTGTTTATTGGGGGTTATCACCTGTTGTTGAGTTGTAGACCTGGAGAGGCAATATGCAAGAAAAAGAAAGCAATTTATTAAATTAAACAAATTAATAAAATTATTAATTAATTATTTATTATACATTTATAAAATATATATTAATCAATAAATAATAAAATAAAATTAATTCAAACACTTGAAGATCGTCAAGTTCCTGGTAAGCTCCCTTTCCGCTGAAACCTACAGACCGATTTTAGTCATCAGGAAGAAACTCATATTTTCGTTTTTCCAGGGCGATCCCAATGGTTTATTATTAGAGATAATGCATGAAAACCCGCCCCAGTTCAAATGTCTGGAGGAAACGTTTAGCAAATCGCTAACCCTTGGAAATTTCGGATGGAACGAGGTAGTTTTCCGTTCCTATTTGAATTCGGAGAACTTTTCAAGACCAACATGAGCCGAAGGCGGAGCCGTCAAAAACATGAGCGTGAATCAAGCGTGAACTCCCGGCCAATTTCCATTCTGGGGAACAGCTGATTCAAACAGACATGATCTTGAGATTTCGAGTTTGACGTTCTGAGATACTTTTCGTGTCCACGGGCAAAAGGTTTTCGAATCTTTGTTGGTTCTTGCTGTAGGCACAAGTGAATCCCCAGAATTATTTAAATGCAAATAAATGGTAAATTATTTACCATTATTTTATACATAATTCATATAAATAAGGTAGGTATCATTGGGTCATACCGGAATTATCCGGAATCATACCGGAATTATCCGGAATCATACCGGAATTATCCGGAATCATACCGGAATTATCCGGAATCATACCGGAACAATCCATGAACTACTTACCGATAATCACCACCGAGTCAGCTTTTCGAACAATATTTTTATACCTGCAGTTATGGGGCTTACTAGGATACTGTAGATATACGGAACAGTGATCCAGACAGAAGGGCAATCTATACAGATACTAATAAAACGTTGTGGATAAATGCGATTTTTGCACTGTACGTATTTTGATTCGGAAATTCGAGGAGGGGTGTTAGAATACAATTTTTGAAAATGACTTCAACTGATTCATAATTCTTATATGAAATTTGTTATCGTTTCAAATGAGAAATTTGAGTCATGGGTATATTTTAGATAGTCTAAGTTATCAAGATTTCCCGACCTACTGAGTACAGTAAGCCCGCGATAAGACGAAATCATTGGGTCAGAGCGATTAGTTCGAGATGAGCAAATTAAGCGAAGGAGGACAAGGTTGAGTGAGCGAAGTGGTGATAAAACCGTCAAAAATTGTGATGTTTCACAATAAATTATCATTAACAATAAAATATTCGTCAAAGTGCGTATAAATTAAGGAAAGCGGTTGTGTTTTGAACTCGAGGCAAGAACGAGGGTGTGTCGACAAGGCTGGTCAAGAAAATGGGACATTGGAATCCCTTGCCTGCTTGAACCATTTCAAGAGTTCTTTTTAACGTCCTACTGATTAGCTCTCCTCTATCATTTCCCTGAGCTCTGTGAATCTGCTGCCACTGCAGTATTCATCTATTATTTATTATTTATTATTGTTGACAACGTCAATTCCGAATTTTCGTTTCAATTTCGTTTCAGAGTTGTTTCGTCCTGATATCGACAGACGAGTTAAGGTCCCTCTTAACTCTTTCACTAATTTTCACGAAACAACAGCACATACCACGATAAACAGCTTGATACTGGTGGATCGTTCAAATAAGGTCAATATTCGTCAGAGCAAACCAGAGACACTCGGTACTCTGTTCCAAAATATTGTTCAAGCATGTCCTATCCGAAGAAATTGCTCCATGCGTAATTAATTGTTTTATTACCTATGTCTCAAGGTTTCGGGAGGGTGGGAGGGGGGGGGGTGTTCCAGTCCCCCTGGACACCACTCTCTGCGCTTAGCCACTGCGATTCAAGTCAACTTTTCTCGACATGACGAATTTTTCCGTGATTGGAGCAAAATACTGAAGGTTGAGTGAGAGAAACAAGTGCTTTGGAGGTAGAAATGAAGGTAGACAAATCAACGCTCAACAAGTAATATTAATTTATTCAACATACCGTCAAGTGAAACGTATATTACAAAAATGTCCCTTGATCTAAATTGTCCTAAATGTGAATGAGTAAATTACAAGAGGAACGATCCATGCGCTCCACTAAACACTTATAATATATATATCATGGGAGAGCAACACTGCTCGAACCATTCGTCAGGAGAGGCCATCTGCATTGGTATGAGTCGGGCCATCTGCATTAGGTTGAAGAAGTGGATCACGCTGGCCCAAGAGCGTATCACGGCACTGCAGTGGTTGGGCATGACAATTTTACTCCGGGTCGTAAATTTCTGCAGTGTTCATACACTCGTGACTAGCTGTTAAGTATATAAATTTTACCACTCAAGCATCACTCCTCTGCGCATTCATTGGAGCAATCATCGTCCGCTGGTTGGTTCTATAATCATCTATTTCTGCACTGTCTTGTCTGTTGTGACCATCAAATCCTCCCATTGCATAAAGCATGTCGTCAACAACTGCCACACTCACGTAACACCTTCGGGCATTCATTGGTGCGATTTCTCTCCAGGTTTTGGTCACCGCGTTGAAACACCTACTCGAATTGAAATAATACACAGACAACGTCGAGCAGACGCCCACTCTCTCTCCCACGCCTCGCGAATCTAACTGCCTTCTATCAATTGAATCTATTCTGCCTTCCTTCTTCCAATTTTCTCTGAGCTTTGCTTTTCCCTTTCATTTCGTTTCTATTCTATTTTTCCGAGCTTCGTCTCAAGACAGCCTCTTTTTTCTGTTCTCTTTTTCATTGATCAGGTATCATAATTATTTTTCAACTTTTTTTCATTTTCAGGAGGTATTCCTTATTATTTTCTTCCCACTGCAGACATACTTTATTTGTTTTCTTATTATAATCGTTGTTTCCCTTATTTTGTTTCTTATTCCATTATTTTCCTTTAGTTTATTATCGTTAGTTTAAGCCTACGGGTATTTTTTCGGTAGGAAAATCCTACCTGTCTGTAGCAGAGTCTGCTTAGGGTGAATCTCTGGCTCACTTCTCACTCATTCTCACTTCAGCCGTCTTGCGGGTAACATCGTTTAACAATATCGTAATATCGTCTAGCTTATCTGTATTTCTCTTGGTTCAGTGTTATTACTAGAACTATCTACTATCTAGAACTATCTAGAATCTACCTATGAACTGACTATTTTACTGAGGTTGATATTTTTCGCATGTAATTGCGTCGTTCTTTATCTTCAAAGCGCCTCCGAGTCACCTTACGAGTTTCTTATCATCATTTCTCTCATCATCGATTGTTGACCATTATGTTCTGCCGTAAGTGTGGTGAGGCTTGTTTGGTTGTGGAGGCTATTCGCTGCTCCGTCTGTAATTTTTCTTTTCACTTCGGCTGTGTTGGCCTTCCCGAAATGAATTTCAGAAACATGTAGTAAGATCGGTGTGGTAAGTGCCTAGAGTGTAAATCTGGACCTGTTACTCCTGATTTTTGCTCTCAGTCTGACTTGAAAGCGTTGTTCCAGAAGTATACTTCGGACATCAAGACCTCATTAGAGGACACTATTAGGTAGGCCTGAAATTAAAAAACACGTATATAAGTTACATACCTAAAAACCCCTTATAATTGTATCGCACGACCCCCGTTTAGCACAGCGTTCTTAGATTGCAACCTCTGCTGAGGACAGCACTCTTAAATGATATGTAGATTATATATAGGGCCTCGCTGCGCCGAGCAAGTCAGTCTCCAGTATTCCGTCGTAAGAGCATTGTCTAACCTGTACTCTGTTCAATTTAATAAAGTCCTTTTTAAAAAGGTATTTTTCTCAGTTAATAATTTGAGTGGCGCAGTCGGTAGGACCCGTCGAAATTTCGCGAACTTATCACCGCGAAATTCGTCAAACCCTGACTAATCGGCGTGGAACCTTCTCAACCAACCTACTCCTGGGACTCCTTGCAGCATGTTCACAGTAGCACTGTAAGTAAAAATCGACGGAATTTTATTTTTGGGACCATTCCCTGTTATAAGTCCAAATTGGAATTTGGCTATCTTCAATCAACGACGTCCTTCGTCTACTTAACTCTAAACGAGTTCGCATTTATTGCATTCATCGCATTTACTGCATTCACCGCATTTACTGCATTTACTCAACTCTGAACGAGTTCGCATTTACTGCATCTTCAGTGACGCCTTCAAACTCCTGTCGGTCGTCCCGCATTTACTCCCGAGACGAATCTTTTTCCTGTCCGCTTCGCCGCCGAGCGTCTTATCTCACATTGAAAGACCCTCCGACGCAGTTCTCAGAAAATCATCCCGTCTCTCTCTCTCAAGACATCGCCATCTCATTTCGAGATCCTTTTTCTGTACGAGGACATCACTCTTCAAGAACTTCGCGACGTTCCACAACAAATCGAAGTTCTACCCACATTCTCTTATTACGATATAATTAATCGTACTTAATTACTCTTTGCATGATAATTTTAAGTCCTTTCAGAACATTTAATTAATTTGTATATTGTGTCTTGGAACAATTGTGTCTTTTAGAACACTCACACCAACACCAAAATTGCGAAATCATTCCCAACATACTTAAACACAAAACTTGATTCATATTACAAGATTCTTTTTGACATTCCTCCAACAATAATGGAAGGTGCCGAAGAACTCACTAGAACCATTGAAAGACAAAATGAACAGATCGCTCAATTACAAGCCCAAATGAACAATTTACGAACACCCCTTAACGAATCATTTGTGCCCCGAGAAGGAGGACCTGCCATCCCTGTCTTTCACACATTAAGGAAAGAACACCTAGATTTACTCCCCAACTTCAACGGCGAGCCCGAAACATTACACCACTTTCTAGATATCGCTAGGAAATTAAACGACCGATTTTACAACACTGTCGACCCTAACGATTTTCAGAACGTAATGCTTATTGCGGGCATTAAAGCAAAAATCTTACCCCCCGCCTCAGCAATAGTCTTTTCTAGTGCAACCGACACATTTGATCAAATTCAAGAAGCACTCTTAAGCTCTTACACAGACAGGCGCGACATATACACTTTGTCCATAGAACTGACTAAACTCAGGCAGAACGAAGGAGAATCACCCTTCTCGTTCCATGACAAAATCCACAAACAACTGAATTTGATCACTGCATACCTACAAAACCACGACGATGACCATGCCTTAGTTCTTATGAATCATTATGAGAAATTGGCTCTTAGGTGTCTGTTACTCAACCTCAGGGAACCCCTAGGAAACATTCTCCGAACTAGGCAACCTCCAGATTTGAACACTGCTTTAGGATGGATGACCAATGATTACCAATTATTGTGTAATCCCCCTAACAGACCAAAGCCATTCCCCAACAAAACCTTTCAAAAACCCAACAACTTCAAACCAACACAAAACTTCGCTAACCGACCTTCTTATGTCCCTAATAATAATCAAAATCAAAATTGGTCCAGAAATCCAATGCCCTGGAACCCTCCAAACTTCCAGAATCAAAGACCAATATTTCCAAATCAGAAACCTGCGTTTCAACCCAATAAGCCAGGACCTTCGAATTCAAGCCCTCAAAAACCACCATTAAATGACAACAGAACAACTCAATACCAAAAACCATTCTTCCCTGGCACTGTTAGACGTAATTCTCAAATTAATGTTCCTAACCCCAACCGTGGAAACATGCCAAACCTTCATAATCTAGAGGAAGAGTACTATTGGGAACCAAACACAAACTATGACAATGAACCATACACACCAGACGAACCTGACTACCAAAACTCGTACAACGAAGACTCCCAACTCACTGAACAAAACCAACCTACTCCTTTTTTAGAGGACAACAGCCTCAACGAAGAACCACCAACGTAACTGATCCCCCAAAACAATTCAACGAACAAGTGATACCCCTTATGAACTTAGAGAACAAACCAATCAGTGAACTACCCTACATACTAATGCCTGACTCCAACCTAAAAATACTTGTAGATACTGGCAGTACCAAATCTTACATCAACCCGGAAATAGCTCAAAAATTGTACCCAAATTTTAAGAAAGACGGATTTATAATAAAAACTGCCCATGGTAAATCCAGAATAGAATTCAGTACAGAAGTACCATGTGACGAATTATTCAGAATCAATAAATTAAAACTTAAATTTCATGTTTTTGCCTTCCATAAAAATTTTGACCTACTAATAGGTATGGATCACCTCAAACAAGTAAACGCATCAATAAATTTGAAAGAACACACGATAAAAACCCCCAACAATCTCATCGAAATTCATTACTTAAACACCATGATCCCAGAAATGCATCTTATTGACGGACGCACCATCCAGCAAATTAAAATCCAAGTAAAAAACATCAAAGATGGAGAAGCTATCCTACCCTACCAAAAATTCGGAAGGATAGAAATCCCACAATCCCTGGTAACCATACGAAACTACCAAACTTACGTCCGCGTAACAAATCCCGACAGTGAAATTTCTGAGCTAATCCAAACCAAACCGATCGAAGTAGAAGAAATTGACGAATCTTTTGAAAAAACGATAGAAGAACTTCATAATTACTCTGACGATACAGAACCCGACTTAAACGAACTAAGAATGGAACATATGAACGAAGAAGAAAGACTTGCAATTTCCAAACTAGTTAAAGAATACCCTGATATCTTCCACAATAACGAACACCCTTTGTCCTTCTCCAATACGGTCAAACACGACATTAAGACATCAGATGAAATCCCAGTGTATACCCGAAACTATAGGTTTCCCGAAATCTTTAGGAAAGAAGTCGATGATCAAGTACAAAAACTTTTACAACAAGGCATTGTACGTCATTCCGATAGTCCATGGAACGCTCCGATCTGGATTGTTCCTAAAAAGATGGATGCCAGTGGCAAACGGAAGTTCCGTATGGTGATTGATTATCGTCGCCTAAATGAGAAAACAGTGGAAATAAAATATCCCCTTCCACAGATATCTCAAATATTGGACATGCTAGGACGCGCACAATACTACAGTATTATTGATTTAGCATCAGGATTCCATCAGATAGAAATGGCTGAAGACAGCATTCCCAAAACGGCTTTCAGTACGCCAACCCACCATCTTGAGTTCACGCGTATGCCATTTGGATTACGAAATGCCCCAGCTACTTTCCAGCGTGTTATGGACAATGTTCTCAGAGGAATTAACAACGAATTTTGCTGCGTATACCTCGACGACATTATCATATTTTCCACAAGTCTACAACAACATATAGACCACTTACGCGCTGTTTTCAACAGACTACGCAAGTCACGACTTTCCATTCAACTCGACAAGACTGAGTTCCTGAAGAAGGAAGTTGCGTACTTAGGACACATTATCACTCCTTCTGGTGTTAGACCAAACCCACAAAAAATTGACGCTATCCTAAATTACCCTATTCCAAAGACAACGAAAGAGATAAAATCATTCTTAGGACTGGTTTCGTATTACAGACGTTTCATTCGCGACCTCGCGAGATTAACCAAACCTATGACAAAATGTCTAAAAAAGGGAAACACCATCGACCCTAAAGATCCTGAATATGTTGACTGTTTCGAAACCTGCAAATCACTTTTAACCAACTCTCCCCTCCTGAAATATCCAGACTTCTCACAGACGTTCCATTTGACTACCGATGCTAGTAATGTCGCCCTAGGCGCCGTCCTAAGTCAGAATTTCAACGGTAACGACTTACCGATCGCTTACGCTAGTAGGACCCTCAATGGCACAGAAACAAAATACTCCACCATTGAAAAGGAACTACTTGCAGTCGTATGGGCAACAAAGTATTTCCGACCCTACCTTTATGGAAGACGTTTCATAATATATTCTGACCACAAACCATTACAGTGGCTTTTTTCCCTCAAGGAACCGAGTTCACGTCTATTCCAATGGAAAACTAGACTAGAAGAATTTGATTATGAAATCCGTTACAAAAAGGGAGCCCTTAATACTAACGCAGACGCCCTTTCTCGAGCCGTTCCTCTTAACAACAACGACATCGAGCTGTTAAGCGACATAGACGAAAATGACCTTTTGAGAAACAATCCTTTAACACCCCAGACACTCGACAGAATCACCAACGAAATTAACGAAGATGACAACAAATCACTCATTGTCAATATAGACTGCGACGAAAACCAAATTTCCGACAGACTATCAGACTTAACCATTCACTCTAACTACCTAGGTAACACTGTCATAACAATCCCAATAAAGGACGAATGCGTCAACAAATGCGAAAATCAAATTATAATCAAAATTTCAGATTTCCCCCCTAAAACACGGATGAAAATAGAGAAACCATTTGAAAAGTCACGAACAATAATAAATTTCGACCTTGCAAACCTCGAACAGGAAGTCATCAACTTTGTTAAGGAATATGTCAAACCCAAGACCAATTATGGCCTTTACTTTCACGACGACCATTTCGAAAGTTTTGTAAGAATTATGACCACTAATTTCAGACACTCAGAAATCAAAATGACAAAATACACCAAATACGTTCAAGAAGTTGAAAAGGAAGAAGATCAAATAAAGACCATAGAACTTTATCATTCGGGTACCACGAATCACAGAGGAATCGAGGAAACATTACAACACCTCAAAAGAGAATACTACTGGCCCAACATGAAAGTAATTATTCAAAAATTCGTGAACAATTGCGACACTTGCCTAAAATCCAAATACGATCGCAATCCACTAAAACTTAAGTACAACATTACCCCTACACCATCTAGACCTTTAGAGATAATACACATTGACAAAATATCTTTGGAAAACTCTAAATTCTTGACCGTAGTAGACTCCTTTTCTAAATTTGCACAAGCCTATCCTGTAAATTCCTCGAATAGCGTGGAATTAGTACAAGGATTAATTACTCACTTCTCACACCATGGCTTACCCTCTTTAATAATATCAGACAACGGAGCGGAATTTCATAGTTCATTAATGCGAGAACTAATGCAACTTCATGGAATTAAAATTCATTTTATCGCATCGCAACACCCCGACAGTAATGGAATAATCGAAAGATTTCATTCCACACTGATCGAGCACATAAGACTATACAACAATAGAGAGGAATTTAAAAACGAAACTGTGCGTAATAAAATCAACTACGCCATACTCGCCTACAACTCCACTATACATTCCGCAACAAAAATGACACCGTTTGAAGTATTATATGGACATTTAGAAAACAAAAGAATTTTAGACATCGACTTGGACCAAACATTCACTAACAATTTTATAAACCAACACCGAGATAAAATAGAATTGATCTACAAAAATTTAAACAAACTACTTCACGAATCAAAGGAACATACCATAGAAAATCTCAATAAAAAGAGAGAAGACCTACCCGACATTCCCTCTAAAGTCTACGTTAAAAACGTCCAGAAACAAAGCAAAACAAAAAACAAATACAATGAAGAAAATCTTAAAGAAATTAACCCCAAATTGAAAACAGCAAACATCATTACACGACACCACAATCAAAAGGAAAAAATACACTTATCCAATGTAAAACGGCCAAGAAAATTCCACAGCATAGAACTAGAGACAGCTTGGAACGAAAAACTCAATCACGAGGAAAAACTAGTCGAGAGGTTCAACTTGAAAATAACCCGAGCAGATCTTCTATCCCTAAAACCACCAAACTGGCTAAACGATAACATAGTTAACTTTTACATGGAGTTAATAATGGAAACCCTACCAAACGTATACTGTTTCAACTCATATCTGTTCGTATCCTTCAACCTTAGAGGCTACAACCGTGTAAGAAGGTACTCCAAAAATACCGACATCTTCGCCTTCCCAACGATAGTATTCCCAATATTTCTAAACGAACATTGGAGATTAGTCGTCGCCAAAACCCAAACAAAAGAACTCTCCTACTACGACAGTTTGAGCAAAGACGGAAGCCAAATACTAAATGCAATCTTTCAGTATCTAAGTCAAGAACATTTGGACAAAAAGGGATCACAATTAGACGAAAGCGAATGGAAGAAAATTCAAGTTGCATGCCCACAACAAAATAATTCAGATGATTGCGGAGTATACGCTTGTCAATTCGCTCGATTAATTCCCCAAAACCTACCGATTTCATCAGTAAAACCCGAAGAAATCATCCAAATAAGGAAGAAAATGTGTCTCGACATTCTTAAAGAACGATTAAATGTTACAGGATATTGACCTTCCTATCTGCCCCGATACAAGGAATCGAAATAGTCAATATTACGGCAAACCCAGGATTATTAGCCAGCGACCTAGGACCAGCCAAAATCATTGAAGGATACCACTCACTTACTCACCACTACGACTTATCCGACCTATTCGCCAGAACTCAGGAAATTAGAGCTACCTACATCCAAACCCTCCTAACAATACGAGAAGACCCTCACTCTTATGAACACGTACAACTATTAGTGACTACCATAAACTCAACCCTACAACAAATAGATGTTAAACTCGAAAATCTCCATATCCCCTTGCCCAAGAGAACAAAACGAGGACTCATTAATGGCTTAGGCTCCGCCATTAAATATATCACAGGTAACCTTGATGCTCAGGACCAAGAAAGATACGATGAAATCATAACACGATTACAAAAATCCCAAGAAGACCTTCAATCTCAAATTGACGATCAGTACTCAATAAACGAGGCCGTTCAGGCAAACTTCGAAAAAACCATAGAGTTATTTAATGCCAATAACCAAGAACTACGGAGAGAACTCAAAATTCTTAAAATTCAAAACCCACAATACTCAAAATTAAGCACAACCAAGTCCCTTTTAGAACATTATCAAATAGTCCTTAGCCTTTTTCTAAACGTCGTACAGGACATCGAGAACTCATTAATAGCTTGCCAATCTGGACACCTTCATCCTAGTATCATCAACTCTCACGACCTACTCCAAGAACTTACTAAACTATCTAAATATTACGGGCAGAAATTCCTAAAATTCGATAACAACAATCTGTTCGAAATACAGTCCTACATCAAAGTCAGATGTTACGTAGGAGTTTCAGAAATAATCTACTTTTTGGACATTCCTATTGTCAGCCCTGACCAATATAAATTATACCACTTGAACCCAATACCAACCATTGTGGACTCAGAATATTTAACAATAATTCCGACCACAAAATTCCTGTTAAAATCCGAAACTAGAGTCATTCCATTAATAAACTCATGCACTCCTGGTCACATACAATTGTGCCCCAACTTCCTAGTATCCCAAACCCCAGCTAAATGTGAAACAAATTTCTTGTTAACAAGCACCACTACTGAGTGCCAGTTCACCAAACTGATAGTAGACTCCAATTATGCAAACCTAATACCAGACATAAATAGGTATCTTTTGTTCCTACCGAAAGGAGATGTAATCACAATAATAAAACCAGACAACGTTGAATCCCGTACTCTTCACGGTATCTATTTAACATCACCTGGCAAACATCATATACTATATCATAATCGAACGCTTTTCGCACCACATAACGAATTAGCAGGAAAACCCCTCATTATTAGTTCAATGTCTGTACAACTTACCGCAAAACAAACACCAGACAGAGAAATTCACCTTAAAGACTTACAATTAAAAGACATACCTTCACAATATGTAAGACCAATTCAAAATTTCAAATTACTATCCCTGGCACAACCCAGCGTCTGGACAATAACCCTGTACGTCATACTTCTGTCAATACTTGTATATTCATTAAATCGCTACTGTAAACACACTAAGAAGATCCCCATTAGGTCTCCTCAAGAAATTGTATAAACTATTAATTGTACCACACCACTATTTCATTATCACGAAATTATGACCTCTGTTATTATTATTATATTATTCTTATTATTATTATTGTTATAATTATTGTGTTCATAATTGAAATAATTACTATGTTCATCTGTATTGTATCATATTGCATCTATTGTTTACTATTGTTTACTATTGTTTACTTTATTTGTAGTGTATTATTGTATCATGTACTAGGTCACTTTAATGTCCATAATACTCCGTATTATGATCATTCTTGAGGAAGGAGGAGTTACATACCTAAAAACCCCTTATAATTGTATCGCACGACCCCCGTTTAGCACAGCGTTCTTAGATTGCAACCTCTGCTGAGGACAGCACTCTTAAATGATATGTAGATTATATATAGGGCCTCGCTGCGCCGAGCAAGTCAGTCTCCAGTATTCCGTCGTAAGAGCATTGTCTAACCTGTACTCTGTTCAATTTAATAAAGTCCTTTTTAAAAAGGTATTTTTCTCAGTTAATAATTTGAGTTATATACACGTACAGATCTGTAGTTGAGAAACGTGTAGCTGCAATGGAATCTGAAATGAAGTCTAAAGTAAAGGATACCGCGCCAGGCCAATGTTCCAGCAAAGAACTTGAGGAAACTATTGTGGAATTCAATGAAAGGCATCGACGTAGTGGTGTTGAACTATCGATACTATCGATAGTCAGCGGGCTATCGATAGTACTATTGGAACCAACTGAAAACCCACATGTCCCCAGAAGAAAACACGTACTTAATGCAGGTGGAAATTGAACAAAATTACCTGAGAGGAAGAATCTACTCCTCTAGATGTTTTTCTTTATTCTTAATCAGCGCCAGTTTTGTATTAATATTTTTTGGTCTTCCAGCAGTTATTCCTATTAGAATTAGTATCAAAATGATCCTCAAGTTATTTTTTTAAATATATAGGTCTACGCAATTCAAGTGCCCACGAGTTTATCACTAGTTCGGAACATTCTTAACAAAGTTCATTCAACACAATTATCGTTCATTTCTAGCCTTCTTTCTTAATTGCCTTTTCCAGTTCTTTCCAGGCGAAAATGGCCAAACAAACAAAAATTTTAATCAGACATGATAATTTTTATTTATAAAATACTTGGGTTAAATAATATTTAACCTAACTAGGTCAATCAAAAAAAAAAAAAAAAAAATCACAACCTTAAATCGATATGTAAGTGACCTAACCATAAGTCGTTTTGGTTACCTACCAAGGAACTTTTATATTTTTATTCAGCAATCACTTTACCTACTAAAAAAAAAACTAATGAAAGACGACGACTGACGACAACTGACAATACAAACTGAGGCCAGATTTGATAAGACATTTGAAAGGAGACGGGGGTTTAAACTATCGATAGTACTATCGATACTATCGATAGTTTTTGGAAAAACCATCGACACCATCGGAAACCGAAACTATCGATAGTTGAACACCACTACTGCGACGGTTGACGGCAATTTGTTGTTTCAGGGGATTCGTGAATCTCATCACCTTTGCTGTTGCTTCGTGCGATTGAGGATACTACCGCGAATTCCGGAGAACTTCAAAAGTCCATACTTTAAAAAATAGGAACCAATTGCGACTGGGAAAACTATTCGGCTTAGAAATCAAATACACTGAATTCTGTGTTATTGATGATGGTGTAAGAGCCAAAACCGGTCTAGAGTATACTTATTATTTATTTTCGTGGAAATTACCTGTTTTGTTTTGAAACTCATCTTTTATGATGATAGATTTCCACTATTTCGCCGCACCCACTTTACTTTATGTTCGGCTTTACCGAGAGATTCGTGATAACCGTGATCGTAAACCACTTTACCAGGTTTTGGGACACAAATACGTCACGTTGATGTCGGCGGAAAAATACGTATTTAATATTGGACAACGTCATCGTTTATCTTTGCACTGGTTGAAATACGTTGAAGAGGGTTTAAATTATTGTTGTATTTTTGTAAGATTTTGACATTGTTTATGCACGACGTGCGATTTTAGCGAATAAAAATATATTAATTGATGTCTTCATCCGGAAAATAGGTCGAAATTATTAAAAATGGGGTAAAAACAACCAATATTGGGAAGTTCGGAAATGAAAAATACAATTGAAAATTTTGAAATGGTGAGGGCAAACACTCGTTGAATTTGTCGAAAATTAGGGATGGATAATGGCAAAACTGGAAGTCCCAAAACCGAGAAACTTTTCGAATGTGAAATTGGCTCGATGAACGATTATGATTGTGTCGAGAGTGAAAATGTGAAAAACAACCAGTTGGCTGGATTCTTGTGTATGTAATTCAGAACTAACCCATGGTAATGAATTGGTTCAGGATATTACTCAACGAGTGGGTTTAGGGACTTTAAATAATGATTGTATACTCATAGCACCCTCAGAATTCACTGTAGACCTTTTGGCGTCAGTGAGTGGTTATTTTATAGTATTTTATTGCTACGTACGATAAGAAAAACGCCAACAATGATATCAATCAAAATAAACATCGAATAGGTGATAGAAAATCGAATAATCGATTAATGTGTCCTTTAATCGCTAGGTATTTTTCTCCATTGTTCTTCGAGACGTTATTTGTACACCGATGATCGATACCAATACTGTTGATATCGATACTTCTCAATCGATTCCGCTTCTATAAAGTTACTCCGCTCTCGGAAAATGTGGCAAATCAAACTGGAACCACCAGTCACCTTGACGTGTCACCTAAATATTTTCAGAAACTCGCATTCCCGAATGGGATAAAAGAACATCCTTGATGATATGAAGAGCCCCTTTAAAGTGCCCTTGAAAATGTCCGTTGTAAAAAGAGCTAAATTGGTTTTATAACAATTGAAAACGAAAAATGTTATTATGCTATTATTTTGATGAGAGTAAAAATTTAGAATTGTATTGTAGAATAACCTGATCAGTGGTGTGAAATAAACTGTTAGGTGAATAGTAGTGGATGAGAGAGAGGAGGATGTGACGCAGTTGGAAGGGCTATCATGATGGGACGAGGAGGGTGGGAGGACTCCGCAGGAACAGCATCAGCCCTAGGCCTCCAAAGACGAGAGGGCGATAGGGCGAAGGGCTGAAGGAGTAGAAAGGGTAAGGGATGATGATGAGGTGGGTGTGGCGGCGACGAGGGGGAGGTGGGCGAAGGGCCAGCGAACAGGCGATCGCAGAGGGAGTGAATACGACGAAGGGCTGGAGGGAAAGGCTGAGGAGGCAAAAGGGACGCGGAGAATGTCGAAGGGCTGCGAAGAGGGCGGAGGGGGTGAAAGTGACTGCGAGCTGCGTCGGTGGGCGGTTGCCGACGAAGGGCTGGAGGGAAGGCTCGGCTAATTATTCTCAGTCACCGGACCCATGCGACCCTTGAAGGAAATATATTGATCCTACCGTCCCTATCGCTATCTCTCTCGCTCTCTCCCGATTTTTCTTTCCCGCTCTCTCGTCCACTCTACCCCCCCCCCCCCCCTCTTCGCTCATCCACCGCCCTTTTCCGCCACCACTACCCGCTCGCGAGGTCCCTTCTCCGAAGTCCAAAGCCCTAAACTTGGTAGTTCACCCTCCTCCACCCCTCAACCCCCGACAACCATCCGCAACTTCATCCCTTCAACCGTGGACCCTCCGTCCCTACAGCCCTTCGCATCTCAACCCTCCCCTTCGCTCCTCCGCCCTTCCATCCCCTCGCCCATCGATTTTTCGGGGTCCGACCCTTCGCGGAAAAAGGCGCAGAGCTCCCTTTTACTGAAACGGATTCCTCCAACGCCCTCCAGAAAATAAGATTAAAAAACACTCGGATTTTTCCATTTCAAAACGACCAACTACAACGGGATTCACCTCCTCCGGACATCGAAATCGAAAGGCACAATAATTCAGTTGGACAAGTCCAATTTCGTCGTGTCATTCACACGAACATCCGTCCAACTGAATGTTTTGTTCTGCGAAATAACGAGAAAAGTCATAATTGAATATTTCAGATTCGAGCCGTTGCTTCTGCCAAAGACCACCATATTCGCGGTCGAAACCTCTCAGAGCAATTAAGTGATAGTGAAAGAGTGTAACCCTATTCTTCTTCTTCTTATTGTTCATCTCCTATCGGAGGTTGGAAATCGTCATGGCCAATCCGTCTTTGTCCCTTGCAGTTCTGAACAGTTCCTGCAAATTGCAGTGGTTCCATTCTTTAAGATCGTCCATCCAACATGTCCTTCTTCCTCTTCTTCCTGTAAGATCATGTACTTCTCTCCACCGAAAATATGTCCAAGATATCGTGGGCTAATTGGTAAAAGCGACCAGTAACATTTTACAAATTTTACAGGAGAGCCTTCCAAAGTTTCTCCGTCTTTCTGAATCGAGAAATGGGCATTCAAAGTCTGGGGGGTAAGTCACTCGGCTGAGTCGTGGACAGAGGAATATATTACAAGGTAATACTAGTAATATAAGGATATTACAAATAATATGAGGGAATACTAGTAATTACAAGTTATTAGAAGGAATACGAGATATTACAAGTAATACACGGAATACGAGGTATTACAGAAAATATACGATATTACAAATAATACAAGGTTCTACAGAAATACAACGTATTACAAAGTAAGAAGAAGAAGAAGAACAAGAAGAAAAACGTTTATTAAATAAATCAAATGAAATTGTTCTTATTCTTATAAAATAAACAATACAACATGGTATTATACCGTCGATCGGTAGTGTCGGCCACGAATAATAAATGGAAATAAATTGACTTAAAAGGGAACAGAAACTGGAACAAAATCACAAAGTTTACAAAATCAAAAATTAAATTCAGTCACCATCATTGACCTATACCGCCATGCTCTTTGGCGCGGTATTTCAGAATCATATAATTACTCATTTTCGCCAAAAAGTGGGTTAGGCGGTGTTGCATCTTTAACGACGACATTAAATTTAAATGTTCTCGAGATATGCAAGACATGAATAATTCATGTCTTGCATATCTCGAGAACATTTAAATTTAATGTCTTGGGCTTGATCGTGCTGCCTGAAAGAACTGTTGTTTTTTTTTTCAGGGGCTTCTTCATCACACCATCTGATGAAACATGTTAGACTTGAAATTATTTCAAGTCTCACATGTTTCATCAGATGGTGTGATGAAGAAGCCCCTGAAGAAAAAAAAAACAACAGTTCTTTCAGGAGCCCCTTCAGAGTTAATCGATAGTGCGCTTTGAACACATGACTTCTTGCTGATAGCCACTTCCTTATTCTCGGTGATGAAAACTATCGTTACAATCGGAAACTGTAACTAATAGTAATTGGTCGATGCCATTAAATGGGTCTACGCGAACGCAGTCCCAATTGACTAAAATAAGTGCCCGAAGTATCCGGTTTAGGATACTCACAGGTAGAGGTGGGTCGCATAACCTGAAACTGTTATGAATAACCGGTTATTTTAAAATAACCGTTATAACCGTTATTCAATTGATAAAATAACGGTTATAAAACCACCTAAAATTTTGTTTCGCTCCTATATTGCGGCTATTCTGGCCTCACAATCACAATAAATTGTCACTCCCATACTGTCGACAGCTGATGAAGAAACATCAGTGATCCTTCATCATGTTCGTCTTTTGTTCAAACGTTCGTATTTGTAAGCGAAAATCGAAACGTTATCGCCTCAGCGCATCGGTTACAATGTAACCGTTACATAACAGTGGTTATTCTGTTATTCGAAGTTTTTCAGTTATTTTACAGGTTACGTTTTTTTCGGTTATGGAATAACCGAAAAAAACGTGACCTGTAAAATAACGCATGCGTTATATTATAACGCATAACTGTTGAGGCTCGTTTTTCTGGCTGTAGCTGTACTCAGGTAAGGTTCTCGATTTCTTTTCGGTTATTCTATTTCATTAATATTTTTATGGGAGCTCCAATTTCCCCCATCCTGGCAGACTTATGTCTGGACCACTTTTGGTTTATTATCTTCGATAATGAACCATTGGAATCGCCCAAAGAAAAAAAAATGTTAACCCCCCCTCAAAATTTGTTGGTTTACGTTTCAAGATACGTAGATTCAGAAAATCGAATAAAAAAAAATCCGTCCGTACGTCGTACGCCGTCCGCCGTACGCCGTCCGCGCCACTTTGCCCAGTTAGCGTTGAGTTAAAATTACGAAATTTTTTTTAGGGGTTTCGACCAACCCCACAATGGTCCTCGAAACTTTTCATAACCCTAGGTCAAGGGGAAGGGGTTCAAAACGAATTTTGAAATTTTGAAAATTTCATATCTCGAAAAATTCATATGGAATGGTATGTTTTTTATTTGATATTTAGATAGAGTTTGTTCCGTAGAATTTTTTAAGACCATCCGCAGCTGTGTACGACCAGCCGTTCGTTCACAATGACGGCTCAAAGATTGTGCCTCACAACACGATCGTGAATCAAACTGTTGAAATACAGGTCCATTTTCATACTAACAAGCTCTTTGATGTCGAGTTTGTTGTTCTGAGGTGCGTTTCGTGCTACGGAAATATTGTTGTATTAAAAGATTTTTTTACCCCAACATTTTTTTCAAAACAAGAATCGCAGTAGTTAACGTTCAATTTTACTAGCAAAACTGCTATTTATCAAAAGTGGCGTGCTCGGAATAACCTGACAACCGAAAAATAGCGAGAAACGGAAAAAAACTATCATGTAGGAAGTAACTGAAAAACGAAACGATTATTTTTGTAGGTTAGCAGAAAAGAAATAACGGTTATTTTGTAACCGAAAAAAATGGCGAGAAACGGAAAAAAACTATCATGTAGGAAGTAACTGAAAAACGAAACGATTATTTTTGTAGGTTAGCAGAAAAGAAATAACGGTTATTTTGTAACCGAAAAAAATGGCGAGAAACGGAAAAAAACTATCATGTAGGAAGTAACTGAAAAACGAAACGATTATTTTTGTAGGTTAGCAGAAAAGAAATAACGGTTATTTTGTAACCGAAAAAAATAACGGTTATTTTTTCATAACTAACGTAACGTACCGTTATGGAAAAGTAGCAATAACGCCCACCACTACTCACAGGGTTCAACCCGCCCGAACTGCGAAGGACAAGTCTCGCCCTGGGGCAGTCGTAATGTTAATCTAAATACATTAGATATTATATCATCACGACTAGCCCCACACTTGGTAGGTATGAGTGACTAAGAAAAATTCGGAGGAGAACCCAATGTTTAGTGGTTTCACGAACAACTTGAGAAGGGAGACATTTCTTGGCCAGTTCCCACCAAACACCACGTTACAATGGGCATTGACGAGAAAATACGGCTTTATTGGTATCAACGAACCCAAATATTTAATTGAAGCAGTTTGCAGGTATACTTTCAGCAAAGTACCATTTGATTTTACCAAGTTCGAATGATTGGACGGGAACAACACAGTGGTGCTGCTATCTCGACGTGGCATGTGCAACTAATCGACACTCTTCGCGACGCTGCAGGAAACGGTCGAAAAGAAGACGTGAATTTTTCCATCTGGCGTCAATACAACGGGGTAGGGATGGCAAAATTTTTCGATTTGTCGATATATCGGTTTTCCAATATATCGGAAGCAATATATCGATGTCTATGATATATCGACCCCCAAAACGATATATCGAAAATTTTACTTCGCTTTTTGACAAGAAAACTGCTTATTGTAAGTTCAAATGTGCAAACACAGGGAATATTAAGTGTTAGTTAAGTAAAACAGAATCACGATAAAATGTTATCTTTAATTTAGATCAAACATCATGAAAAAATTAAAGTTATACACTTTTAAAAAAACTATGCAAATACTTTCATACAAAGATAAATTATTGAAAATACCCTAAAAACCCAAATTAAACCAATACAAATAAAAAATAAAAATAAACACAAAGTAGCCAAAAGCAGTCTATCAAACTTGTTTCACTTCCAATATTTATCTGGGAGAGCGTTCAAAAAACAAAATTGTGTTTTTGTGTTTCCAGCTTTTGAAAACAACCGCTCCGATGGTACAGATGTTGCTACAACAGTTAAGTATTGTCATGTCAAAGAATACAACTTAGGGTACAAGTTTTTGTAATCTTCCCACAGTTCCAATGGATTTGCACGATGGTTAGCTGCCACAGGAGTCGAAAGATACATTGCTATTTCTGTATCAAGGTTCAAAGAAGAGGGCAGCCAACTGAAACGTTTGTAGACGAAAAGAAAAGAGAGATAATTTAAATAAAAAATAAAACCGCTTTAAAATTAGCGTATACTTGAAAAATACATTCAAAATGTTATATGGGTTTGCGATTGGAACTTGAATTTCTAAGAAAATTACAAATAAAATGACAATTTTTGTCATTTTATGAATCCGATATATCGGACCAAAAATATCGATGTCTTCGATACTATCGGGATGAATTTGTCGATGGCGATATATCGGGCCCAGAATATCGATGTATCAAAAATATCGATATATCGTTGCCATCCCCACAACGGGGTCGCTTGTCATGTAGGTACCTTCAGACAGATGTCATTACTTCAGAATCAACATCACTAATTCTCATACTTCGTTACATGGTTCACAAGATTGAAAATCGTATACATAGGTAGTCCAGAACGAATGGATGTTTGTATAAACGCAAATATTTCCTTTTGGTTTATTATCTTCGATAATGAACCATTGGATTTTTTTTATTTCATATTTAGATAGTGTTTATAAACACTAAATAAATAAATAAATTTTTTTACAATTTGTTAAGACCACCATCCACAGCTTTGTACGACCTGCCGTTCGTTCACAATGACGGCTCAAATTTGGAGCAGATCGAAAATCGTCAACATGAGAGTGAATCGTAAGGCAGCCTGTCGGGTCCATTTTCAAACTGGCCCTGCTGATTCAAACAGCACATGGTTTTCAAATATCGAGTTAATGAATAATATTTCATAATAATTATTGTTCGGCTGCAGCCTCTCGCCGCGAAAAAATAAATAAATCAAATACGCTTCCCGATAAAATTCCCATTCACTGCCAGTTCAACCACCTTTGAGGTTGTTGTGTTTCACGAGAGTTTCAAAACGTCTGCTCCCCTCTACCTAGGTTATAAAATCCCTATGAGCACTGCCAAATGCATTCAGGCAACCTACGCATTCACTCTATCACTTTCGATCAAACTGATAACTGTTTGTACCCGACTTGCTCTGTTACAAGTGACTCAAGTCTAGTAGTAACCCCTCTTGCATACTTGGAAGTTTCATTGCGACTCTCCTCCTCCCAGCACTAGCTTAGGTAAAGAGGGGAGTAGCAAAGCTCACCTTTATTATTTACTTTATTATTTACTTAGTGTATGGTGATATCACAATAAATTGCATCTAATAAAAAAAACATCTTGTACCACAGTTTATTATTTCCTGTACAGATCACTCTTCTGTCTAGATCACTGTTCTGAATAAGACATCCTCGCTAGTCCCATAACCATACAAATGAGCTAATGATAGGAATGAGCTAAACCAAAGTTAGCAGTAGTGACCAGGTGGTCTCCGGTTTAACGTTTGCAACACGAGTCTGCATGCTGCTTTCCCTGGAGAGCGCCAAATTCAACGCTTTGTCAAAGGTGAATTCGGCCGCTGTAACGTCTTCCTCCGAAAGCCGTTCAAAAATTCTCCCTTCTCGTACCCCCATAAAGAAAATCCTCGAGGAGAGGAGTTCATACTTTAACATTGACCACGTGAACATAGTCTGCGTTGTTGAAATTAGTCTGCATAGTATAAGGAAGGAGAAACTGGACGGTGCAAGAGTTCCTAGAAATTGTTTGATAACATTTTTAAGGGTGATCCCGGTGAAGTCCCTCAGGGACTTCCATCGTTCATCATGATTTCCAAAAAAAAAACGAAGGTTTTTTAATTAAGATTTTTGAATTTTAATGCATTCTATCGTCATAGCTAACATGGCTAACCGGTCGTCTCTATTTTTATAAAATTGTCTTGTCCTTTAAGATGTACTTAAGTAAGGTTGTACTAAAAGATTGAAAACCTGTAATTTCCGTCTTACAGGTGAGCGAGAGATCTGTTAAAGGATTAAAGGTCTACTTAAATGGCGGTTATCTTGAAACTTTCCGTAATCCTTAGTCAACGTGATGGAGTTGAAAGAGCTCACGAAACTCTAAGTTTGAATAGATTTCCATTCACCGCAATGAATGTTATTTCCGGCACGCAGTTAGACCAGCCAGATAGTACATAACGAGCATGAATCAAACGCTAAAACTTCAGTACAGGCGATTTATAACACTCGTACGGTTTTTAGGGATCAAGTTTCATATTCTACGGAAAGTTGGATATTTCGGATATTTATTGATAGGTTCTTCTTGAAGGATGATCTAGGTAGGCCTTGCGGAGAACAAATATGGTTAGGTAAATCGAGAGCTATCCAACGAGTGGTGAACGATTTTTGTACGATGATAAATGGCGAAGATAAAGTTCCGTAGCAACGAATCGATTTTAAGCGAAAATCATCAGAAATTTTCGTGACGATTTCGTGTGACGCTTTTTTTTTTTTTGTGTAACGTTTTTCGAGTTATGTGCCAGAGTAAAGACATAAAATGTCAAAACTCAAGAAACTAAATGCTTGCATACGAGTCTGCACCACATTGGGACATTTTATGTCTTTGCAGAAACTTATATGAAGCTTGCATCCGTGTTGACAATATAAATTATTGAGAATGATCACCTGTGTGTAAACAATTATTTAAACAATCACGCTCATACCGCAGCTTGTCGGCCACACACTCCGCAGTGGTTAACGTAATATGGTGAGGTAAATCTAGAGCTATCCAACAAATGGTGAACGATTTTTGTACGATGATAACTGGCGAAGATAAAGTTCCATAGCAACGAATTGGTTGTAAGCGAAAATCATCAGAAATTTTCGTGACGATTTCGTGTGACGCTTTTTTTTGTGTAACGTTTTTCGAGTTATGTGCCAGAGTAAAGACATAAAATGTCAAAAATCTCGCAACATGACGGAAAGTTCCGACCCGAAAGAACATTTTGTCGTTAACCCTCACATTCTGGCAGAGAAGTCCGAGAGAGACTCGCCAATATCTTGTTTGGCGGAGTACAATTTTCGGCGGGCGACAAAACATGACGTAATTGGCTGGAAATGTGCCGATAACTTATGTGCCAGTTCATCGAATGTCATTCAGTCGGATCTATTGGCAAACCAAGACTGTAGAGTAGGCTGTAGGTGTTATCACTGAGGGAAGCGTGTAGGTACGATTTCCGAACACCATGATCACGTTCTCGATATACTTCGAACGTATGTTTCATTCGGACGAGGAAAAATTTCCACGTACCTGTCTCGTGATTATACATCATCGGCGGCGGCAACCCGCGATCTCTTACCACCGCCTCCCTCGTAGATGTTCCCGCTGGTGGTAATGGGTTCGGTGGCTGTGACATCATGCTAGTACGATCCAAATCGTCGCCACTGTTCAGGTTTCAAATAAATGGACGAAGTGGAAGACTCGAAAACAATATATTCCCTTTTGCACTACTACAAAATACGAGTAGAAGACGAGAATTGAAAAACTCTGCAAATTCTTGACACAACGGTTTATTACCTTCCTTGTGCAGATCACCCTTCTGTCTATAACAGACAGTGTTGCGAATCGGAACATACAATATTCTCACCTTACTCATACCATACCATACGAATTTCTTTCCTATCATACCACACTGTACTATACCAAATCATACATACAATAATATACCATACCATACTCATACCGTGTCATACAAACCGAGTGAATATTGAAATCTCATCCAGTTCTGACCTATATATAAAATTTCAAGTGTCTAGCTCATCATCAAAATTTAATTTGTTTAAACAAATGGGTATTATTTAAACCATTTTACAGACAAGAAACCGAGTGAATATCGCATTGTCATCCAGTTCTGACCTATTTTCAAAATTTCAAGTCAATAGCTCATCATCAAAATTTAATTTGTATTATTACAAAAAGGTATTATTTAAACAATTTTACAGATGAGAAACCGAGTGAATATTGCAATGTGGTCTATCCCTGACTCACGGTTAAAATTTCCAGACTGTAGTTTACCGGGAAGATGAAAACAAAGTAGTTTTAATGTTTGGCGTCTGGGGGGTTGACCCACCTAACGGCCGTTTTAGACGCGAAGTTTAGTGTTTTTCCTAAACCTTTGCGCGCTCACTGTGAACGAACGGCTGGTCGAGGATCATTGTGGGGCTGGTCCAAACCCAGAAACCGAATTTCGCAATTTTAGCTCAACGCTAATTGGGCAAAACGGCGTGGACGGCGTACGGCGTACGGTGTACGGCGTACGGTGGACGGACGGATTTTTTTTTTTATTCGATTTTCTGAATCTACGTATCTTGAAACGTAAACCAACAAATTTTTTGGGTTAAAAATTGTTTTCCTTTGGGCGATTCCAATGGTTCATTATCGAAGATAATAAACCAAAAGAAGCACATTCACGTTCGTATAAATTGGTTAGTGTGGGTTACACAACCGTCTGAGGTTACAGCTCCACGACATGGATGCTATACATTACAGAATATACAACAACCTACAATTAACTTGTATTTATATTATTTTGGGGGTTTTACTTGAACATATGTCAATAATAATTTATACCAAGAAGTGCCTACCAACAAATATTTGAAATTACCTCGAACAGGTGTTCCTTAGACTGAATCCACTGTTTGATGGACGATGTTGACAATTTATTATTGCCTCAAGCTGCGAGCCCTCAATGTGAACGAACGACTGGTTCTGTACGACCAGCTCTGGATGTTCTTTAAAAATCCTCTGAAACTAATTTGAATTAGATGAAAACTTTTCGAGATATAACGATCACAAAATGTCAAAATTCATTTCGAACCCCTTACTATTGACCTAGGGTTATGAGAAGTATCAAGGATCATCCTCGAGCAGGTCCCACAGCCCATCATTCATAACCCGAATTCCATAATTGTAGTCTAACGTCCTACGCACACCTAGAAGCTGGGTATCCATCAGCTACCGAAATACTCGAGAAATTATAATGATGGACTGAATTTATTGTAGAGGTTTACGGTGCAAATATAGTAGGAATAGAATACTCTCCTCTTGACGACTACTGCTTCTCCGGCCTGACGTTGACGGTACTGTTGACAGTAGGACGATTAGGTACACAGGAATCTGTGTTTAAACGAATTTTCGAAAAAAAGGAAGCTATTATTTTCGGTTCAAAATTGTTAAAACTCGAATTTAGGAAAACGTTTCATAACAAACCGTTTCAGACCTTCCTGAATTTATTATTTCTTAATTTAAATTATTACCTAATTATTATTATTAGCAATTGTTTCTTAATTTTATTTATTTCTTAATTTATTTATTTATGTATGTGTCATTCCAGACGATAACTCTTGATAGAATTGAGCTAAATATAGTTTGTTTATTGTTTAGGCGTTTTCACATTAGTTGAGCAAGCTCATGCGGTTTGGCACGTTTCAATCTTGGGAGTAGATCATCTGTGTCTAGGAGTCGGACAACATCCTCGTTGACGTGATATTGTAACCTGTGGTTGATGGCTTGGTTGCGTATGACCTCATTGACTGATTCCACTTGAAGCTGGTAGAGTAATCGGTCGTTACGAAAGTATCTGTATGCATCTGTGCATGAACGCAGAACATTATTCTGGAAGCGTAGTTGTTACATGTTCTTCACGGTTCAACTGCTCTAATCTGATAATTGAATGAGATATCGCAATTCTGAATTCACCATCGTGGTCAGCGTAGAAAAATCTATAAACTGAGGTGTTACTCGGCAGAAAAATGCGACAAAATTTGTACATAAAACCATTAAAATGGAGACATTTGACATAAAATCAGTTATTTCTTCGAAATACGTAGCCATGCTGCACGACTGTGGATTTTTTATTCTTATTTTACTTTAGTTATAAGCAGAAAACAACAACCGAACGGACAAATCTGCTAGAACTGTCCCGATAAACTAGTCGGAAACTCCGAGATAATCATTAGATAGGGCGGAAGATACACGCAAAAGAAGAACTAGCAACAACAACGGAACTGTGGTGGCTCATCAGATGCAGGACCAAACACAAAACCTTCTCTCTAAACCGCGCCAAATTATGTATCCATAGAGGGGAACAATCGTGCGCCATCAACAGCGCTAACAGTTCATAAATGTGGACTATACTGTCCTTATGGTGGGTGTGCTTGTCACATAATATGTCTACGCTACCAAATTAAATTTCAAGGGCAATGAAAACACCTCATCTTCTCCGGCTGGGCCCTGTAAGAAATGAAGTAGCCAGATACTTCTCTTAGCAAATTTTCGAAGAAAAGGAAGCTATAATAGGAAATTCGACTTTGAAACATTTTGGACCGAGAACAATAATTGTTCTCGGTCCAAAATGTTTCAAAGTCGAATTTCCGAAAATTGTTTCTGACAATCCTGAATGCACTACCAAAATACACCAAAAATTATATTTAATAATATTACATATTATGTTCTTCATGGTTCATCTGCTCTAATCTGGCTATGTTCGTAGGTGGGCAGAATCAGGCCACTATAAGGGGGGTTTCAAGGTAGGGAAAGTTACCCATAAATTCCAAAAATGAAACAGTCCGACAGGTCAGACCTCATTTTAAAGGGTTTTTTAACGCTGAACACGATGGTGAAATCATAATTGCGATATCCGATATCTTATTCCATTCTCAAACTGGAGCACTTTGAATATGAAAAAACGTGGTTGTTACTACGGTTCAACTGCTCAAATCTGATACAGGAATAAGATATCGCAATTCTGACGAGAAAAAAAATAGATACAAGATTGGTATATCGAATGTGTATGATATCGATAGAAAGCTAGCGATGTTAGGATTGTAGTGAATTGTCTTGTCCTGGCTTGGTGGGGATAGTGTAATAGCTATGCGTAGTATTGTCGTCAGTCTGCCTGATGAAGGATGGACCGTCTTGGACGAGCCAACCCTGAGAAAACATCGATTGTATCGTACCATTGAGAGACAAATTGGTTGCGACCTTGATTTTTAGACATTTAGGAAAAGTACCGAACTCCGATGTTGGTCTTAGAACACTTTGAATTGGTAGAGAAATTTCATTCAATGCGTCTTGCTGCTCTTTGGTGATATTCGAGCTCATATTTAGTTCTTTCAAGTTTCTTGTACGTTCTGTTATCTCCCAAACGTCGGTATTTTTTCATTGTTATCGTACGACTGACGAGGACGTAGGCGTCGGGACGGCGCGGCGGTTGAACGTCGCGAGAGAAAACAGCGACCGAAACAATCAGCCCCTGAGGACGACCAAAGACCACGTTTCCACCTCATTAGCGGTCAAGTTTCCAAATGGCCCAAATAGACCCTTCCCCAAGCCACTAACCTCCTCACCAGCCACATCACGTCCTTTCATAGCACTGGCGCCTCTTTATCTTCTTATCGATGGACGCATTTTTCTTCCAAAAACATCCATCGTGCATCGCCTCTGTTGGAACTGACTTGGTTTTCTTGTGGCAGTAAAGCCCAGATTCACCGACAAGAGTTAACCCAAGGTTAACTCAGGATCAAGTGCTAACCCTAGGTTAACTCAGGATCAAGAGCTAACTCGTCTTATTAAGAAATGGCTTTCACAACAAAGCTTGATCCAGGATGTCCATACGACGGCTCGTGGATACTCTGCACTCTTTCATTTGGACGGAGTCGAGTTCTAATCGTACATGGCAAAGCTATTTGGATGAAGCAAGGATTTTGTACATTTTGCCCTGGTTTCAACATACTTCACGATCCGATACCAAAATACACAATTATTGAATTTCAATTACCTTATTGGCCAAAAAGACTACAAAAACACGTTACAACTTTCAACCCACCTCACAATATCATTAGTAATTTTACGTTCCAAGATACATTGAATCCGGCTGGTGTATTTGAGAAAAAGAACTTTGACATTCTGCATTTAGGCTCCGATTGGGCCGGAGATGACCTTGAACATTTTCGTGCAGTCACTCGGGGATGAAAAGGAGGGTGAAATGTTCATTTCAGAAACTTCAATGGAACGGTATATTTCGTATTACGAAAATGAGAATAATCCCAGATTTAGAGCAATAAGGGGTAGGAAATGAGTTGAAGGTACAACTGATAACTCTGCGAATTCTTGATAAAACGGTTTATTATCAACTATGTGCAGATCATCCTTCTGTCTGGATCACTAAATGATAGATTAATTGTTATTACCTGTTTATCATTAATTATTGTTTATTACCTATTATTAATTATTGTCATTGACTCAATATTTCTAGACCATGTGATTTTCGAATCAGCTGGGCCAATATGAACATTGACCCGACAGGCGGCCGCTTGATTCACCCTATGTTGACTTTCAATCTGCACCACATTTGAGCCCTCATTGTGAACGAACTGCTGGTTGTAGAAAGTTCCGGATGGCCCTAAAAACTTCCGAAACTCGATTCAAATGTTAACGAAAAACGACACCACTCAATATGAAATTATGGACATTTCAGAATGCGTTTTGAACCCCTTCCTGTTTACCTTGGTTTATGAAAAGTTGCAGGGATCATTGTGGGGCTGGTTGGAAGCCGTAAACCAAATTCGTAATTTCAGTACAACGGTAACTGGGCAAAGTGCCGCGGAAGACGGACGGATTTTTTTTAATTCGATTTTCTGATTTTCGATTTTCTTGACGATTCCAAAGGTTCATATCGATGGCACGAGATTCATAATCTAACCTTACCGTTTTGAAGTTTTTTTTAGCGATTTACTACTGCTTATAGAGCGTTTAGGTAATCACTGGCAATAGCCGAATTTCTACCTAACTCCTCCATGAATATCAGTAACGTAGCCGGGAATTTCGTTCTGTGTGGGACGGGGGATGTCTTAAAGAACAGGGGGTACTGATAGGTGGTTTTAAACTAATTTTAACTCTTTTCATAATCGAAAACACTGCATTCTTCGAAGAAATCAGTTTTAAATTCATGATTTTTCAATATTCTGTAATGTGTCTTAATATTTCAGCCAAATCGGAACTGTTGTGTATGACCAAATCAATGTGTTGGAGCGATTTTGTGCTTTGGCTTTTTTGATAAGACACTTTTCGCACGTCAAATACGTTCATGATTGACGCCAGCCTTCAAATGGACCTATTGAGGTGCCATTGGGCAATAAGGCTGGGCTACCCCCAGACCACTACAATGTAATGCCAATTTTTGGCTGTAGGGGAGGTCATGACCCTTTGAATTTTACTTCTTGGTATAAATTATTGCCGATGTAGGTAAGCAAAAGTTTCATTCATAAATCATATGGGTGTGGAAATCGGGGACCTGAACATCACTGAGGCAGTCGAAAGGCTAAGTTCATAGATGTACAGAATCGGGCAACTCTGAGGGGGGTTTCGGGGTGTAATAGAGGTATATTAGGAGGGGGGCGGAATCACCCATAAATTACTTCAAAGGTTTTTTTACGCTATTCCGTTCTGAATATGAAGAAACGTGAATGATACTCCCTTCATAATGTAATGATGAAGCTCTTCACGGTTCATCTGCTCTAATCTGATAACGGAGATATCGCAATTCTGACTTTACCATTGTGTTCCGCGTTGAAAAATCTGTAATCTGATGTTTTACAGGGTAGAAAATCGAGACAAAATTTGTTATAAAACCATTAAAATGGGTGAATGCATTGAACAACTTTCGGAAAAAATTGCAGTTATTTATGTGATGATATTCCGATTTTTACTACCACAGACAATCTCAAGTTGCTTACAGCTTCAAAACATGTTTTGTTGACGGCACTATTTCGTATGTTCCACAGGTTTTCACTCAAATGTACACTGTGCATGCAAGTATCAACGGCTTCAATATCCCTGTTGTTTACGGGTTTTTGAAAGGAAAAACTAAGGAAATTGTAAGCCGTCAGACTAATAGACCGCGCGGCCGCCAGAAAAGCGCCACTGGATGAGGGCTACCAGGCGACCCCCACCACAGATCGCCTCCAGACGTTTCCCCCTCCAGCGACCTATTTAAGCCCAGCGCTGAGGGCTAACAACAGAGTCCAGCAAAACCTCTCCTTGCGATAATAGCCCGTCCGAGTGCTAGCAGTTGTGAATCCCTTTCAGTTTTACAGACGCCCTCCGAGCGTGATTGTGAGTAGAAGCGTCAGTTACGACGACAGTAGTGACATTACGCGTACAGACAGTGATCTGCAAGAACAGCCCGTCCGAGTGCTAGCAGTTATAAGATCTCAGTACTGTGAGTTATATTTACACCTTTTCTGGCCAGATAGGGACGTTGAGTACACATAGGAGTCACCTCCATCAAGCTACACGTAACCCAAGTAGGACGGTTACGCATACCTTTGTAAATCTTTCATTCATATCTTTCCATTTGCTCATTCACCCAGGGACCTGTTCATATGGACAGCCCTGGCCCCATTTAAAAGTCACTCTAAGTTGATATACTAAGTTGATACGTCACTTGAGACGTATTCTGGTTTTAAGTTACACCAAGCCAAGTATATTTCATTTGTTTCATATTTCGTATTTCTTGAGTTCAATATATTTCCATTTATTTGTTACAAGTGTTATTCCTTTCGTCACCCGTACCCGTGTTGGCGTTTATGTAACTGACGCACAGTCACTTTTCCATTTTTGGTCACGCTACAGGTGTGTCAGCTTACATATTGGTGGCAGCGGTGGGATTTTTGTCTGGTAAGCCCAGGCACGAATCCAGTTACGCCGACACGAGGTGACGAGAAGAAAGCAAAACAACAACAGAGTCACTCACACAGAATATCATACACCGTCATTTCCTTGACGTATTTTTGATTACACATTTTCCTTGTTACACTACACAATCTTACTTTGCAACAGGGGGGACAGTAACCCTATAACTTCAGTCACTCATTTTAAATCACACATTTCACTATGCCCAGAATTCAGAGGAACGGGGGGAACGGTTCGTCACCCGACGTACTGGACACAATCAATGCTACATTGATCCGCCTGTCACGCCTGTTTGACCACGGGCCCAGGTTACACTCAGACGCCAGTGATTACAGGGGGACGAATATACCGCGTTCTATGGTCATGGAGATAGATCCATGGGACCCAAAGAAGACAATGACGGGACGACGTGACGCCAAGACGCCAAGACCTAACCCCAGGTTCCCGTGCATGTTTTGTGGGGACATGTCACACTTCCCCGTGGACTGCAGTCACAACCCACAGAAGACTATCTTCTGCAATTACTGTGGGGTACACGAACATCTCGAGATTGACTGTATCAAGAAACGGAGCCTTCTACCCATTTCACATCCACCTGGGGTACGAAACGTGTCAACTGGACCATTGGCCATAGGAGGACGCCCACAGTCACGAGCCTCAACAGCAAGCATCACCTTTCAAGATCCAGCCAACGAGGAGGTGATGGAAGAATGCTTAGCGACGGTTATTGAGTCCATTCAAGGTTTTTCTCTCAGAGTGCCGGTGACGGTCACTTCTGACCCAACACACACACATGGTGGGCCAGAGACGCAAGTGACACACCCGGTGACGCTTGCTCCTGAGTTGATACAACCCTACCAAGGACCAATGACGCAAGTAACGCACCCGGTGACGGCGGTGACGCCCCCGGTGACGACGGTGACGCCCCAGGTGGCGCCGGTGACGACGGTGACGCCATTGACGACGGTGACGCCCCAGGTGACGCCAACCCAAAGAACTACCTACACGCCCCGGATACCCATGACACAGGTGACGCCGGTGACGCCCCAGGTGACGCCAACCCAAAGAACTACCTACACGCCCCAGATACCCGTGACACAGGTGACGCCAGTGACGACGGTGACGCCCCAGGTGACGCCAACCCAAAGAACTACCTACACGCCCCAGATACCCGTGACACAGGTGACGCCGGTGGTGACGGTGACGCAAGTGACGCACCCAGTGACGCATACTTCTACACCTATACATGGATATGACGAACCGGTGACACAGGGTACGCATACGATGACGCGTAACCCTAAAGCCATACAACGCTGCGACAACTTAATTACACGGGACACTGTTTACCCAAGGGGACGCCGTAGACTACGGGGAAGGAAAAAGGAAGACGGTAACCTTTAACCTGTCTAGTAATTAATTACACAAACATACACCTTTTTTTAATTCCACCTTTTTAATTAATCTTTTTCACCTTTTTAATTAACATACACCTTTTTGTAATTAATTACACGTACATACACCCTTTTTCTTGATATATGAACCACTTTACAATTTAGTAAAATTTTAAGAAATTAAGCTATCTACTGCTTGGTGTAGCTTACTCTCGGGACCTTGACTTGCTGATTTATATCTTACTCTGCTACCTGCAATTCTTGTAATTCTTGTAATCTTTTACTTACCTTTTGTGCATATTTTTTTTGTAAAACTTGCTAATTATAACCAAATTTAATGTAAAAAGTACTTACCTTTTGTGCATATACTTATACAATTTAACAATTGTAACTAAATTTAGCGACTTAACTATTTGATTTAGCCTTCCTATTAAAATTTAACTCGCTTCAACTCACTTGTTTGGGCACTGATCGACGACAACACCAATCTTCGGGGAATCTATGGTTACCGGCGAGGACGCCGGCTCCCAGGAGGGAGGGGAGTGTAAGCCGTCAGACTAATAGACCGCGCGGCCGCCAGAAAAGCGCCACTGGATGAGGGCTACCAGGCGACCCCCACCACAGATCGCCTCCAGACGTTTCCCCCTCCAGCGACCTATTTAAGCCCAGCGCTGAGGGCTAACAACAGAGTCCAGCAAAACCTCTCCTTGCGATAATAGCCCGTCCGAGTGCTAGCAGTTGTGAATCCCTTTCAGTTTTACAGACGCCCTCCGAGCGTGATTGTGAGTAGAAGCGTCAGTTACGACGACAGTAGTGACATTACGCGTACAGACAGTGATCTGCAAGAACAGCCCGTCCGAGTGCTAGCAGTTATAAGATCTCAGTACTGTGAGTTATATTTACACCTTTTCTGGCCAGATAGGGACGTTGAGTACACATAGGAGTCACCTCCATCAAGCTACACGTAACCCAAGTAGGACGGTTACGCATACCTTTGTAAATCTTTCATTCATATCTTTCCATTTGCTCATTCACCCAGGGACCTGTTCATATGGACAGCCCTGGCCCCATTTAAAAGTCACTCTAAGTTGATATACTAAGTTGATACGTCACTTGAGACGTATTCTGGTTTTAAGTTACACCAAGCCAAGTATATTTCATTTGTTTCATATTTCGTATTTCTTGAGTTCAATATATTTCCATTTATTTGTTACAAGTGTTATTCCTTTCGTCACCCGTACCCGTGTTGGCGTTTATGTAACTGACGCACAGTCACTTTTCCATTTTTGGTCACGCTACAGGTGTGTCAGCTTACAAAATGTACTTACTATTCTGGAATCACGTAAAATAATTATGCCGGTCCTTGATTAACAGTGAATTAATGCCATAGGTAGATCACGTTGATTTCGAAAAAGGTGCTAATGTCACAATCAAAGAAGCATTTTCTACCTGTCGTCTACAGGTCGGCATGTTTCACCTTTCCCAGGGATGGTGGAGACGTAGTATTCGTCGGGAAAAAGCTTTGCGGAAGCACTACAGTAACAAAAGTGACACTGGATTATGGGTGAAAAAGTTTTCGCACTTCCTTTTCTCCGTCCCGAAAATATGTACAATGCGTTCTTCAGCCTGGTGTATGCAGCACCTTCAGCGCTTCACTCATTTGCAGCACTTTTATTCATCTTCTCCCATTTTAACCGTCAATTTTATTGCCCATACATTCATGTCGTTATTGACGTCTTAAAGGAAATTCAAACAGAATCGTCCTTCAAGATTATCAGTGTGAATAAGGAAATGCACAATAAGCCGAGAGCGGAGCAGGAGCACTACATGGAAATTCTTCTCGGAGCTTGGGAGAAGTACCAAACGGATAAAGACGTTTGCAAATACTTGAAAGATGCATAACTTCAGTAACACTCAAACCAGAGTGTGACCAACACACGTTGTACAGGTACGATTTTCATGATTTTCATTAGGGTAACGACCTTAGTGAGCTACCAGCAGCGTTTCACAGATTCGTTCAGTTATTTTAGCACATTTTTCTTTCCCTCCGTGCTAGTTCTATTGTCCCACAACTGCTGCACAAGGATCTACTAGAAAATGTTCAAAATAATGAATAATAATGGAGTGATACCTAGCCAAAATATTCAACCAACTTAAAAACAAAGTGCAACTGAAATGTTAAAGAAATAAGTGAGAAAATCAAAGAACACGAAACTCACCACCTTGTGCTATCTCACTATATCACTGGCCCTCTGAGTGACTGGCTATTTTCAAACGTGATAACTCTATGGGTAACTCGATCTTGGCGGGAATCACGTGTGAAACTCTCGCTGAGTGAAGTTTTCGAATGATGCCAATTTGAAACTGACAGGTGGCGCATAAATCTTAGTTTTTGAATTCGAAGTTAGAAGTGTCTACTACTGGTGCAGTGGCTACTACTGGAGGTGTTACCCTTATTAATGCACGATTTCTTCTTTCCCCAAACGCATTTCTCCAAACATATTGCGTTTTTATCATTTTTTCCATACAGGATAGGTAAGGATAATGACATGTACGTGTATATGATCCACACCTGCCCAGTGTACCCCCACGCATGTTATCACTCTTCTTCATTGTTGATAAAATATGGCTGTCGCACGTTTCGTCTACAAAAGTATTCTTTTATATATCCACGATCATCAACATTAATATGGTAGCAGAGCGTGAAAAGTTAGTTCAAGTGTAAAGTTAATTTTGTGCATTGTGTTTTAAAATCAAAAGTTTGTCGATTGCGACGATCGCTGCCTCCAATAGGTTGCCTTCGGTCATCACAACTGATAGGCCAAATTGATGGAGAAGCACCGGCGGAATTATCGTCGAAATGGGACCTTATGGACGCCAGGGCTATGCGACTCATCACTGAACGTATCGGCAGAGAACAGCTACAGCTGATTATTGAAAAGCAGAAAGCCAAAGCAATCATGGATGAACTGAAGGAGATCTACGATCATCATAGCCAAATGGACGTCATACGCATCAAGAGTCAGTTGTTTGGCCTCAAGTACGAGTATAAAGAAGGAGATGATGGGATCATCCGTTTGACTCACTTCGAAAGGTTGATCAATCAATTGAAAATCGCCAAAATATGCATCTGCATACCCTGTTTATTTAAAATATTTTATATTCGAATAAGTCAGCGTTACATCAATGGTACCTATCTTTCAAATAACGTAATATACGTTTAGTATATTGCCACATTTCATCTGTTGGATGCTCCTGAAATTGACTTAATTTGTTAACGGCAAAACTTATATCTGGTCGGGTCACATTAGCAATGTAGTTCAGACAGCCCCACAATTGTCTGTAGTTGTGGTTTATTTGTTTTTATCTGGATCGAGATTTAATTCAATTTTCAAATTTTGTTCCATTGGTGTTTTGACTGGAGTACAATCGTACATTCGAAATTTTCTCAAAACATTTTCATCCCAAACGTAACGCGCCCAAAATGGAGACGTATTACATAAAACCGGTTGTTTCTTCGAAAATTCCCTCTAATAGCCATGCTGCATGACTGTGGATTTTTGATGGCAGATTTTTGATGTTTGCGTGGCGAGTCGCGGAGTTGAGAAGGAGCCGTTGAAATGGGCGCGTTGACGGTGCGCGGTCCTCGCGCAGGTAGTTTCGGCGCGTCCTCCGCTATCTCGCTACCTGCGCGACCTTCCACGGCGGCTCCCAACCGCTGAATTTTAGGCCCCGCGACCGCCAACCCCTCGCTACACGGTCCTTTCAACCTCTCAAGCCGTCAAGGATGAGAGAGACGAGGGTGGAGGGGTTTTCACAGTAAGTTAAAAGCCTCTGAGGGGGTTCACCTCATTGTCGGCTCCTAGACCTCACATACACACGTTCTCAAGTAGATTTCTCCGTCGTGTCGTTTTTTTTCTTACAATGGGGGTTTATATTTACTCGCTTCCCGTCCCCTTTTTCCAAGAACCATCTCCGCAACGCATCACATGGGTTGCAAGGCGGTCACTTTTCCCAACAGTCAACTGATTCGTCGCTCGCTGTACTGGTTCATTGTTACGAAAACCATAGGCACCGACTACTAGGGGCTTGAGCACCCCCAGGCAAAGTGCTACAGTATGAACTTCATTAACAGTTCGTTCGTGTACAACATGAATTTTATTTTTTTTTAAATTAGGTAATAATCAAAGTTCAACTCGAAAACTATTAGAAAAACAAAAACAAACGCCTCTGTGATCATCCTGGGCGCAGGGGCAACTGTTACAAGAATGTTGTCGTTGTGTACCCTGTGACGGAAAATGAAATGAAATTGGATTGTAGTTTCCAAAAATTTAAAATTACCAGGCTAAAGGAAATCAAGAAACAACGAAATAAAAAATGTCGTATCTATTCTTCGATACAAAAGAATTAAATGAATTATGCGATATTTCTCTGGGTATTCACAGATATAACCAAATAAACGGTACGAAATTGATATACAGTGGTATAATTTATTAATACTTTTTCTTAAGCAATACACTAAATCTAGAAAATAAATACAATTGAAGGGATAAGAGAAAAATTGGGGAAAGGAATTTTTCCTTGGAAAGATGTTGCGGACTTCACGACGGCGGCACTTCAGCAATTCAATCGTTGATTTCGGCTCCAACCTAAAACTGAGCAAGAGAAACGGAAAGTTCCTCTTGCTCGGAAGCACCACATGAGGAAGAAAGTTCGAAATCGAATTTGAAACATACCGGTACGATAGGTGAATGCGTATCAATCGGCGTTCTTTGAAGTAACAACTGCGACGACTTTTCCAGCAGCGATGGACTTATACGAAGAGACGACAATTATTAGAAGCCCCAAATCCAACAATAATTTTGCAATTTGAATATATTTTACAGCTTCTGTCGGAAAACCCAACGTGACGAGACGAGATGAGAAGAATGATGAGAAAAATGATGGCGATTCCAAGAAAACGACAGTGATTCCTTGATCACCAACGGAAAAGTAGTCCGCAAAACTTGCACGAGGAAGACTGGAATATTAATTTTATTAACGGATTGTTTCGTCACTTCCGAAATGAGAAAAAAAAATTAAAACATCTGCAGACATTTCAAATTTAATGGCAAATAAAATAATTTGCCGGGAAGTGCGTTCCATCTTCTGCATGGAACCGCCGATACCGCGTATTTCAGCCGCAGCGGGATATTCAAATATCTTCACGTTACAACCCATGTGGACCCCGTGGGCTCTAATGGGTTAAGAATTGCATAAATTTTTTTTAATCTTATTACCTATCATTATTATCAAGTAGTGTAAATTATTTTGTTGTAGGTTATTAATCATTTTCATGCTTAATTATCAATAATTATTTCTAAATATTATTTATTAACTCGATATTTTAAAACCATGTGCTGTTTGAATCATCTGGGCCAGACTGACTCTCGATTCACTCTCATATTGACGATTTTTGTCAATGAATTCAGGATGATCTGAAACGGATTTTGGTATACAATTTTTTCGAAAATTAGTGTTTTAAACATTTTGACGAGAACAATAGCATCCTATTCTTCAAAAATTCGCTAAAAAACGAATCTGACAGGACCTAAGGAAATGCAAAATTACGAGTGTGAGGAAGAAGAAACGCGGTGAGTCTATTTCATTCATTTATTCATTCGTCCAAAAAATAAAAATATAAAAAAATAAATAAACAATTGCGTTTCGCATTTCAACTGGTTCCAAGACAATTTTGATCTCACGTGGGTCCCGGATGGGATGTTTATTTTCAGGCGTAACTCTAGTTTTAGGACTGCATTTTTGGAGATTATGCTGGTGGGACATTGGATTATCTTATTTTACTTTCATGTCATTATGTTTTCACCATGTGTTCAGAGTAAAAAAAATTTACAATGAGGTGTCACTTATCAGACTGTTTCATTATTGGATTGTGTGGGTATTATTTTCCCACCTATAACTCCCCCCCCCCCCCTTAGAGTGGGTCGATTCTGCCCATCTACGAACTCAGCCTTTCGATTGTTAAGAGAGATTTTTTTGTGCAAATTTGAACTTTTATCTCAATTCTTTCGAGAGTTATCGTCTGGAATGACTCTGTATACCTACATATGATTTATGGTGTCTTTTGGTACTGAGTTCAGGATCTGGAACGAGTTTTGGTATGAAAATGAGAGAGAACAATAGCTTCCTTTTCTTCAAACATTCGCTAATGGATTAGAACGCATTCGATATACGGTCACCCTTGAATCGAATGATCTGATTCGTAAAGAGTAATTTGGATTCAAATCACGAAAATAGATCAGGCAATTTCTGAGTTAACGGGTGATTTTTACAGAATTAGAGGGGAAAAAAAGGACTCTTTCTTTCCCATGATCTCCTAATATGTTTTGATACCATCGACAAACAACGCCGTCGGACCGAATGGAGAAAATCGGCATGAAGGATGAGTGCATTTTGTAGTGAACCAATGAGTATTGATTAGGAGGTAATTCAGGGGTCTTAGCGCAACCTTATTCTTAATATAACATTACAAATCTTGCCTATTTACTGGTGATACAGCCGTTCTCGTTGGTAGTGGAAAGGGGTTTTTAATAAGGCTCAACAACATGCGTTAGATTTGACCGCAACATTGGTTTTAACATAGGATGCTCACTTTAAATGCCAAGAAAGTACAACGTGCTGCCAAGTGAGTGCTACACGACATACATGCTCATTGGCACTCAAACTTATTCGCCATATAAATTGCGATTGAGGAAAATAGACAGTACGGAAATATGACCAGGTTCCGATTATTGGAAATGTAGGTACTTGTATGAAGACTAGGACTCTTTGTCAGCAACACTAGAAGCCCTCACTGTATAATTTATATTTTTCACCAGGAGATTTAGTCTCCCCTCAAATTCCCACACTAATCGAGATTTATGAAATCGAGATACGCATAAAGTTTATGCCATAAACTGATCATTTTTGAATGGATCATGAAAGTGGGAAGATAAGGGGCTGAGAACATAATTCGTGGTATTTCCATATAATAAAGGATAGAATTTTGGGGTAGGCGAAAATGAGCGCAAACTCGCTCTAAATGTGCGCTAAACTACGTGCGCTAAAATCTAGTTTTGTGGAGCTATCCAATTTCACATGCAATCTCTTTACGCTGAATAACGTGCTGCTGTATGTCGATTCACGAAATCCAGACGACGCGCAGTGGTCCAATTACGAATCTAGCTGATCAAAAAATAAAAAATTTGACCCCTTTAAATCCGAATGAAAGGTATTATGAATAAGTGGTAACATGTTCCTGATAGCAGAGGGAGGGGATGTAAACAAAGTGCCGGAGGTAGATGAAAACAGACAGGTAAATAATGCGGATTGCTTCCGTACCAGTTATTTTAGTGATTCGAAAAACACCATTTGGAAGGTTTCCTTGAAAAAAAAATTTTTTTTGAATGATGACTTTAAAGAAAGAAGAAATAATGACTAAAATATTCACCTTCAAAATACTCTAAATTTTAGGGAACCAATGAGAACCAGAAAATTGTTTCAAATATTGTTTTGCAAATTGTTTTACGAAATTTAATGAAAAAAATTTTGCAAATATTTGGAACAAATACGGTATAATTCAAAGCTAACCGGAGGAGAAAAAAGCTGAAATTATTTCTGAAGTGAGCAACTTTTTGGAAGTTTTTAAACGCTTCTGGGCAAAATGCTACGGGAATTCGAAGCGTTTCTGTACTAAATATAATACATGGTTACAAGGTGCCATAAAACATTTTGGTCCAAGTACTCATACACCTGGTACCAGTCATGGGTCCTGGAGGAGGCTTCAGTACCTGCACCAAACTAACAAAACGGCGAAAAATTAGGTACGTCGTTGTCAAACTTTCATTATAGAGGAACTGTGCTCTGCGTTGAAGTTGCGGCATAATGGAAAAAACCGAAAATCCACAGTCATGCAGCATGGCTATAAGAGCGAATTTTCGAAGAAAGAAATGGTTTAATGTAAAATGTCTCCATTAAAGAACATGATGTCCATGAAGAATATCTAAAGTATCAACCACGTTTCATCATCTTCAAAGTGCTCCAGTCCAGTTTGAGAGCGGAATAAGATATAGTGAAATTATGACTTAACCATCTTATTCAGCGTGTAAAACCCTTTGAAATGAGGTGTCACTTGTCAGACTTTCATTTTTTGGGTAAACCCCCCCCCCCCCCCCACCCCCCAACGCCCCAAAACCCCCCTCAGCTTTTGGCTATTCCAACGCTGAACAGTGCGATATCTCATTCCGTTATCAGATTAGAGCAGAATTAACATGAAGAACGTATTCTTCATCTTCAAAGTACTCAAGTTTGAGAACAAAATAAGGTATCGCTATTCGGACTTCACCATCTTATTCAGAGTGTAAAAACCTATAAGATGAGGTGTCACTAGTCAGACTTTCATTTTTTGGGTGACCCCCCCCCCCCCCCCCCAACCACCCTCAGCTATTGGACATTTCAACGCTGAACACGACGGTGAAGTCAGAATTACGATATCGCATTCCGTCAGCAGATTAGATCAGACTAACCATGAAGAATATATCAAGGTTCAACCACGTTTCTTCATCTTCAAAGTGCTCCAGTTTGAGAACGGAATAACCTTTAAAATGAGGTGTCACTTGTCAGACTTTCATTTTTTGGGTGAACCCCCTCCCCACCACCCCAAAAACCCCCTCATCATTTGGGAATTTCTACTCGATGACGAAAATTATACAAATCTCGATAAATATCTAAGTGATATCTCATTGTCATAAAATGCCATTAATATTGCCACGCTCCTTTCAATCACTCGCAATGACAGATGGCTGTTCGTTAAAACAAAAAATTTCCGAGATGTATTATGTTAAAGCTCAAGGCTTTAATTTAAGTTAATGTTTAAATGAACGTTAATAAATGAATGTTAAAAATCAATAAAATAAGTATGTACTAGCTAAGTCTAAAAACTTGTTGGAGCTTAATTGAGCTAAATGTATCATTTGAAAAAAGATATATCTTTTCAAATGATACATTGAGCTCAAATCTGTTTTCACCATCGTGTTTGACGTTTAAAAACCTGTATGGATTGTAAGTTGGGGCATAGTTATATTAGCCACAATTTTTGATCAGCAAGATTCGTAATTCGGACCACTGTGGGACGGTTCTTAACTCCTCGGAGCAAACTTTAAATGGGCCCCGAAACACTAAAAACGGTACAGTTAGTACGTTGCGTTCGGCGCCGAAGCTCTTGTACTTGAGCAAAGTTATGATGGTGCAGCATGACAGTGAACCCTCTCACGTAGGAACCGTTACACGAGCATCGTCAGTCAGGGAAACACGCGGTTCCAGATGTGTACTAAACTACTGAACGTGGGTTCGTTGAGATTCGTGGACGACTTCCGAAGGCCCCTCGAAGGTCGTTTAGGGGCTGAGGGAGGGTTGTGATTTGGGTTTTCTGTCGAACGCTCTTCGCAGGTCAAAAAGGATGCGGATGGGCGGATCGCAGGACTGGGAGGACACGTCATCGGAATTCAATGCCAACGGAAATAATGATTATCTCGCGAGCGGCTGGTCAGGGGCTTCCTAGAACCCCCGGACTCAAACTTGGCAACAAACTAAAAACGTCTGGCTAGTGTGGGTGGATGGTAGGGATGCAAATTATTTGCCGTCGATTAATCGATGTATAGCTACCGATTATTATGTATTAATCGATTATTCGATTAATATTCTGATTAATCGGGTTTTCGAATGCATCAGGATTTGAAAAGAGCACAAGCATGGAAGTAATATGCAGTTCTCAAACTGGAGCACTTTGAAGATGAAGGAACTTGGTTGATACTTGAGATGTTCTTCATGGGCATCATGTTCTTTAATGGAGACATTTTTCGTAAAACCAGTTATTGACATTTTATGTCTTTGGTTTGGCACATTGAAATAAAAACTGTCACGAAAAAGTGTCCTCGAAGAGCGTTACCTACATTTACGATAATTTTCACTTACAACCAAACTTCTGTAGTTTTCATCGGACAAAAATCGTTCTCCGTTCGATCGAAAGCTCTCGAATTATAACGCATTTCTTGCGTGTTTGTACTTGGTATTTATGTCAGACTTATATGTATTTTTATGTTATAAATAGATATAGAAAATTTAATTTGTATTATTACAAAAAGGTATTATTTAAACAATTTTACAGATGAGAACCCGAGTGAATATTGCAATGTGGCCTATCCCCGACTCACGGTTAAAATTTCTAGACTGTAGTTTACCGGGAGGATGAAAAAAGGTAGTTTTATTCTGGGCGTCTGTGGGTTGACCCACCTAACGGCCGTTTTCGACGCGAAGTTTAGTGTTTTTCCTAAACCTTTGCGCGCTCACTGTGAACGAGTGGCTGGTCGCTCAAAAATCCAATTGGTCTTAAAAGATTCGTAATTTTTCAGATCATTCATAAGTGAACTAAAAATTACACGGTTCAGTTAAATATTTTGAGATATGACATTGTCGAAATTTTAAATTTCGTTTTGAACCCCTTCCCCTTGACCTAGGGTTATGAAAAGTTTCGAAGATCATTTTGGGGCTGGTCCAAACCCAGAAACCAAATTTCGTAATTTTAACTCAACGCTAACTGGGCAAAGTGCCGCGGACGGCGTACGGCTGACGGACGGATTTTTTTTAATTCGATTTTCTGAATCTACGTGTCTTGAAACGTAAACCAACAAATTTTGAGGGGGGGTTAAAAAATTTTTTTCTTTGGGCGATTCCAATGGTTCATTATCGAAGATAATAAACCAAAAAATTAAATTTTGATTATGAACTGGAGTCTTGAAATTTTAATTATGGGTCGCTGATGGAAGACATTGCAATATTCACTCAGTTTCTTGCCTGTAAAATTGTTTAAATAATACCTATTTGTTTATTATTTTATTTCTAGAGTTTCATCTATCATTTCGTTAATTATACTAGGGTGATCTGTACCAAGAAGATAATAAGCCGTTGTGTCAAGAATTTGCAGAGTTTTCTAGTTCATGGTTCTCTAAACACACTAGAAATAGTAGTTCCGATTTTTAGAATTTCGACTGGGAGTTGTGGCGTGCTCCTGTAATCTAGCTACCTGGAAGTCAGACATTGAGGACGATTCAGAGAGCTGGGGCTGTCTGGGCGAGCTGTCTGCGTTGACAACGTGTCCGCAGTGTTCTGCGCTGAAAGCAACTGATGACGTAGGAAAAGTCCCACGTATCAGGATAACGGGTGAGGGGTGCACCGGTCTCGTAACTACCCAGCACGCGGCACGCCGGAAGTATCGGATTCAAAGCCAGCACCCGGCCGAAATTATCAAATTTAGTAATAATCAATTGGCCACGGTGCACCCGAAACGGCTCGCCCTACCGAATCGGACAAATGTCTATTTTTATCAAATTTTTCAAGTTTTAAATACCTACGTACATTGTTTATTTTTCAATATTTTAAGAAACATATCAAGCTAAATGGGGATTCTTACAGTTTTCAATTTAAATCCTTTGTAGATACTTCTGCATATTATTGTTAATAATGAATTATTGTAAATAATTAATAATCATCCAATTATTAATTAATTCTACGTATCTGTAAGACAACACAATTCCCAATTTTCAGAGGGAAAAAACCGATTAAAAAAACTTTGCAAACTCTTGACCCAACGGTTTATTATCTTCTTTGTACAGATCACCCTTCTGTCTAGATCACTGACTGATAGATTAATTATTATTATGAATTATCATTAATTATTAATAAATATTATCAAGTAGTGTAAATTATTAATATTTATTGTTGGTTATTAATTATTTTTATAGGTGTGTGTGGTTTAGGTTGACCGTCAGTAAGAATGATGTTGAGGGATGTCGAGGGTCGGTCAAATTTGACATTTGACCGACCCTCGACATCCCTCAACATCATTCTTACTGACGGTCAACCTAAACCACACACACTCATTATGGTAGAGGTAGCAACAATGGATCCATCTCAGATCCCCAGTTTCTTCGGTTTCATCGAACAGCAGTACGGCACGACATCGAGTACAATTTTAAACAAATGGAAATCGGCACTTCAAAAACTGGCCTCACAGGAAAATAGACGGATTTTCCTTCTCAGATGTCGCAGTAACGGCTTGTTCCCTTCGTTTATTGATGATAACATTAAGTTCAACTTTAGTTTAAATGAGTTCCCTAGGGACATCAATAGGGCAATACGTTACATTTGACCGACCCTCGACATCCCTCAACATCATTATTTTTATACTTCATTATAATAATTATTATTAAATATTATTTATTAACTCGATATTTTGAATCAGCTGAGCCAGTTTGAAAATTGACCCGACAATTTGCCTCACGATTCACTCTCATGTTGACGGCTTTCGATCTGCTCCAACTTCAAGCCCTCATTGTGAACAAACGGCTAGTCGTACAAAGCTGCGGGTGGTCTTGAAAAATCCTAAAAAAAAAATAAACTCTAACTAAATACCTATGAACTAAAAATTATACCGTTCCACTTGAATTTTTCGAGTTTTGACCTACCGAATGGCCAACAAGAACTAAAGCATAAGTATTTCCCTTGTGTAATAAAACAGCCTTTAGACTTCGCTTCGATGAGTCCATGAACAGACGCCACTGATTCGGGTCATATTGAACACCTAGGGTAAAACCACCAAATGTTGACACTTATCCTAATGTTGACACTTCAATTTCAAAACGTAAAAATAAGGTATTGGGACACTGTAGGTACTCGGAGTTGGCGTCATTCTGTTGATAAGGATGTGAGATTTGAGGTAGGCCGGCTCCACTAGTTGTTATTACCCATATCGAACGTCTGGCTACTATTGAAGCCGGTGAGAGCTGGATCAGTCAACCCAGCGACGCTATCGCTATCCCGCAGGTTAGTGAGGTAAGTCAACAAAATTAGACTTTTCAAGTCAAATATTATGAGTAATCAGTTATATATCATATTGCCTGCCCTAATAATAGCGTAAGGAAGAATTTGTAAGCATTAAACCCCAGAATTTCGTTGAAATAGATGGTTAAGTTGGGGTGTCATCATTAGGGTTTCATGAAATGGGCGTGTGTCCTAATGTTGACACCTGTGTCAATATTAGGGGAAAATGTTGATCAGGTTGCCAATGTGATATTTGGGTTTAAATAATTTCGTAGTATATTGAGACTATTGAATTTTTCAAATCAGCGTATTGGAACCTTAAGTTGACATCGGGATCCCAATGTTGACATATTTTGGTTCCTTAAGTTGACATATTATAACTTTTTTTTAAAACATTTCTACGTATAGGTAACTTGATCTTTTTGTTGTTAGACCCCTACCTATGACCTTTTCAACACTATCAGGTACCTATCAGAATTTTAAAATAACAGTATGATTCTGATACAGTGTCTCATCATTTTAACAGGTCGACTACTACCATGCCTCCCGACAAGAACGGAATGTGGAAGTACACTGTCCAGCAAATGGAAGACGCTATAAAAGATGTGAAGCTCGGCACAGCGGTTTATACAGCTGCAAAGCGCCATGGAGTACCTCGTATCACTTTGTTGTACAAGGTGAGAGGGAAAAGTCCTCTCGAAAGAAGAATAGGGCGTCAATCGGTGCTGTAAAAAGATGAAGAGGAGATTTTGGTCCACTGGATGTGTTTGTCTAGTTGTCAAAATTGAAAGTGAAGATGCTGCCGAAGTAACACCGCTTCATCCCTGCAACAGACTGAGGACTGTTTTCAGGCCTTCGAGCGAGGGGAATCGCCTTCTGGCAGTCAGTAACGTCAAATACAAACTGCCTAAGCCTACATATTACGGGGGGAACCCTAGAAAATTTGTGTTCCCTACTTCTGTTTCTGTTCCACTGTGATTGAGCACCTATGCTACAAATTTAATTACCCATTTTTCTGATTATGCTGTTCAACATCTATTTTCTAATGTCTAGTCTAACATTAAATATATTTTAACGCGTTCCTAATCTCGTTTGTTCATTTACTTTGAGAAATATCTAGAGGGAAAGCATATTTAAATACTTTCTCAAAAATGTAGACTGGTGTCAACATTAGGAACTGCAAATGTCAACAATAGGAATTTCCGAAGGCAGAAGTGTCAACATTAGGGGGAAAATTCCATTTTTGAAAAACTTGTTTTTCATGCTGAAAAAACATTATTTAATCAAGTCCAATAAGTGCAAATTGTTCCCAAGGAACTCACAATTCATGATAACTATCCAAAAGTTTCAATTTCTTGAATACTTGGGTAGAGCGCAGAATCGAACGATTTTTCTCTCTAATAGTGTCAACAATTGGTGGTTTTACCCTAATTCACCCATCAAACCGGGAATGTCTATACAATAGCTATGCAAGATTCTCATCCTGTGCAAAGTATGGAACAAAAACTGCTTCGCGATGGTTTACTCACAGATCCCTAGCGATACACATAAATCGATTAGCTCCACAAACAATCAGCGATATGCCAGAACACGTAAGAAATAACAGATTGTTTTATTCAATTTCTACGATAAGTGGAAATCCCCAAATGGCATACCTCCAAACTGATCTGGTTACCCACGCCTTAATTTATAATTCCTTACTCGCAAACTCTTGCGCTTATAGTGTTTGTTCGTTGTACTTATCTCAAAACCTTTAGGAAGCCTCCTTAGAACGAAAAAAATTCCATACGCTGTTGCAACGGAATGAATTTCTATACGCTGTCTTTGTTTATTAATGACTTCCGAAACCAAGGGACTAGTCAAAACAGTCAGCGTCGACAAGGCAAGGCCAAACATCGCCATTGCAAGCAGCGACCCCACCCTAACTTTTCTTATCGTTCCTGTTCAACCCTCCAATCACTCTGTAGCGCTAGAGCTGCAGGCAAAACTATAATTAATACTGACCCAATAACACACTGTTCCAATTGCAAATTTATTCTTCGAACAATCAAGCCAAAAACAAAGCATAATCCGCCTCATTTTTGATATTTTATGGTGTTTGCATATTTTATCTTCAGGCACTGAACTTTCTTTCTAAGTGTCCGTTGTGTTGCCTCAACAACAGATCTGTCTCTTCTCATTTTGTTTCTTCCCCGATGACGTTTGATGGCGAACCATAGGTGGTGTTGAACATTTGGAACATGAGCATCACTGCTGACAGTGTTTTCTTTTTTCCTCTGTCGGTAGGCTCGTGTGTTGCTTCCCCACTGCATACGCTGGGTCCTTTGATCCCCAATGCAACGCCCAGACCCGTAAGGGGTTTTCTCAATCCTCTATCATGATGGAATTATATTTCACTGGGCTTGAAATCAAGGAAATTGCCAGAAGTAACTTCAAAATATTAAAATAAAAGCATTGAAGGATCCAATGATTATTACATAAATTATTCCATCATTACGTAAATTTACCATGTTATCAACCATTTTGTGTTGAGTCACAAGATGGGTCTAAAATACATGAGTTCTCATTGTGTCATCTCACGAGTTGTTGTGCTTTTATTATATTCCTGTGTTTAGCCTTACTAAAGACAATGTAGTGTTATAAATATCGAAACTCCCGTAACCGAACCATTCGTATCGATACCAGAAATACTTTGTAGTGATACTTCACCAATACTGTACTCTCGTGAAGGGTGGGAAATTATGAATGAGAACTGATGGAGTGGGGGCACAAGTCCTGATTCACATTCGATTGACCAGCATCTTTGTGTGATATACGTGACATTACATTGATGAGGACTTGATCCAATCTTTCTACCATCCAGTTAGTATAGGGCCATGTGGTGGAGCTGAGGGAGAGCCAGACTGTATCAACAAGTTGTTACGTTTCATTCAACCCCTCACCCATGCCACCCTCTTGAATGCACATTCATCAATATCTTTCAAGATTACAATAGGACTGGGATGCGGCAGTCAAGAAGTTATTCGGTTAAGGTCGTTCACGTCCCTTTACATCCTCGATAAATGTGCTGTTAAAGTAAAAACTCTGCAAATTCTTGACACAACGGTTTATTATATTTTTTGTGCAGATCACCCTTCTGTCTAGATCACACAATGATAGATTAATTATTATGATGAATTATCAATAATAACCTACTAATTATTATCAAGTACCTAGCGTAAATTATTAATTAATTATAAGTGTGTGCGATTTGTTGACCGTCTGTAAGAATGATGTTGAGGGATGTCGAGGGTCGGTCAAATGAAAGATGTTTAATACATGAAACATCTTTCATTTGACAGACCCTTTACACCCCTCAACATTATTATTAATTATTATTGTTAGTTATTAATAATAATTATTATAAGTGTGTGTGATTTGTTGACCGTCAGTAAGAATGATGTTGAGGGATGTCGATAATTATTATGTATTACATATTACGTTGTTTACGTATTAATAATAATGATTAATCCAAAAATGGCAATATCATGGGGTAGAAGAGTACCATAGCTGGATTCTACGGGAATAATAGTTGAAGAAACATAGGTACATTCAATGACCAAATTCTTAACTTTTGAAAACGCCCAACTTACCCTGTGTTTAGGGCTGCCAACTTTTTTTCGGAGAAAAGAAGTAAATTTCAGAAAACTATTGAAAAAAAAGTATTTTCTTTAAAAAAAAGTCCGGTCCAAAAGAAAATTGTGAATTCCTCGGTTCATCATCACCACCTCAACATGCGGAAATGAGCAGAATGAGCAGCACCTTGTCAGGTACCTGGAATACGTACCGTTCAACAAAAATTTCTATAATTTCGTTTCCATTCTTAGCTATTGGTAAAAAAATAAAAACATTTAAAAAAAAAAACCTCAAAACATCGATTTTATAAAAGCATAAATAATAAGATTTTATAAATTTTTTTTGGCAGCAAATGCATATTCATTTATTTATTCTTCTATTCAGTGGTGGACACTGAAATCCTGCTGTAGTAACGGCCTCCTCTCGGTCAGGGTCGCTAGTTGCTAGGTAGGGAAATAAAATTAGGTACTAATTTCAGTTTTAAGACGATAAATGATGGAAAAAGTATTTAAGCGTACTTTTATAACTTAAGAAAGTACAAAGTTGCCCATTCGAAATCCATTGCCCATTCGAAATTCACCCCTGAGATCTCATGTTCACATGATTATCCTTGTGAGGAATAGGAATTTAGCGATTCAAATGTGAAAATGGCGCCCATCGACCATGTCAGTCAGACCAGATTAAAAAAAAAAGAAAAGATATTCACATTTTGGATACGCGAGAGCCTCATCTCCGCCGGCTATAAAAAAAATTAAGTGCACCTGTAATTAGAAAAAAACTTGCACAGTGAGAATTACAGGGGCACATCTCAAAAACACTGTTTTCTGGGAAACGCTGGTTAAAGTGTTGGCATTCTTTGAATCGCCTCTTGGACCCTCAAAAGAAACCGTACACAGTTTAGTTTTCTCTCTTACCACAGTAAAATGACTCATAAACAACCTCCCGTTTCTGCTTTATCCGATTTTACATCGTCAATAACGAAAAACCTCGGTTCACCAAAATATTCCGAGTTTTTCCCCTAGACACAGTTTTTCAAACGCAGTTTTTTTAGTTGTGCCTTTCGTTACTATTTTCTTGCACTGATCTTATCATTCCTTTGATGATGTCCATTATAATAAGCTATTTCTCATTATGAATTATTCATGTCATGAAAAATATGGAATACAGGGAAAATAAATCAATGAACGTTTGCAAAACGCATAATTTAGTTTATTTCACATATTTTTTTTCAGGGTTAATTAAAAATATTGGTCATTATTATAGTCCACTATAATACTTAGACTCTCAGAAGGTAGGTGTAGTACTAAAATTATCTCATCAGACCATAATAATACTTGGTCGGTTGCACTTCTTACCGGTTCGGTTTTTTTAAAAATCGGTTCCCGGTTCTCGGTTTTTTCGGATTTTTTTACAGTTGCGCTTAGAACCGGTTTTTGGGCCAAAGCAACTCTAATTGGAACTTCAATTAGTATACAATTAATAAAATAAAATACAAAAAATTACTAAGTCGAGTAGGTAATAAAACAGATTATTCAGATCTATATCAAAGAAACACAAACGGTGGGTACAGCTTTCGTACAAGTACGCAACCACGAGGGACATTTTATGTCTTTGCGCCCCCTCCCGCACCCACACCACGTACTTCGTACTTCGTTCCAACGAGTGGTGAACGATTTGTATACGATGATAACCGGAGAAGTTCCGCAGCAACGAATCGGTTGTAAGCGAAAAATCATCAGAAACTTATATGAAGCTTGCATTCGTGTTGACAATATAAATTATTGAGAATGATCACCTGTGTGTAAACAATTATTTAAACAATCACGCTCATACCGCAGCTTGTCGGCCACGCACTCCGCAGTGGTTAACGTAATATGGTGAGGTAAATCGAGAGCTATCCAACGAGTGGTGAACGATTTTTGTACGATGATAACTGGCGAAGATAAAGTTCCGTAGCAACGAATCGGTTGTAAGCGAAAATCATCAGAAACCTCGTTACATTTCTCCGTTGCATGTCCCGCGTTGCATTCCCGCGTTACATTTTCGAGTTTATGTAGCAAAGTAAAGACATAAAATGTCAAAAATCACAAAATTTATTGAATATTGTTTACTATAAAATACATCCAACAGCATACATTTAATAAGATAAATCATGATCCTCTTCTTTCATTGTGTTGTAATCGTAATGCAACACTCGATGCTGATGCCGAGTATTTGTAAAAACAAAAATTATTACTAAAACCTGTGAATCTCATAAATTGAACTGTATCTGTTAAAAGCAGAAAGGAATAACATCTGAAACCGTTAGTTATAACTAATTGTGTGCTTTGATTTACAACGTAGACGATCAATAAAGATAAATTTATTAATGTCGATCGGACAAAAACCGAAAACCGAAAAAACCGACTTTGGACGATCGGTTCTCGGTTTCGGTTTTTTCCCAAAAACCGGTAAAACCGACAACCGAAAACCGAAACCGACCCATCCCTAGTTATTAATGAGTAAGTTTTAAAGTGACGGATCCCTCTAATGCAAAAAGAGTACGTAGACAAATAGGTATAATTGTAGGTATAATAGGTTTATTGTATTATTGTATTGTAAAAGAAGGAAATAGATAAATAAACATAAAACAACAGTAGGTAAATTACAATGTAAAAATATTTCGATTTGTGCCCATGTTATCACTTATCCGTCCCAAGAACATTTCAAGGCACAATCACCTTTCTTCATCCTCAAAGTGCTCCCGTATCGCAATTCTAACTAACACCAACATCGTGTTTAGCGATAAAATATGTTGTCAGTTGTGTCAAGTGTCACTTTTCAGAATGTTTCATTTTTGGAATGTATGGACAATTTTTCTCCCCTTCAAATTTCAAATTCCCCTAAAACCCCCTTAGAGCGTACTGAATCTGCCCATCTACGAACTCAGCCATTTGATTACCAAGAAAGATTTTTTTTTGTAAAAATATGAAGTTTTTATCTCAATTCTATTGAGAGTTATCGTCTGGAATGGTACATAATATTATATATTTATTTGTGATTTTTGGTGTCTTTTGGCAGTGAATTGGTTTCAGAGATTGGTCTGAAACTGATTTTGGTGTAAACATGAAATTCGAATTTTAAAAATTTTGAACCGAGAACAATAAGAAGCTACAGGTTCCTTTTCTTCGAAAATTCGCTAAACGCTTCTCAAACGGTTCTGCCTCTCATCATCAACGATCATCCCACCTGCTGGTAAATAATTACAGGGGAATATCGTTTATGAATGCATTGGCGAAAATTTACACCGGGTTACTTGCAGAACGGTTAACGGGCTGGATGGAGGAATGTGGAACTTTAAAGGAATTTCAGGCTGGGTTTAGAAGGAAATATTCAACAGTTGATAACATTTTCAATTTGATGGCTCTGGTTAGCTTGAAACTGAAAGTAAAGAGGTCTAAAGTTTATGCGTTCTTCATTGACTATGCGTCAGTTTTTGACCGGATCAACCGTGATTTTTTGTGGTACAAGCTGGCATGTGCAGGGGTTTCCACGAAGTTCATTGCAGCACTGCAATCTTTATATAAAACCACTAAGTCGGCCATTAGAACGCGAGACGGAGAAATAACAGATTTTTTTGAAACCAGTTTGGGAGTAAAACAGGGCTGTTTGATTAGCCCGACCCTTTTTTCTCTTTTTTTGGATGACCTGCATGATGCTCTTGGGGAGGGGGTGAGTGTGGGGGATCGGGAGATAAGATGTTTGCTCTTTGCAGATGATGTAGTGATAGTAGCATCGACTGTGGTTGCATTGCAGCGCATGATTAACCGCCTCTGGGAATATTGTAGCACGTGGAGACTGGAACTCAATTTAAAGAAGTCAAAAATCATGGTGTTCCGTAACGGTGGGAAGCCTAGTTGTAGGGAGCGCTGGACGTATGGCGGTCAGCAATTGGAGGTAGTGAACCGGTTTAAATATTTAGGATTAACGCTCACGCCAACGTTATCTATCCACCCGCACATTGAGGATAAGGTTGCGGCAGCAAAAACTGCAATAATGAGCTTGTGGAAACCATATTTGTCACAGCAAAGAATTATGTGGGGCGATAAAGTTAAAGTTTTCGATGCAGTTGTGAGATCGATCCTAACATATGGAGCTCAGGTCTGGGGCTTTGTAAATAGTGATAGGGTCGAGTCGGTGCTGCGTTTCTTTGTTAAATCTGTGTTTGGGTTACCAATGTCCACGCCTAATTATATGTTGTACATAGAAACTAAAATTAGTCCTATATTCTTGTACACGTTGAGATTACACCTACAATATGGGCGCCTTGGAATTCCGTCCCGGGAGCTCGTAAAAACCACTCACGGTTAATCCCTCGGCTCGGGCAAACCTTGGATTTCCGTCCCGGTGCCTAGTGCACAGTGCTAGCGGACTTAAGGATTCCGTCCCGCTCTCTCTCAGCGTCGATTAGAAGTCTTTGTGTACAGCCAACATAAACACGTTACTTAGTTTCACGGTTTTAAGTGAAGATCAGGAATGGCTAGTGGTTCCTCCGATAAACCTCCCCCAATCAACTGATTAGTACCATATAGATTAGTTGGACATATAGATCAAGTGGACGGGGTTGCGGAATAAAAACCTCCCCCAATCAACTGATTAGTACCATATAGATTAGTTGGACATATAGATCAAGTGGACGGGGTTGCGGAATAAAAACCTCCCCCAATCAACTGATTAGTACCATATAGATTAGTTGGACATATAGATCAAGTGGACGGGGTTGCGGAATAAAAACCTCCCCCAATCAACTGATTAGTACCATATAGATTAGTTGGCCATATAGATCAAGTGGACGGGGTTGCGGAATAAAAACCTCCCCCAATCAACTGATTAGTACCATATACCTAGGGTACCGTCCCAACTGGCCTTCCGTGTATATTATATTATTAGTGTATATTATATTATGATATGTTTCACAATATCTGTTTTTTTTTTACTTTCCTCAGGACGGAGTTCCAAGGTTTCAGTAGGCTGGGTCCAAGTTGTTGGGACGGAATCCCAAGGTGCCAGTGAGCCCCACGCTAATGGTAGGGACGGAATCCCAAGGTTTTCTTAGCCGGCTTAATATTTTAATGAGGTTCCGGGACGGAATTCGTAGCCGCCCCTACAATATATCTTGAAAGTATTGAAGCTACCAGAGCAACGACTCCCAAATTTTTTGGCTAAAAGGTGTTTGGAACAAAATGTGTTTTTTGCAAGAGAATGGAATGAGCTCTCGGCCAAGTATGGAATTACGTTGGATAGAAGAGGTGACGTGCGTGATCTGAAGGCCCAGATTGAAGAGTCCCTAAAAACAATATCGGAATGCATGTGGGCGGATGTTGAAAGAAGTGCTTCCCTTTCAGAGCATCATCTCCAGTATCTGGAACTGAGGAGGAACTCGAAAGAAATCGTTTCAGTTCTACAGTGCAAGGGGTTTACCGAGGCGAGATGGCTGTTTAAATTGCGGGGCGATCTTTTGGCACTGAGGTATCGTCCATTTGGTGACAGGATTCAGACGTGCCCATTGTGTAGTTCTGGCGAGACGGAAAACGCGTTCCATTTTGTGGGCACATGTTCAGCCTACATGACAGTCAGGCAAAGATTTTTAGGCCAAAGAGAAATTGCGCAACCAGAGTATTTGAATATGTTAAGAAACTGTGATATTAGAATAGTTAATTTTTGTAGGGTAGCTTGGCAGCTTAGAGTAGAGGCTATGAAAGAATATGGACTTTGGGAAAATATTTTATAACTAGCGTACTACGCTATATATTGTGATATATATTATGATAATATTATGTGAATATTTGTTTACTGGTTGGAAGGATGGATTGTGAAGCGAACTCTATCAGACGGTCTTCGGACCATGATTTATGCATGACTCCTCGACTTCATATTGTATTAGAACTTTTGTTATATATATAATAAAGCATGCTTTCTCTCTCTCTCTCTCTCTCTCTCTCTCTCTCATCCCACCTGCTAACAAGATGGTCCGCGATTTCAGCCAAATACTGGACCAATACTGGGGGAGCAAGTGTAGGTCAATACGCTCAAACGCCATTACCCCTATCATGTTCCTTTTTCCACGTCACCCGTGGGCCAATTCCCCCAAACGTGTTACGTCCCTACGCGCGGAAAGCGTCGTAACACAGTGAACATAACTGACCATGAATCTGTCACTGATAAAAGTTGGTAAGAATTTTATGGTTCATTTCGCTGACTCTCGGAGCAAACGGAGTTTTTTTTTAGGGACAGCAATTGAAAGTGAAATAAGAATGAATCCCCAACCCTGAAAAGAGAGATCTTTCCTCGTTTGCCCGTGACTAAAAACCATCTTTTTTGTTTCCAGGGCGGACGGTTATTTATTGGTCAGGCTGCGCGGATTCCTTCGCGCACTGTCTAGGAAGACATAAAACCCACGTAGAAAGACCCCTACAATTCTCAAACCCTCTCCATCGTAGCTTTCTACCTCCAGGCTTTACACAGTTGACCTCCCCTCCGTAGCATAGAGTTTTTGTTAGGATGGGTTTTATGTCCCTATCACCCCCGCCCGTAGACCCAACGGAAACTTTGATTGACACCTGAAACGCGAGGGGCTCTCACACTCCACAGCCCTCATCGCCCTTTTCCCGAGCAGTTTTTCGAGGCTCGAACAAAAGGCTACGGGTTCCACGACCTCAAGGTGCCCAGGAGAATGACGACTTCGGTGAGGTGGGTCGTGGCGATTCGAGAATATCATGCACCTGAGGTAGATAGTTGAGAAAACTCGAGCACGTGGAATTCGTCTGAACCAGCGGTTCCCAAACCTTTTGAGGCCCCATTTTCGGTTGGGTAGAAGAACATCATTTTTATGAACCTAAAACAAAAGAACACAACCGATAATACCCTATGAATCCGACTCGTAAGCTTATCGATGACGAAACAAGTGTAGCGTGGGACTGCAAAACGTGCCAAAAATGTTTCTTCTCAGGAGAGCCATTTTAAAGTTTGATTTAAGCTACGATCGAGCAAATTACATCTAATTAATTTTTTATCATCTAGTTACAATCATTACAGCTATAAGAATGTATCTGCAAACTTACAGCATCATACAATAAATTTTAGGGAGCGTAGGTGACCCCTTATTGGATTTGAATAGCAGCCAGTTCCAAGTGCCATACTTCTTTTGCCTGAAAACTGGTATAAGTGCCAGTAACAGATAGACAGATAGATTAATCTATTTTAGTGACATAAATAAATCACAAAGGTATGCATTAATATCACCCTGCGAAGAAAAAAAAAATGAAATAACTATACAAAAGCGTGAACAAAACGGTGGAATTGAGGCATTAACAGGCCTATCTAAATATTTTACTTCATTATTTCGTATATTTACGGGACTCACGGGTATTATGTACCGAGCAGTGATCCGGGCAGGAGGATCGATGCGGAAAATAATTAATTTTGATAAAGGAGAATTAGCTGTAATCTTCAATAATATTGAACACCATGAACACCACCCCCCGCCCAGCCATATTGCCCAATGGCCGCAAACTTTTTGGCAGGATATCCCAATTATCAAGATAGTCACACCTTCCATATTTCGGCGGTTTACTCAATAGGTCCATTCTTAGGCTGAGTTCGAAATTCAGTTATTGTCAAATAAGATATTTTGACAATAAATATCTTAAATAAAATATTAAGATATTATATAAGATTATAAGATTATTAAATATTAAATAAGATATTATAAATAAAATAAAAGGGAGATTCTGTCAATAAGAATGAATTGAATAATATGGAATTGATTGAAGTAATAAATAAGAAGTAATGAATGACTAATAATAACTTAAGAATTAGTTAATTAATACCTAATAATTAATTGGAAATTAATATGAATTGATAAAAGTTTCATGTATCACAACTCATATAGCGACGTTTATATATTGCAAGTCGCCTACTCATCTGTTTATTTACGTCTGTTTGTGTTTGCCTATGTCCTTGTGGTACCTACTCAAAAATTGTTTCGAGGGTGAAGAGCGCGACCACGGCGGATAGCAAAAGCTAAAGCCGTATTGTGTTTATTTATTATCGTTGTGAATTATTATTCGTTGATGAAAATAAAACATGTGGAAAACTGAAAAAAAACTGAACAGTAACTGAATAACTGAACAGAATAAGTTCTTGTGAAGAAACAACCTAAGTTTTTTTTTTTTTTTTTTTTCAAATTGGATATAGAGCATTTGGGGAATCATTGACAATAACTGTTATTGTCAATGATTCCCCAAATGCTCTATATCCAATTTGAAAAAAAAAAACTTAGGTTGTTTCTTCACAAGAACTTATTCCCATTTCTCATTTTTATAGAATTATTCCCATTTCTCATTTTTATAAAATTATTCCCATTTTTTCTTCCAGGTGAGTCTGCCCTCTGATGGTGGATCTGTGCTGGAAATGCGGTAAGTCACGAAACACCATGACACATTGTGTCAGTCATTGTGGCACTCCCGAGGCCGGTGCGGAAGGGGAATTGGTTACATTGTTGTAAATTAATTGACAATAATAATACTTAATAATAAATTGACAAAATAATAAACAAACAAAATAATAAATTGATAATTACTCCCACTCACGAAATAAATATTCATATTAATTTCGTGAGTGGGGGTAGGTAATTATTCGTGAATCAATGTTTCCTTGTGATGTCCATGATATTCATTTTGGCCCAGTATAGCTCGTGGGAATGAAGGTAAGTTTTAGAAAAGTGTTACGAATTTCTCCCTGTACGATATGGAAAATTTACACCAATATTTGAGAAGGCCACACAAGCAGGTTATAATTGACTATTGTACGTTGTATAACATTATAGTTGAAAGAATTTGGTTGATCGAACAATTCATTTCAACGTTACATTCATTACCCTCTCTCACGATGAATTTACTTGTACACAAAACTGTAGAGTGATGATCAATCATTTGAAACAAATTGGAAGAACGCGAATGGCAGTTGAGCGTGCGAGTCTTATGCGCCTTAGCGGAGTTTTAACGATATTCGCTAGAGCGCAGTTCATCCGCGTTACTGTTTCTCGATGTCGTTATTATTATTAATCAAATAAATGGATCAGCATTTAACGAGCGTTTAAGCTATAATCCATTCATTATAAGATCAGTAGACTCTCAATATCGATGATAGATTTATCTAAATCACAGATGATTTATAACTGGAGCTGATTTCTGGAAATGATTTTCACATTCTCGAATTGAACAAGTTACGAAATCAGAACCGGGGGTAATGTGAATAATCGTGATGTTATGAGCTGTTTGCCTCAGCCGTTTTGATTGATTAATTTTTGTGTAGGCCACCGTGGCTCTCTGCTGTGGTTGGCCGTATAATATCCATTATTACTACTATTGTGAGAACTACTCACTGTGTAGGGATACTACGAATGTATCCGATCCCGTATCTGATCTGTTATTGATCAATTTCGATACTAGGCAACCGATTCGATTGCTTAGTATCGAAATTGATAGAATATCACATCTAAAAGATCGATAAGTTTATTAAAAAATGAGGGGTGATGGAGGGTAAAGGCATGAGAGTGAGGTTAGTGGAAGGGATGATACATTTAAGAGAAAATTTCGCAGACAAAACTCTTGACAGGACGGTGGACGGTGTACTCGCTTCGGCGGTACATAATATGTACTATAATATACTATGTACTATATACTATAATATGTACAATAATATACATAATATGTACATAATATACTAAAATTGGAACGATACAGAGGACAGACGTGGCAACTGGCACTAGAACTTTCCGCGCTATGTCATAAACATGAGGGTACACTTCCTTCATCTCCTCCCACTCCTGAAGGGGGTCCGACGAAATGGCACTCACTTTTGTTGACAAGTACTCGTCAAGTTTGTCGTTATCTTGTGGGTAGGACTTATTTTGGTTTATTATCTTGGAAAAAATCTTGGGTAATCGCCCAAGAAAAAAAAATTAGGTTGACAAAAAAAAAAATGTTGACGTTCCAAGATACATTGATTCCAAAAATCGAATTAAAAAATCACTGAGAACGAACGGCTCGTTGCACAAAAATCCAATTGGTCTTAAAAGATTCGTAATTTTTCAGGTCATTCAAAAGTGAACTAAAAATTACACGGTTCAGTTAAATATTTGGAGATATGACATTGTCGAAATTTTAAATTTCGTTTTGAACCCCTTCCCCTTGACCTAGGGTTATGAAAAGTTTCGAGGATCATTGTGAGGCTGGTCCAAACCCAGAAACCAAATTTCGTAATTTTAGGACGGGGGACGGCGGACGGGGGACGGCGTACGGGTGACGGACGGATTTTTTTTAATTCGATTTTCTGAATCTACGTATCTTGAAACGTAAACCAACAAATTTTGAGGGGGGGTTAAAAAAATTTTTTCTTTGGGCGATTCCAATGGTTCATTATCGAAGATAATAAACCAAAATCCCAGTTAGCGTTGTGCTAAAATTACGAAATTTGGTTTGCGGGTTCCGACCAACCCCACAATGATCCTCGAAACTTTTCATAACCCCAAGTTCAAGGGAAAGGGGTTCAAAACAAATTTTGACATTTGGAAAATTTTATAATATGAAATTATAATTATAATAGATATTTATAATAATATAATATTCATAATAGATATTATCTCGAAAAATTTATATAGAACGGTGTAGTTTTCAGTTCACAGTTAGATTATTTAGATAGTTTATTTTTCAGATGTTTTAAATACCATTCGCAGCTTTGTACAATCAGCCGTTCGTTCTCAAAGTTTGAGCAGTTCGAAAGTCGTCAACATGGTGGTGAATTAATGATCTAATTTTGAGGGTGGGGGGGGGGGGGAAACAACTTTCTTTGGTAAATTCCAATGGTTCATTATCGAATATAGGAACTACGAATATTAGTGGTTCAAATCCTACGTACCTTGAAATGTAAACCCACCAATTTTGAAAAATACCGTTTCCTTTCTTGGTCAATGCTAAGGTTCATTATTGAAAATAACATGGAAACATACAAACAAATGAAAAGCGCACGAACCGACTCGTGAAAAATAAAAATACTTTGATAGCAGAGCGTGGTTTCGATCCACGGACCTCTGGGTTATGGGCCCAGCACGCTTCCACTGCGCCACTCTGCTTCGTTATTATCGATGAAATTGTAAGTGAATCATGTGTTGCTCACTACATTACAAAAAGTTGTGGGGTTGGTAGATACAGATACAGATACAGAACGTTTATTACCATAAGTTATGTACAATACAAGTATTGGGACATAGATTTATTACATCAACACCGGCCTAAGGCCTTATTTGACTTAAGATAATTGATTACATCGCGTTTTTAAAACATCAGAGGTTATAATTAATATATACAATTAAGGGTTATGCCGTAGGAAAAGGGGAAAACCCACAGGTCAGGATGTATTACTTAACCTAAAAACTTAACTAATAATATTTACAATATTTACAATATATACAGTTGTTGATCGACAGGGGGGTTTGTGACTTCAAGTCCGACTCCTCCGCGATCGAGTCCCCCATTTGGGTTTCGTGAGTGTGTTCAAATTGTTGAGTGTAGGGTTGGGGTGTGTTGGCAGTTTGGTGTTAAAATTGTCAGTTAGTTGGGGTTGGTAATGTTGTCACAAAGACAAATCTAAAATTGTCAACATGAGAGTGAATCGAGAGGCAGCCCGTCGGGTCAATTTTCAAACTGGCCCAGATGATTCAAACGGCACATGGTTTTCAAATATCGTGTTAATAAATAATATTTAATAATAATAATTAATAATGAAGCATAAAAATTATTAATAACCATCGATAAATATTAATAATTTTCATTACTTGATAATAATTATTAATAATTCATGATAATTCATACTAATAATTAATCTATCATTCAGTACCTAATCTAGACAGAAGGGTGATCTGGTCAAAGAAGATACCTAATAAACCGCTGTGTCAAGAATTTGCAGAGTTTTTTTAATTCGATTTTTGGAATCTACGTATCTTGAAACGTAAACCGTACAATTTTGATGGGGGGGGGGGGGTAATTTTTTTTCTTGGTCGATTACAAAGGTTTATTATCGAAGATAATAATAACCAAAATCCGTCTTAAGTTTTAAGTTTATATTCAGATAGAGTTTTGTTTTGAATTTTTTAAGACCATCCGCAGCTTTGTACGACCAGCCGTTCGTTCACAATGAGGGTTCAAAGTTCGAGCAAATGACAATTCGTCAACATGAGGGTGAATCATGCGGCAGCCTGTCGGGTCTAGATTCTAATAGAACATGGTTTTCAGATATCGAGTAAATTCATAGTAATTAATAATTATTCCCTATCAATCATTATTGAAAATAATTCATAAACATTATTAATAACTAACAATGCCTAATTAATAATAACCATTTTCAGAAATTCTCAAATTTAGAAAAATGTACTGGCTAATGGGGAGGCGGTCAAAACTGTCAATCCAGAACAAGCTTATACCAGTCTGGACTTACGGAGCTCAGCTGAGGGAATGCACGGCTCAATCAAATCGGAAATAATCCAAAGATTCCAGAACAATATGCTGAGAAATGTTGTCAATGCACCATGGTACCTTCGAAATGAACGAATCCACCATGAACTTCAAATCGAAACCATATACGAAACCATATCCCGATGAGCTAGGGATTTGAAATTTTAAATATAAAAGTCAGAACTGGATGAAAATGCAATATGCACTCGGTTTCTTGTCATTAAAATTGTTTAAACAATACCTATTTGTTGTAAACAAATTAAATTTCGATGTTGAGCTAAAGACATGAAATTTTAAACATAGGTCGGAAATGGATGACAGTGCAATATTCACTCGGGTTTTTGCCTGTAAAATTGTTCAAACAATACCTATTTGTTTAAACAAATCAAACTTGGATGTTGAGCTAGAGACTTGAAACTTCAAACATGATTCCCAGATGGATGACAATGCAATATTCATTCGGTTTCCTGACTGTAAAATTGTTTAAACAATACTGCCGTGCTAAGATAAAGTCCCCTATCGACCATTTTGGTGTTTTTGGAGTTGGGCACATGGCTCCGTAGATCTCGACGTGGCGCGTCTTTTCTGCCAAGGTAGAATTTCCTATCTCCATTGGAAAGGTTCGAAAAAAGACTTTATCATATCTCCGGACCAGTACTCTGTCTTGAAGCCTATAAAAACAGGGGTACCGCAAGGCAGTGTCCTAGGCCCAGTACTCTACCTACTGTACACACGAGATCTTCCGCAACAGGAAAATACAACTGTAGCTACTTTTGCTGATGATACTGCCATCCTCTCTGTTGGAGGTGACGCTGAAACTGCAACTCGCAATCTACAGACGTCCACTAACAAGGTTGTCAATTGGACCAAGATGTGGAGAATGAAACTGAATGAAACAAAGTCAGTGCACATCAACTTTACTAATAGAAAAATCTCAGCCCCAGAAGTTGAGATCAATTCAAATAAAATTCCATACTATGACACTGTAAAATACTTAGGGATGCACCTTGATTCCAAACTTAACTGGAAATACACACATTGAAAATACTGAATACACACATTGTACCACATTGAAAAAAAGAATCAGGAACTAAAAATCAAGTTCAGAAAGATGTACTGGATGATGGGAAGGAACTCCCATCTCTCACTACACAATAAATTACTCATATATAAACAGATACTGCGCCCTATCTGGACCTATGGGATACAGCTTTGGGGTTGTGCGAAAAAATCAAATATTAAAACCATCCAAACCCGACAAAATATAATATTGAGAAGTATAGTTCGGGCCCCCTGGTTCATGCGGAATGATGATATTCATCGAGACTTGAGGGTAGAAACGGTCACCGAAATTATCGCCAAATATGCAAGGAAGCACGAACATCGCCTCCACAAACACGAGAACCTGGAGATGCTCAACGTTTTAAACAACGAAGGAGAGCTTCGGCGACTCAACAGAAATAAAACTCTGGACCTAATTGTGCTGTGCAAATAGTGCAAGTGTAATCCAGTGTTTACACTGTTCTTCATACAACAGGTTTCTTCATACAACAGGGCCAGGTTTTGCTGTAAACCTCCCCCCCCCTCCCCCCTAGTGAGCTTATCGTGAAATGAAATATTGCTAGATGAATTGTACTATGTTTCAGTTGCAATAAATAAATCACGAAAAAAAAAAAAATCTTATCTCCAGTTTCATTGAGCCACAGAAGACAGCACCTTTCACAACAGAACTTTTTCCAAAACTGTCTTCCTCTGATCTGTACTAACTACCCATCAGGTCATCGCACTTGTCTGGTGGGGGGGAAAAAATGAAAAGTTGTTCTACCAACTGCGAAGACTTGAAGTTGAAGGCTCTTATAAGTACTTAGGAGTTGAGATAACACCATCAGTGTCTCCCTCAAAGCATTTGCAGGATAAATGGAGTTTGGCGAGGCATGTCATCTGTGTTACTTGGTCACGTTTAGTGAGTCGGAAAAACGTACCATGTTGTAAAAAATTTGATCCGTTAAATTCGGTGGTTTCCACAGTTTTCTGTAACGGTTCACACGTGCGGGGCTGCTGAGGAAATGAGCAATTAGAAAAACTTGTTAGATATTTTATATAAACAAAACACATTTTCTCTCTTTTTGCCGAGTATCACCTCAGTTTATCGATTTTCAACGCTTGCGATATCTTATTCCGATCTCAGATTGGAGCACTTTGAAGATGAAGAAACGTGGTTGTTATATCTGCTCTAATCTGACAAGGGAATGAAATATAGCCGTCGTGTTCAGCGTTGAAAAATCTATAAACTGAGGTGGTACTTGGCAAAAAGGAGACAAAATGTGTTAGGTATAAAACCAGTAAAATGGGGACATTTTACATAAAACCAGTTATTTCGTCAAAAATTTGCTATTAAAGCCATGCTGCATGACTGTGGGTTTTTAAAATCTTTCTTTCCTTTGTTCCGGATTATAATGGGGCAACCCAATATAACCTTCGTCATGACCTCCGGTAAAATTAATATTCAACCTCAACACGCGCCAGGGATGTTTTATTCGGGTGGTTCTCGTTTATGAAACGCTATTGACCACTCGCGTAAATTCTATCCCTTTATCGTGACGTTTCCACGAATCTATAGCTGCATTTCATGAAATTTGGTTCAGAATTGCGACGATGCAAGTTCTACCATTATCTATCGATTATCTCTATATGCATTCTATCAATTACACCACGGATAGAGATAGTAGGGATTATTGAGACCATGACCGAAAAGAGTTTCAATTCCAAGCATGGCGTACTTGAACATGCAAGCATATCAAACCGTGGATTCCATGAATGCGCGTTAGGTACGTCCAATCTAATCCCGTACATATCCATTCATATTACCTGTATATACCCGTCCATAATGTATAATATAATATATAATACAATAATATGTATTACATTATACATAATATAATATATATAATGCTCCCAAAATTTTGGGGCAGCCAGTCCCCGAACAAATAGCTTTTGTGTAAACCACAAATGTTGTTGCAGCTTACCTTGAATTGTGGATACCAAGGCCTATTTTCGGCAAAATTGACCGGTCTACGTGCTGATAACCTTTCAGAAGTTCAACCCTATATTATAGGGTTCATAACTCCCCCGACACCACTCACTCTTTCTCTATCACTCGCTCCCTCGCTCTCCCTCGGCCTCTATTAGTGGGCTTCCGATCGCTCACCTCATTACGTACCTATTCCGTATGAGAGAATTTCATCGAGAATCGGTTTCGGTGTAGCCACATCTTCCCAGCCCCAGAAAAGCGCCATGTGGGAAAAGCGCTACGAGGGAAAAGCACGATGGAAAGTGAAAACACAAAACAACATGTATCACCTCCTATTCGATGCCGAATGAGGCTCTATGCAGAATCTTCTGTCGTACCTTCAAGGTGTTTTGAATTCTTCCATCAAGTTCCCACAATCGATTTCGTGGTGTCGGTCTGACAAGCCAGAAGGAAAACCTTGGATATAATATATTCTGCTGTCTCGATAACAAAGGTTTGGAAACTTAGTATTCAAGCAAAAGGAATACTTTTCATTGTTTCAAATCGAAATTACTACAAGGATTTTACAGCGCCATTTTTGTGAAATCCAAGAAGGAACTGTTCTGTTCTAGCAATAGAGGAATATTTCTGTACCAGCAGTTGAGTACCATAGATAGAGCTGTTCTAGCTTTTCTGCAGTAACAGTTAAGTGCCACAGGCAGATATGGACTATACTAGCCTGCAGTGGAGTGCAACGGGTAGATTTCGACTTTGGTTTACTTTTAGTAGAGTGCCAAAGGTAGAGATGGACTATTCTATACAAGCAGTAGGGTGCCACTGGTAGACTTTTTTTTTCTTGCGTTTATTCAGACAATATCATTACCACTACGCCAAAAGCGCCAATCTGCTTTTTGGGGTATTTTTCGTTTTAGTGCACTTTTGAGTTCTCTGAGTTGGGTACTACTGAGAGGCGCACAACATGCCACAGCCGACTAACGTATTTCCCAGTGGATTTTTTGACAAATAAGAAATCCGTTTTGCTCATCTGTAGATGCCCTAAAACGAAAATGACTAAAAAGTAGCGTTTTTGGCATGGTGGTAACGATATAACAACTAGTTACAATGATAAATCAGGTAACTACCTAGCTATTTAGTTCGCAAATTAACTTCTACCGCTCGCTTAAACTGTACGTCACTCATTATCAGCACAAAAGGTCCAGAAGCTCGGTTCTCTTCAGGCGCCGAATTTGTTGAGAGTTGTCAAGTAGCTGGAATGCAGCTGGATTTGGATGTTTAATCCTGCGCTCATATCTCATAGCAAGCTTTCTTTATGACATCGGTGATTGTCTCCACTGGTAGACATGGGCTGCTTTGTACAATCAGTAGGGAGCCGCTGGTGGTGAGAGGGCAGTGCTGTATAAAAGTAGAAAACCACTGGTAGAGTTGGACTTGTCTGTACTAATAATAGAGTCTCACAGGTAGAGATGGGCTGTTCTATTGTAGTATAATAGTATAGCAGTGCGATGCCAGGAGTAGAGATGGAATGGAGTGATTGTGATGGGGGATACCTACCAGTGATGTTTTCCACTGGTGCTATTGAGAGTTACTCACTGGATACTCCCAGCGGGCTCTGATGTCATGGTTTACTTGTTCTTTATCAATTCAGTGTTAATTTATCGAGGATGAGTGATGTTGGGTGGCGGAATCGATAAGAGGAGCGAGCGAGAGGGCGATTGGTGATTGAGGGAGAGGGCGAAGGCAGCTGCTGCCCCTCGAAGGACCCGAGAAAGAAGTCAGGTACGAACCTTCCCTTCCTTCCTCACTTCACCGTCCCACCATTGGCCTCCTGTGGATAGACTAACCATCGATCCTTCGCGCCCCCAACCGTCCTACCGCCCCCAACCGTCCTACCGCCCCCACTCTACCGCCTCCTCGACCTTCGTCCTCCTGTCCTGCCGCCCCCGCTGTCAGTTAGGACCCTTCTCCCTCTCCCCTATCTTCCCTTCTACCCTTCAATTCCAACAGCTCCCCACGCTCCTTCTCCTGCTTGGTCTTCTTCCTCCACCACCCGCTACCCGCCGACACCCCGCTTTCCTTCTCGTTCTACACTCCTGTCGCCGATCACCCCTCGCGCCGTCCTCCTCCCACGGGACCTCTTCAACCCTCCACGCTGGCCCTTTTCGCAGCAGTTTCAAGTCTTTTGAATTAATCGATCGCCCATGATTTAATTCTTCCCCGCGTTCTCAGGCCGGTGCGAGGGATTCGGGAGATCCTGTCGTCACGGCAACGGCCCGACTTCCGCGGCACCTCGACCTCCCGAGAACTCGCTCGAAATGTCTTTAAATGTCCACAAAACTGAGTGACCGGAGTGAAAGGAGTCGACAAATTTCCTCATTTCCCCAGGACAAATCCGATTTTGATGAAATCCGGTTATTGATTCAATATGGAATAGGGTAAATGCACTAGTCGAGGCACAGTCAAGGGGTACCAATAATAGGTACCATCACATTTCACTGGTGTGAGTTAAAGATTAATCTCCTTCACGGTATTAACCAAGGAAATGGAATGGCGTCAAATTAGGTTTGACATGATTAACTTTTTTTTTCTTTTTTTTTTAAATGCATTTTATTGATCAGAAAACATAATAGGTTACAATAGATCGAATTACAAAATGCTACGACTCTTTTTGAGTAAATAACTCGTGCTAAGAGTCGGAGCCAAATAATTATAACACTTATTAACTTATTAACAGACCGAACCTCAAGAAACCAAAATCTTTCCTTATTAACTTTATTTATTTATTTCAAGTTTCAATACAATAATATAGGTACATAATATGTACCTATATTTTTATATTATAATTTTTATATTTTATATATTTTTATATTTTATACTATATTATATTATAAATCGCATGAATTCATCATTAAACCTTATTGCGGGGCTATAGGCAATGCCCGTCGCGTACCACAAGAGTCGATGTAAGAAAATAACCATCATACAAACAACATATCGACAGCCACGTTGCAAATTTTAGTGAAAATAAGGATATAATTGTTCCCGATTTATGGTGGCCATGGGAACATGCTGTTTTCAACGAAATTAATTTACGACGATTCATTCCATCTCTATGACCGTTTGTAATAACCGCTAAGTTAACCATCCCCCTCCATAAACGTAAAATACGCTGTTTTTTTCATCTCCTGAACAATTATAGTTTTTGGACTTGCAACGTGGCTGTCGATACTCAGAAACATCTCATTTTTAGATTTTTAGATTCCGAGAACATTTATCTCATGAGTAGATACTCAGAATGATATTCTCAGCCTCATTTATCCCTAGCTCAATTAGCAATGAAAAAATTAGTTTCTTATAAGATGGGCGAGAATAAAGAGTAGTCGATCTTAACCCACTTGTCAAACGGCAATGCAACATTTAAATAATAAATTGAGGGCTCATGGTTGTACTGAGAGTAATACTTAAACTGGTAATACTTAACTGGTAACTGGTAATACATAAAGAGCGACGCTCTAATAATAAATAATAAGAGAAGAGAAACATAGAGAAAATATATATATAATTGAAAACATATATCCAAAATATCCAAACATCAAAAGATCCGTCAGCATATAGAATACAATGGCTGATCATTTGTAGAGACCATTACTGATATGGTAAAACCTACTTGCCAGAAAAATATTCCTTTATTATTTTAATCTTGAATTTGTCTAGGGACAGTTGATCTGCCACCAATCTCTTCGGTAGGTTATTAAATATATTGACTCCCCATGTAAAATAACTTCTCGTACCTAGTGCAGTATTCATTCTGGATTTCAGTTGTGTAATCCTGTCTCCTGATCTTCTAGAGTTTTGTGCCTTTGATATCTCTCCAACCAGAAACATTTTATAAACATAACTCAGGGTACATTTTTCGATTAAATCAGCGAAGCTAAGTACTGGAAAGTTCACAAATACCCTTTTAGTCGGATACCTTCTAGGTTTTTTTTCAGTAGGATTCCAATGGTTCATTATCGAAGGTAGCGTTACTTAACCAAAAAAATTTTTTAGCTTCTAGTAGTATGTAAACACTAATTAAAAGTACTATATAAGCAGGTTGGTATGTACAATGTATTCTACTTATTATTATTAATAAATCATAAGTTGTTCTGTAGGCCGCCATAATAATCTTCAAGTGTTTTACTCATGGCCTTGCTCTGTACCGTTGCTAGTAACCTAGTCCTGAGATCCGCGGGATAAGTGTTGATGGTTAAGATGGATTGGTATATGTAGTATTTTTGGGCTATTGTGGTGTGGTATTTAGGAAGTAGCAAAGCATTTTGTCTCGTCTGTTCGCCGAATAAAGCCTTGTTCGGAGGTTTCAAAGGTCCAATAAATATCCTCTATATATCCTCTATATAAATATATAAATATACTCCGAATAAATCCTATTCTCCCAATAACTCAACTTGATGAACAGTCATATAAGATCTATTCGTAGAATACGGCTACTCGCCGAATAAGATGGCGCTATTCGTCGAATAAATGCCGTTGATGAACCGGCCCTAATTCCAATAAATTAGTACATAAACCTCATAGCCATCAAATATACAAATTTATTCAAGTGGTATACGTACTATACTTTAGAATATTATTTTTGAAAGTCGATTTAAACTGAACTGCTAGACTGTTTAAAGTAACACGCTTATTAGGTGAATACTGCCTGCATAAAGCCTGTTGTCCAAAAAATTGGAGAACCTTCCCAAACAAGGTTATATTGATGAAAAGTGAATTTTCGACTACAAAGCAAAAAATCGTCGATAAGCTGAGTCAACGCGCAACGTCAAATAAGGAATCACGCTTTATTATGTATAATTTTGGTCGAATCCTTTGATAACTAGTTGGATAATATCGTAAAGAAGCATAGTGAACCCTGGATTTCCCACTTATTCGAAAATTTCAAAATGAAATTCGTAAATTACCAATGAGCCCTCTGAGGCTCATTTTCGAAACACCAGTGATTCAGTTTTTACTACAACACCACAGTTTTTAGTATAACACCAGTGAAACACTACTTCACCCTACATACGTAACTTCCTTACGTTCATTTTCCGCAACTGCAATAAAAATCATTCGCGAAATCGTTGCACCAACTACTTTGTAAGTTTCATTCGATTGTAGAATCCAAGTTACTAAATTCTCACTATGCTAATCTAACAAATTTGTTACTTATTCGAAATTCACTTTTCAAATTCTCGTACAAAGAACTACAACTGCGAGTGAAGGAAACTTAGTGAAAAGTCAATGAAATGTTATCGCGGACCGAAACAAGAAACAGTGCACCCGTTCCTATCAAGTCTAGCATGTCTTTCATACTGAATAACGACCAAACCTGGTCCAACTACAAGAACGACGAGGAGCAGAGGCGATTTCAAGGAGTGGAGCGCCAATTTCTCAGACTTACCAGGTTTCAGGTCGGTATTAATTATTTTTAGTTCTGTTATTAATAGCCATAGGCTGCCGTAGCCAAGGTGCTATCGTCTATCTATCAAAAAGTACAACTTTGATTTCAATTAAACTTTTCAGTTAGAAAAGTTTAACATCCTTGTTAACATCCCTCATGATTCGAATTCGGTGTTGGATGGCTGTACGTTAATTAAAAATCGTGTTGAATAATGTTGATATTATTTCGTGTTTTTGCCCTCAGAACAAGTTTTAGTTATAGACCTTAGTTATGAAACGTTTTCAAAGGAGGTCATCTTTTTCTGAGATTAAAAATTATTTGTCAATTTACAAAATGTTATATCGTGACAAAACATAAAATTGTAAAAATACAAATAAATTCACTGGTAACGATCTTTCCAAAAGTAAAAATTTGAACGAAAATGTCTAAAAGGAAAGTAAAGTTATGTTTGATTCATTGATTCATTAATTGAATTCATAAACTCACCTAAACTGTCAAAGGAACCCTATTAAGATTATGTATTTTGTATGACTTGACACTTTTTTGTGAACCAGCCGGAGATGGTAATTTTTCATAATATGCCTAGGTATATTATAGGCATATTTGCCATATATTTTCATTTACCTATATTTTCATATACATACGAGTATATTTCAAATGAGCATATAGGTATTTCGGATGTGACAACCTTTTTTTTTTCTTAAATGAAGAAACATGGACAAGGAAATGTTTGATAAGTTCACGGAGCGCCTGGTTCAGAGGCACATCAAAAAGAAACGGTTAGCCGATAAGAAAATCTCGTTTCGAATTAACTGAAACGATCGAAGGACAAAGAAATCCAGGCAAGTATTTGGGGGGGTCCCAAACGACGACACCCCCCCCCCCCCGCCGGGCAACGCCACTGGTACGAATGGACTTTTAATTTGTTTAAACAAATAGGTATTATTTAAACAATTTTACAGACAAGAAACCGAGTGAACCAGTTCTGACCTATTTTTAAAATTTCAAGTCAATAGCTCAGCATCAAAATTTAATTTGTATTAGGTATTACAAAAAGGTATTATTTAAACAATTTTACAGATGAGAAACCGAGTAAATATTGCAATGTGGTCTATCCCCGACTCACGGTTAAAATTTCTAGACTGTAGTTTACCGGGAAGATGAAAAAAGGAAGTTTTATTCTGGGCGTCTGGGGGTTGTTTTTCGACGTGAAAGTTTAGTGTTTTTCCTAAAAACTTTTTCACTGTGAACGAACGGCTGGTCGCAAAAAAATCCAATTGGTCTTAAAAGATTCGTGTGTAGACGAAATTGAAAGGTTGTACAATATATTGCGTGATGTTCAGAAAATTGAAAATATATTTCGCAAACGGGAAAATATTGTACCGTCTGTAGGCAGCATTGCGCAATATCCCGTTGGTCGGTCTGTCCCTCCCCAGGTAGTCCCTGTTTACTGGTTACTTGTGCCTCATCTCGGTGTTTCGTCAACATGGGTGACAAGAAATCAGAAAAAATGTATTGTTGAATTTATTGAAATTTATCGAGGTCTTCCGGCTCTGTGGGGTGTGAAGTGCAAAGACTATACTAATCGTACCATAAAGGCGGAGAAGTACGATGTGCTGATCGGAAAATACCGCGAAAAATACCCGGATGCAGACAAGAAAGAAGTGGTGAAAAAAATTAATTCATTGCGAACAAACTACCGCAAAGAATTGACAAGGATTCGCGATGCAGAGAAAAGTGGTGCGGGTGCTGTTTGCACAATGTGGTTGAACGTCTGTGCTCAAGATTGCACAGTATATTGCACAACCGTCAATATCAACCCCAAACAATACAATCTCTTGCACAAACTGAAATATTGGACAATAATATTGAGCGTCTGTGGGCCGCTTTATGAAAAGTGCACATACCTTAGCATCGTCCGGTCCCTTCCACGGTATACACACGGTTAGCTATCCCTCCAGAGGGCGCCAGGTCGCCATTTTTTACCACTTACTATTCGCCCTTTGGCGTCATGTTATCATGTTTACTACAAGCATATACTGTTCACCCGATTTTCATTTATTATTTATTTATTTACCTATTATTAATTATTTTTTTATTTATTTTTAACGTGGGGCTAAAGTCCTAAATCTACCGAAAGTAGAGATACACTGTGGTTTTTATTTGCTTGTTGTCTACTAGTTACGAGTCCAAGGAGCATTTGTTGCATTTAATGCATCAGATGCTCTTGGACTCGGATGATGAAACTAGGAGACATCAAAAAAATACAAATTTTGTATCACTTGATGAACTCTCCAAAGCTCTGACTATTTTCTTGATGTCTCTGAGTTACGTCTTCAGACTCCAAGAGCTCATGTTGCATTTCCATGAGCTTCTAGAGTCTGAAGATGAAACTAAGAGACATAAAAAAATTATAAGTAGGTGTCACTTGATCAGAATCGACTGGTAATAACTTTCGAATAATTTCGAATAAAAGAACCAACCAGAGCAGAACGTGGGCTGGTGATTTGGATTGATAATCACATGTTGTCTGAGTTTCGACCGGGTCTGAATTGGTGACTTGTTCAATTCGACAATGTGGAATCCAAAAACGCTCAATTTATAAATCTTTTACAGAATAGTGATGAATCTAGCATTCATAGTACCTAGGAGTCTATTGATTTATTAATGATTAATAGCTTGAACGCCCGTTAAATTCCGATCCTGTAATATTATTAATAACAACAATAACGACCTCTGGAAACGATAACGCAGGTGACCTGCGCTCTAGCGAATAGCGATAAAACTAGTGGCCATGGAAGAAGGAAAGGAAGACCCACTCAAGAAGTGTTGCTACCTGCTGGAGGCACGCGTAAGTTTAGTTGGTCAAACCGTGGGTCTGGGGGTGTCCCCCAGATTTCATTTCTTCGCTATGATCCTTCTCAAAAGTCCCCAGGTAATGGGGGAGGAAATGGGGGGGGGGGTGATGGTGGTGGGGACTAAAGACATAAAATGTCCCAATGTGTTGCAGACTCGTATGCAAGCGTTTAATAGTTTGTAATTTAGTTTTTTTATTAATCTATATTGGTATAAGGTGAATAGCATCTCAGCCAATCGAAGAATTATTATAGGATAATGTTTGCAATAAATTTTTCAAACACTGTCGCCAAAAGTGGTGTGCTCGGAATAACCTGACAACCGAAAAATAGCGAGAAACGGAAAAAAACTAGCATGTAGGAAGTAACTGAAAAATGAAACAGACTATTTTTGTAGGTTAGCAGAAAAAAATAACGGTTATTTTTCCATAACTAACGTAACGTACCGTTATGGAAAAGTAGCAATAACGCCCACCACTAGATGAAACTAGGAGACATCAAAAAAATACAAATTTTGTATCACTTGATCAGAATCGACTGGTAATAACTTTCGAATAAAAGAACAAACCAGAGCAGAATGGCGTCCGTGATGGGGGATTCAGGTAGAAGGGTTGTTGTCAGACGAGCGAAGTTTTTCACGGAACGTACCCAAGTGCAGTTCGAACTTGAAAAATGTTTTCTGTTGAAGATTTAATTCATTCGGTTGAGAATCATCCGGAGTTATGAGATTCTTCCTTGGAAATGTACAAAGATAGGAACAAGAAAAAAGAGGGTTGGCTTCAGGTGTGTAAAGACGTAATTGCGGATTGGGACCAGAAAGATAACAATGAACAATCATTAATTAGGAAGCTGAACCAATATTATTGTATGTATGATTTGGTATAATACAGTATGGTATGATAGGAAAGAAATTCGTATGGTATGGTAGGTATGAGTACGGTGAGAATATGGTATGGTGCCGATTTGCAATATTTTTTAATTCGATTTTCTGAATCTACGTATCTTGAACCGTAAACCAACAAATTTTTAGGGGGGGTTGAAAAAAATTTTTCTTTGGGCGATTCCAATGGTTCATTATCGAAGATTATAAACCAAAACTAATGAAAGTCGACTGACGACAACTGACAATACAAACGGAGGCCAAATTTGATAAGACATTTGAAAAGAGACGAGTGTTAAAACTCATCGATAATATCGGAAACCGAAACTATCGATAGTTCAACACCACTAGTTAATTGTCAGCCATTATCCAGTTATTCAATGTGGTAGAAGAATGTCAGTTCAAGGTACCCTAGGCATAACGATGGTTGAATCCACTCATAGGTAATTATTATCAATAAACAAAAAAGAAATGTGTGGAGAATTTTAGTTAAAAAAATGAAAAGAGTGACTGAGGATCCAAACGAGGACTGGCAATCAGGAAAAGCCGCCTACATTTCTTTCCTGGTCAGTAAATCTGCGTATCCCTCGCCCTCTCAACATCCACCCGAGTTTTCAAGCCGCCCTTATCTCTAAGGGAGGAGACGGCCTCCCGAGGTCCCCCAGAACCCTTCGCCTTTCGGAGTTAAAAATGCATAATCCGCTTAGGGCCGGACCCCGCCCTTTTTTTTTAGGATGAGAAATCCCTTTTTCCAGGGACCTTTCCCTCAACTGGGAGAAAAAGAATCGATTGCCTCAAGTCGAGATGCCGAGTCGAGCCCACGGGAAGGATGTAGAGGCGTAATCACTCCACATAAAATAGCCGAGTTATGTATGTGATTGAGTCACTCATATCGCCGCCCTGGACAAATTGAACGTTGACACCGGATAACTGAAACTACTTATTATCAAATAGTAAATGAGCTAGCAAAATCTGACAATAATCCATTCCAGTATACTCGTACGTTGCTATTATTCATGTTTTTTCTCCATGGGAATGGGTTGTAGAAAGGTCATTTGCGTGAGTTATTCATAATAATTATTAGCACCCGAACAGGGACTGCGCGCGACTTGCAGATTTTCATCGCCACGGGCTTGAGTTTAAACTCTTATATCCCATTGCAACATTGATACGACTCCACCAGGCCTTACTAGCCATCCAACCGCACTTTTGATCCTGTAGTTGGACTCCAAGAGAAGGCAGCTTGACGTGCGCTGAAGAGGAGAATCCACATTCTTCCGAAAATGTGTTCATTTAGACTAGGTATTGAACATACTAAAACTCCTGTCTTGTAGGGTGGGCGCAAGGGGGGTGGGGGTGGCTGCACTGGGTGGTGTTACACTCATTCGAAAGCCCATTAAATTTCCTATCGATCCTTAAACAGGCGCAACTCTACGATAATTTTTCTGACCACCGTTCAACTTTGATGTTTTCGGAAATTAGTAGATGTCGGATTCATTCACGTATTTTTGGCTGTGGATTAGCCAAATCGATTGAGATTTAGTCCAAAATCATTGACCATATACTAGATATCCCAACGGACATTTTAGGACCAACCGCACCAATTTCGGTTAATTTTTGAGGCAGTTATCATTGATAATTGGAAAACCATCATAATTCTTTTGTTTTTCTTCTTAGGAAGCACATTTTCATTTCAAATTAAAAAGTTCTATAAGTTAAATACAACTAGAAAAGAAACTCTGAATTAGCTCCAATATTGAAAAAGATATGACCATTTGAAATTCCCGCAAATTACTCTTTCACCCCTATTTGGGGGGGGGGGGGGGGAATCGTGGGAGGGGGGCAAAATGTACAAAAGGCACTTCCTTGGTTGGGAACAAACGTGCTCGCAAACGTGTGTGCAAAATTTCAGCTCGATTCGTTTTGTCTGATTTTAAATCTGCTATACCCCCGACATCTAATGGTCCCGAGAGTTGAAATTTGGGTTACGTCCTCAAAGGCACCTAGAGAGTTGGTGTACAAAAAATCAACTTCCCAGACACCCAGGGGGCCGAGCTACAAGGGGTTGAAAACCCAACTTGTTGCGTCGCGTAATCAGTGTCTCAGTCGATTCGTTTTTCTTGGCGGGCGGGACGCTCCCGCATCCCTAGATCCTGATAATATTGCTGTTTACGATGAAGACGAAGTTTGGTCATTCGAGTTATCATATTTCTTCAAAGACGTTTCTAACTATTGGTTCATTGTTCCTTTTAGTACTTGAAAAATTATGTGATATTTTTCCAAGTCATTTTTCTCTATAATATTATTCGCGATATGATTCTACCTACTATTGTTTGTTCTTGAGTTGTTTTCTAAGTCATTTTCCGTTCTCTGAGTGATATCAAGATGGGCAGGTATAGATCTCTTTTTGCAATAAAAGAATATATTTTATATTGATATATTGCAAACTTTTCAATTTTCTTTGTTTTTTTTACAAAGTGACCTATTTTGTGCTCAAATTGCCATTTCTACTAACAGCAACTTCTTTTTTTCCATTTTTGGCTGGTCATATAGGTCAAGACATAATTTATTAGGTTCTGAGATTAGCCCCTTGATAGGTATTGACAGGAGGAAAAGATTTGGTTCCAAAAAGTATTATAATATAATACTTTTTGAAACCATTATCCACTTTGTTTGGTTTCAAAAAGTACCTACTAAACGCCACGTTTGATTCCAAAAAGTACCTACAAAGTATATCCAAAATTTTGAAACTTCAAAGCTCCACCTACATTAACCTTGAGACAGAGCCTTATATACGTAAGATTTAACCCATTATCTCAACCCAAAAAAGTTTTAGAAAAAAAAAACAGAAACCTTAGGAAAATTCTGTCCACTTTGACGAGTCTACAGCCTGGGTAAAAGGACCAATCGACTTGAATTTTTTTACATACCTTCTTTATAGCATGGCTCAGTGCCATTTGAACGAAATAAGCCATTATCTCAACCCCCAAAAAAATTAGGGACAAAAAACTGAAATTTAGGGTAATTTAGGCTAATTATGGCCATATCTCGGCTCCTAGTAGACCGATCAACTTGAAATTTGGTATGGATCTTTTTGGTGTGTTTAATAGAAAGCCCTGAAAGTTTCAAGTCGCTAGGTCTAAAGGGAGCCGAGTTATATAACTTCAAAAACCAATTACCATGTTTTTCTACTTTTTTCAGTCGGTCAAGGCTACAGCCTCTCCACCTTCGCCGATTGACTTGAAATTTTGCACGGAGCTTCGTTTCAAGTGTAGCAAGTGCCTTTTGAAAGATTCAAGTCGATATCTTTAAAGGGTCGATATCTTTAGCCGAGTTATATAACTTCAAAAACCCGGTTTTCACCCTTATCTGTTCTTCTTCTCCTTAATCAGTTAGGCATTTCCACCTTCACGGATTGACTTGAAATTTTGCACGGAGCTTCGTTTCAAGTGTAGCAAGTGCCTTTTGAAAGATTCAAGTCGATATCTTTAAAGGGAGCCGAGTTATATAACTTCAAAAACCCGGTTTTCACCCTTATCTGTTCTTCTTCTCCTTAATCAGTTAGGCATTTCCACCTTCACGGATTGACTTGAAATTTTGCACAGAGCTTCGTTTCAACATCAGACAGTGCCTTTTGAAAGGTTTAACCCATTATCTCAACCCAAAAACTTTTAGAAACAAAAACTGAAATTTAGGCTAATTTTGGCAACGTCTACAGCCTGGGTAACCGGACCAATCGACTTGAAATTTTGCATAGACCTTCTTTATAAAATGACCCACTTCAACAACAAAAAGATGTGATATCCCCCCAAAAAACACTCCGTTTAAAAATCACCCCGCCTCGCAAATATCATTCTTCAGAGGCCGGAAAAAGTTATGATATCCACTTTCCCCGCCCGCCCTTTTCCTCATTAAGGAGCTAAGTATAACGAAAAGCTTAACCACTTCACAAGCACCGTACCCCTTTCGAAATCTCCCCTTGGCGCTATTGCGAGACGTTTTTATTACTTCCACAAGCAACTAATACTTGTATAAAAAGTGTGTAGTATTGTTATTACTTTCACTACCTACAAACCTGATCCTCCTTCCCCTAACCACCACCATCAAGTATTAGAGTACTTACCTAGAGTACTTATTTTTCCGGAAAGATAAAATTGTGGAAATATTTCCGAAAGACTGGAAAAATTGGAAAGATTGCCGATTTTTATACATTTTTCAATACATTTCAATGACATGTTTCTATTAAATGATTCTGATTAGACCGTAACATAATTGCTGATAGCCACTTATTTGATGATACTAACCACCATCCTCTTATCCGTGAATATAGTTCCCGTAGTCTTCTCATTCATCAGAAATCCATGAGTTAAAGAACAAAATTGAAGTCATAGCACACGCTTGTCGTTACCACCTCATAGTTTTCTTAAATTTGGGTGGAGGAGGCGATATCAATCATTTTTGCAAGAAATTTCAATACATTTCAATGACATGTTTCTATTAAATGATTTTGATTAGACCATAACATAATTGCTCATAGCCACATATTTGATGATTGAGAGTTAGTGTTACGGGTTTTCGTTTCTCTCCTTTTGAACTCGAAGGCTTAGGTTTTGAAAACATGGTCACTGCATAGTTACATAGAACGAAACTCACTTTGTTTATAAACAGTTTCAAGAGGTACCCACGTCACTACGGATGAATATACAGTAGGTATTACAGTAGAGAGTGCTGAGAAACAGTTTACTGCGATGTGAAAGGACACAAAAAAATGGCGAAGACGCTTCGTGATTGATTAACTGTGCTGCACTACACCTGTATTTGTTGTGACAGCTGGGACTAGCCCGCCGATAATTGTTGGTTTATTATCTTTGATAATGAACCATTGGAACCAACCAAAGAAAAAAAATTTTAACCCCCCCTCAAAATTTGTTGGTTTACGTTATAGATACGTAGATTCAGAAAATCGAATTAGAAAAATCCGTCCGTCCGCCATACGACGTCCAGCGTACGCCGTCCGCGTCGTTTTGCCAGTTAGCATTGAGCTAAAATTGCGAAATTTGGTTTCCGGGTTCGGATTAGCCCCACAATGATCCTTGAAACTAGCTCATCGTCAAAATTTAATTTGTTTAAACAAATATGTATTATTCAAACAATTTTACAGACAAGAAACCGAGTGAATATTGCATTGTGATCCAGTTCTGACCTATATTTAAAATTTCAAGTCAATAGCTCATCATCAAAATTTAAATGGTATTAATACAAAAAGGTATTATTTAAACAATTTTACAGATAAGATTCCGAGTGAATGTTGCAATGTGGTCAATCCCCGACTCATGGTTAAATTTCCAATCTCTAGTTCACCGGGAAGATAAAAAAAAACTCTGCAAATTCTTGACACAACGGTTCATTATCTTCTTTGTACAGATCACCCTTCTGTCTAGATTACTAGGTCTAAATGTCTAGATCCTAAATGTTAGATCAATTACTATTATGAATTATCACTAATTATTAATAATTTTATCAAGTAGGCCTAGTGAAAATCATTATAATTTATTGTTAGGTATTAATAATTTGTATTTATTATTAATAATTATTATTATTAATTATGTACGATATCCGGCTGTTGGAATCGCCTGGGTTGCTTTGTGCAGAACCTGAATGATAGAGATGATGAATTAATTTCAAATAAAATGTACCGATATAATTCTGGGGTTTTTAATACTACGTCGGTAATAATTTTTCTATAAAAGAAGTACCTACCAACTAACATTCGAAATTACCTTCATTTCCGTAGCACGAAACGTACCTCAGAACAAAAAACTCGACATCACTAAAACCATATGTCATTCAAAAGTGAACTAACAATTACACCGTTCAGTTGAATTTTTTGAGATATGACATTGTCGAAATTTTAAATTTCGTTTTGAACCCCTTCCCCTTGACCTAGGGTTATGAAAAGTTTCGAGGGTCATTGTGGAGTTGGTCCGAACCCATAACAAAAATTTCGTAATTTTAGCTCAACGCTAACTGGGCAAAGTGCCGCGTACGGCGGATGGACGGATTTTTTTTTAATTCGATTTTCTGAATCTACGTATCTTGAAACGTAAACCAACAAATTTTGAGGGGGGGTTAAAAAAAATTCTTCTTTGGGCGATTCCAATGGTTCATTATTGAAGATAATAAACCAAAATAGTAAACTTATTTTACGATTAATGTACTATTTTTTAAGGGTTTTTAATAGGTACTACATAACATGTAGTATAATAATAATTTTACATATTATTTACACGAACATTTGACGTGGCTGATAGTAACCAGTTCTCCTCAACCAGTATAATATTGTATTTTTGTTCTGGTTCTCGTCTGCGATCAGTGCTGCCCTCATTTGGAACTACGAGCTTCACAATCTCGTCGAAGAGCAGCGTGGGCTCCGCGCGCCTCGTCCTGGGGATCGTTCCGTTGTATAGTATTGGATTAATACATTCGAATTTGAATTTGAATGTCATTTGTTTATTCGATATATTCATAAACGACTCAGACTCGCCCCTCGTGGTGGTTCCTCGTTATCCACACGGTCGTCCGACCGTTGGCACTCGAGTTTCGTTCGGGGCCTTTCCCAAGTCAAATTGTCTTCCAATTTTGGGATAGGTACCTCTTCTAAAGTTATAATAGCTATCGCTTCTCGGCCTCTTGGCTAAGATCAAGTGTAGAAACAGTTCTTATCAGCTTAATCTCTGGTATGGTACTCCAATAGTACCCCTTACGATTAATCTGATTTTTGGAAATTGATGGAGGGTTAGGAGCTTGCTTCACCTCTATCGCGAGTTGCCCTGGAATTGCAGTATCTCCAGGAGCAGCTCATAAAATACTTCATTTAATTAAGACTAGTGAGATCTTTATAAGTAGGTATGGGTATCGATTGGCAAAATATTAATGTTTCGTCATCGATGTTCCTCCTTCTAAAAACATCAGATAAAAAAAATCGATGTTGTGATTAGAGATGTGTAACTCCCGTTCAGTTGAGGGAGTCAGCTCACTCCCGCTCGCTCACTATGAGGAGCCGCTCCTTAAGATCCGTTCACTCGCTCTTTGGGGGATTCGAATGGGGGAGCAAGCGACCGGATCCGAAAGAGCGGCTCTTTAAATGAACGGGAGTCATGCGAGCAGGTCCGGCAATGCCTCCATGGAAACGAGAGAGCGGAAATGAGCTGGCCAAGATTACTGTAATAGAAATAGTTTCTGTTACTATTTTCTACAAATAGTTTAAAAGTTTAAATTACTGGAACGAGAGCGGGGAAATGACAGTGAGCGGGCAGCTCTACAGATCCGCTCTCGCTCCCTTCCCGTTCACAACTCCGAGGAAGAGCTGCCGCTCTCTCGTTTCCAGATACAGCTCTGAACGTGATGACCGGATCCGGTCATTTTCCCGCTCTCGTTGAACGTGATGAACGGATACGAAAGAGCGGCTCTTTAGAAGAATGTCTCTCGTTCCCATGGAGACAGCATCACCCAGCTCTGAACGGCGACTCCTTGCCGCTCAGCTCACTTGACTCCCGCTCATTTGAAAGAGCCGCTCTTTCGGATCCGGTCACTCCTGACGGGATAGGATGTTAGACTCCCGGGCCCTGAAAATTCGGACGTTAGACTCCCGGGGCTGTCCGATCCCAAGGTAGGGCGTTAGACTCCCGAAAAATTACATTAGACTCCTGTCACCTATTGTGAGCTATTTGCCGAGCCCAGGGGACACCACGAGGAGGTTGCTCACGTTGTCCCCCAAAAAGTATTCAGCAAGAAGCATCGTCAAATTACTAATATAAATTGTACATGAGACATATGAGGTAAATCATTAAGGTAAATATATTAAGCTAAAACGGGGCCTCTCGTTGTTGATCGATAAATAGCTCGTTCAATGTCCAGAGCTGCATTTAACAATTTCTTACGTCATTGTATTGCCGCTGGAATAAAGAAAAGCCCTCGCAGATTGGAATTTCGAGGATATCGACTTCACAACAATACGATTTGACGTTAGCGTCAACCTTCTTGGCTAGTTACGGAATGAAGCATGAGCCCGTGATCAAGATCGCTCAGAAGGTACGAGGTAAGTCTCCAAGAAGAGCGACGACGATAAGTTTCTCCTGAATAGTATCAAGCGGCATCTGTGGCTAGTGACACTCGCCCTCCAGTTGGCATATGGACGTGATGTATAACATTTTTAGGAGAATCACCAAAAGTGATCACCTAGAAGTAATAATATGCATATAACGATGGAATGGAATGCGCTGTTCATGAACCGGGCATCACCTCCATGTCCTGATTCCGTACGACAGAATTCCCTGAAGATGGCTGAATAAACGGCCGAAACGTCGGAACCAAAAATTGTTTTCACTGACCGAACCTCAAAATAAAATATCTCACACCAGATGGAATGGGATGTGCATAGTGACCCAACAGCCAATTTTCGAAGTAAGTCACAAGTTAGTGGGCCGAGTAACCAATACGTATCATCTTCGAAATAAGATACAGGTCAATATAGGTCGAAAATACAAATCGGGGCTACACCATTTTCTTTCTTTTTCTTTCGTTAACTAGGTCCTCCACTGGAAGCGTAATAACGTTTTGACGCGATGAGAAGCGACCTGATAGGCGTTACGAAGCGACAAAGCTTCCTCCATCGGAAGCTACTAGTCTGTCACTAGGGATGGACGAGTCCTATATATTTTTGCTGGAAAGCAGTAATTTGAATTTTAGACGATGTGTGGCGAAACGTCGGTATTGGGTTCACCCAATCACAAAAAGAAATAGTTTGGGCGAGTACCACCACTTGAAAGAAGACCTGAAGAGGCAACCTGAAAACAGTGACGGATTCAAGGGGCCAAAAATCGTCAATAGCATAGTACCTAGTTGTCTGAGGGTAGCCCGGCCTTATTGCCCAATGACTACAAACGTTTGGGCAGGACATCTCGATTTTCAAGATAGTGACACCTCCCGAACTTCGATGGGTTGCAAAAAACATTGATTTAACCATGTACCAGGAGTCAGGGAGAAATTCAGTAACTGTTTTTCAGTAACTGAATTTCTACTGTTATCGTAAGTGATTCCCTAAACGCTCTACATGCGATAGAAAGCATTAGGTACCTTTTTCTGTAAAATTCAATCCATATGTCCATATAACATTGGTTAGGTTATGATCCTCATGACCGCCAGGATAATAGTCAGGATCCGCCCCTGCCTAAAAAATTTCCACATTGACATTTCCACAATGTCTCAATTATCTTTTCCACATCCATTGTTGGAAAACGATGGGGACACCGAGTAACCAATGAAACGTGAAATGGTCTATAAACCTGCGCAAAATGAAAAATACGAAACAATAACGCCAAAACTGATGACTGTGTGAATCACAGGAACGTGAGATACTTGTCGTGGGGGGGGGGGGGGATTTTTGTATATAATAGCTTGGTGGTGAAGGGATGAGTGGAGAGGATCTTCGCCCGGATACGATCGACAGATCCCATCAGAATTGGATCCGACGCTTGTCGGTTTTTTTCGCTGGAAACTGACGCTTCACAATGCGTACAGTGGAGGACCAGACGTGGCCACGTTTGCTATTTTGGTGACATATTGTCAATATGTATAGGATTTTCTCCAAGTATTATTTGAATCATTGACGATATGGGTTCTTGTATTTTTCCTCACCCTCGATAATTATTTGTTTCATCAGATTATCAGTTATTCAAATTATGAGCATCTAATCAGATACCAGCTTATGAAAGTTGTTGGAAAGCCTTTCAAGCTCGTGGGCAATTAGTATGGGGTGACAGTGATTTACTGCCAACACAACTCTGAAAAACGGATTAAAATTTTCTTGAAACGGGAAACGGTCGGAGCGCTTGTTACCGTCTGAATCCGCTTTTGACGGTTTCGCACTTGCCCCTCATTAGTGGCGTCGGGGAACTACGTAGGTACCTACGAGTAGGTACTTGGCCCTCGGGAAAAAAGGCCTGGACTGAGCATCCTCATGGCCTTTATAGGATTTTTATCGCGATCGTCGATACACACTCCCTTCCGTTTACAGACTGTTCCCGATAGTCCTGGAGCCGAGGCCGAAAATGGGTGTTCATTTTAGGAGAAGGTTTGATATAAAATTATGAAAATCTAGTCAATTCTGAGTAAGAAAATCCAAGTCTGCCATTTCAAAGCGGTTGCTTTCAAAAATGGCAGCCATTTAAAAAGTGACGAAAACGCACAAACATGACCTGTCTTTAGGATGGATGGAACTTTTATAGATGATAGATTATGTCCAAACATAGATGTTTTCACCAGTCTGCCACTTTCAACCGGTTGAAAATGCGTGGCAGACTCAATTTCAAAAATTGCATTTTTCGGGTGTAAAATTTACAGTATTTGGGACGCCTCAAATTTTCACACATGATTATAATATAATCATGTGTGAAAATATTATAATTATAAAAATTATAATTTATAATATAATTATAATTTATAAAAAATTATAATATAATCATATATTATATGCCCAAATAAGGAGTTTGAGACTTGTCTGCCAATCTAAAGCAGTTGAAAAGTAATGGCAGACTTGAATTGAAATATTGCCAAATTTGGTGATAAATTTCATCAGTTTTAGGAAGATTCAAATTTCAATACGTTAAAGTACCTGTGGTATGAGAGCAATAGACCATGGTCTGCCTTGCCTAGCCAGTTGCTTTCTACCGACAGACTGAAATGCAAAAATTGCCAAATTACTGATCAAAATTTTGTGATTTTAGGATGCTTCAAATTTCGGCTCAACATTGTTCTCCTGCAATAAGACTGAAAAAGAGTAGTCTGCCTTCAGTAACCCGTTGTTTAAGTTAGGCAGACTGAAATTGAAAAATTGCAATTTTCAAGGTCAAAATGAATGTATTTTGGGAAAGTTGTAATTTTGGCATGTGATACTAGCATGTTAGTGTAAACTTTTTGACGCAGTCTGCCATCAATATTCCGCTGCCTTCTGGCGGCAGACTGAACTCAAACGTGGGAAAACAGAAATAATTTCAATTATTGACCATTTTTATGGTAAAAATGCATCTTCTTTAGGACGATTCAAATTTTGGCACATGATACTACATTGTAAGAAGAAACTTTGTGACATGGTCTGCCATCAATATCCAACTGATTTTTTCGGCAGACCAACAATATTAGGTATCTTACTTACATAATATGTTACAATTTGCCATCCCTCAACACCTTTATTAGCTGCAAGTAATTTTTTCTACATCCATTTTCCTTCATGTCCGACTGTAGAAAATATCTTTAATTTATAAATGAAACAAGGGAGAAGCAGAAAACAGAATGGGAAAACACTAAACTTCGCGTCGAAAACGGCCGTTAGGTGGGTCCCGGGTAGCCGCCCAGAATAAAACTGCCTTTTTTTCATCTTCCAGGTAAACTACAGTCTAGAAATTTTAACCGTCAGTCGGGGATAGACCACATTGCAATATTCACTCGGTTTCTCATCTGTAAAATTGTTTAAATAATACCTTTTTGTAATAATACAAATTAAATTTTGATGCTGAGCTATTGACTTGAAATTTTAAAAATAGGTCAGAACTGGATCACAATGCAATATTCACTCGGTTTTTTGTCTGTAAAATTGTTTAAATAATACCTATTTGTTTAAACAAATGAAATTTTGATGATGAGCTACATACTTGAAATTTTAAATATAGGTCAGAAATGGATGACATTTCAATATTCACTCGGTTTGTATGACATGGTATGAGTATGGTATGGTATATTATTGTATGTATGATTTGGTATAGTACAGTATGGTATGATAGGAAAGAAATTCGTATGGTATGGTATGAGTACGGTGAGAATATGGTATGGTGCCGATTTGCAACACAGTCTGGTATAGACAGAAGGGAGTTTATTTTTCTATGGCCATAGATTTAGGCAAGTTTAGTTATTTTCCATTGTACATTGGTAACATCAACCGAATCCAGAAATAACATTATTTTGTTTACTTTTCCAACAATTTTGATTATTTATTTATCGCCACATTGCATCCGACATTTGGACATTTCACCGCTGAACACGACGGCGAAGTCAGAATTGCAATCTCGCATTACATCCTAAAATGGACGAAGCGATTAGGAAGAAGTTGAACGAAACGAAACCTATCCATATAAACTTCACGAATCTGAAGACATACGTAATCCCATTAAAATTTAATAAGTTAATATTAACTCACAAACAGTACCTTAAGCGGACGAGGCGAAATACATTGGCATGACTCTCGACTGCAAGCTGAGGTGGAAAGCCCATGTAAAGAAAAAGAAATAAAAAACATACCGTTCTATATGAATTTTTCGAGATATGAGATTTTCAAATTTTCAAAATTCGTTTTGAACCCCTTCCCCTTGACCTAGGGTTATGAAAAGTTTCGAGGACCATTGTGGGGTTGGTCGAAACCCATAAAAAAAATTTCGTAATTTTAACTCAACGCTAACTGGGCAAAGTGCCGCGGACGGCGTACGGCGGACGGACGGATTTTTTTTTATTCGATCTTGAAACGTAAACCAACAAATTTTGAGGGGGGTTAAAATTTTTTTTTCTTTGGGCGATTCCAATGGTTCATTATCGAAGATAATAAACCAAAATGAAGTACGAGGTACGCGGTGTGGGTGTGACAGGGGGCGCAGAGACATAAAAGGTCTCGTCGTATGACGCACTAGTTGGCTCCTGCCAGCCGTATTACGTCATACGCTCGTGCGTCATAGGCTCTGACGTACTTGTTGGCCTCCTGCTAGCCGTCTTACGTCATACGCTCGTGCGTCATAGGCTATGACGCACTTGTTGGTCTCCTGCCAGCCGTCTTACGTCATACGCTCGTGCGTCATAGGCTTTGACGTGCTTGTTGGCCACCTGCCACCCGTCTTACGTCATACGCTTGTGCGTCATTGGCTCTGACGCACTAGTTATCCTGCCAGCCGTCTTACGTCATACGCTCGTGCGTCATAGGCTCTGACGTACTTGTTGGCCTCCTGCTAGCCGTCTTACGTCATACGCTCGTGCGTCATAGGCTATGACGCACTTGTTGGTCTCCTGCCAGCCGTCTTACGTCATACGCTCGTGCGTCATAGGCTCTGACGTACTTGTTGGCCACCTGCCAGCCGTCTTACGTCATACGCTTGTGCGTCATTGGCTCTGACGCACTAGTTATCCTGCCAGCCGTCTTACGTCATACGCTCGTGCGTCATAGGCTCTGACGTACTAGTTGGCCTCCTGCCAGCCGTCTTACGTCATACGCTCGTGCGTCATAGGATCTGACGTAATTTCCCGCCGGTCGCTTGTGTTCTGACGTGATCTGAGGGAAAGGGTGAATCAAGGGAACAAATTTTTCCCGTTTCAGTTTATGTGCCAAAGCAAAGACATGAAAATGTCAAAAAAATGTGTAAATAGGTACCTAAGCCCAACTGTAATGTCAATTTTCTGACAATGAGTTTTCGACTATAGTTTTCATACCTTTTTACTTAAGTACTTATTGAAATTTGAGACTGATAATGAGCTGTTTGCAAATAAAAAGTCTGATAACTTCATTAGGTACATCTTATTAATCTATTTTCAAGTTCCGATTCACAGTTGAATGTGTTTTATTTAGATGTCGTAAAATTCGAAAACGATGGAATGACGAAAAACCTGTCGACTTCTAACACATGTAGGTCGACTACTAGTGCAAAACCATGTCGACTACTGAAGAAAATGTTAGTCACTGGTATCGACTACTACCTAGAGCATTGGGATTTTTTACAAAACTTCTTTTTCCCTTTTCAAACCATGTTGAATAATATTTCCCGCTGCCAGGTCTTTTAGGAAAGGATCTTGGGTACACAATGAACAGGTTTGCAATGAGAAAAAAACCGAGTGAATATTGAAATGTCATCCATTTCTGACCTATATTTAAAATTTCAAGTATGTAGCTCATCATCAAAATTTCATTTGTTTAAACAAATAGGTATTATTTAAACAATTTTACAGACAAAAAACCGAGTGAATATTGCATTGTGATCCAGTTCTGACCTATTTTTAAAATTTCAAGTCAATAGCTCAGCATCAAA